>ML785038.1:259874-288889 GCA_009831015.1 Picea engelmannii | reverse complement strand
AATTTATCTAAAAATTTACTGAGTACATTGTTCATTAAGCACATGAAAGTGGCAGGGGCATTGGTTAACCCAAATGGCACTACCACAAACTCATAGTGACCATACCGTGTCCGGAAAGCGGTTTTATGGATTTCTTCACCCTTAATTCGGACTTGATGGTATCCTGAACTCAAGTCAATCTTTGAGAAAATAGATGCACCCCCCAATTGATCGAATAGATCATCGTTCCTAGGCAAGGGGTACTTGTTCTTTATGGTTACTTTATTAAGTTGTCTGTAATCTATGCACAGTCTAAGGGTGCCATCCTTCTTTTTCACAAACAGGATTGGTGCTCCCCATGGGGACACGCTGGTTCGAATATAACCCTTATCCATCATCTCTTTCAATTGCAATTTGAGTTCAACTAACTCAGGTGTGCTCATCCGGTAGGGTGTCCTAGACACCAGCACCGCTCCCGGTGCGAGTTCTATCGAGAAGTCAATGTCTCTTCTCGGAGGTAGACCCGGTACCTCTTCCGGAAACACATCTTTGTATTCCCTCAGGATAGGGTGATCGTCAGGGTTTGGTTTAGCACCTTCGATTTTTTTTAACACCTGTATTGCATATAGGGGACATCCCTTTCGACAATACTTTCTCATTTGCAGGGTTGATATTTGTCTCACCGAGACCGGTTTTTGGATCCCTTGGAGGGTTATCCTTTTTCCTTCTTTGCTCACACATTCTAAGGTTTTATGGTAACATTCCAGTTTGGCTTTATGGGTAGCCAGCCAGTCCATACCAATCAACAGGTCGTATGATCCCAGGGGTAATACATTAAGGGTTGCTTGGGTGGGGAATTCACCCAACATTAATTGGCAGGCTGGTATGACCTCTACTACCTTTCTTTTGGTGCTAGTGGCTAATTGTACCATCCATGGCTTGGTTTTCTTCTGTGGCTGTAGTTTACACTTATCAATAGCTCTAGGGGCTATATAACTCAAATTTGAACCAAGGTCAATCAAAACAGACACTAGATGGTTGAAAATCATACCTTTTATTTCCACCACTGAAGCTTGGTGGTCATCTTGGTTATTATCCAAGGCTGCATAAATCTGCGGCACACTCCTTGCCACATCATTGACTGTGGTAGCTTCTTGCATGTTATAAACTTTCCGACTGTTCTGTTGTCGGTGTGGACAGTCTCTTAGGAGATGCTCTTCTCCGCAACCCCAGCATTTCGGAGGTTCTTTCTTTGGGTTATTAGTCTTCACTGGTATAGGTCCAAAAGTTTTATTTCCGTCCACCGAGGGAAAGTTCTGCTGGAGTACACTCTGGGTTGGAAAGTTCATTCGGGGGTTCTTCTTGTAGCTCTTAAATCCTAAGGATTTAATCCCCTTCTTCTGAAATCTCGAACCACTCTTTTGTTTCCAATCTCCACGAGACTCTTCCCGATGTACATATTGTTCATTACAATATGTTGCCTTTTGTATAGTGTCTTCTAAGGTCTTTGGCTCATCGAATTCAATTCGGTTCCGGTATTCCTTGGGTAACCCGCTGATGAAGCGTTGCGCCTTTGCCTTCTCTGCTTTGATGTAGGGTACATATCTCAATAAATCAAGGAATTTGTTGACATATTCCTCTATAGTGAGTTGCCCCAGTTTGAGTTCATAAAACTCCTTAGCCTTCTCATCGAAATATCTTTCTGACAAATACAACTTCCAGAAGTACTTCTCAAATCGTTTCCAAGAAAGGTCCTCCTCGCGGACACCTTTCATGCTCTTAAGATCTTCCCACTAGATGGAAGCCTTTCCGTTTAGATTGAAAGTGGCCACTCGGGCCTTCAAATTCTCTGAAAAATCATGGACTCTGAAATATTTCTTCAGTCCAAGTAGCCAGGCCTTGGCTTCCCCTCCCTTCTTTATCTCACCGTTGAAGGAGGAAGGTTTGGCCTTTCTGAATTCCTCAAATTTATGACTCTTGGAAGTCTTTTGCTTCTTCTGTTTTCTTCGAGAATAGGAACTAGTCCTGCTGCTGGAAGAGCCTTTTGAATCGCCAGCTTCCTTCTTAGTGGAATCGTCTGGCACTGGTCCTTTACCTCTGGGTGGACCTTTCTTAAGGTGCTCCTCTTAGTATGGCCATTGATACGACCATGTTTCTGCATATCGGGTTCATGTTGTATTTGTCGTTGTAGGTCGGATAAGCTCTGCAGTAAAACTGCATTAATTTCGGTTTGCTTTTCTTTTTCTTTCATCATCCTTTCATTGTTAGCCTTGCAGCTTTGCAATTCAACCATGAGACTCCTCACAGTCTCGGCTAGGTCTGGAGGGGTTCCTATTGCTCTTCTTTCGTCAAACTCTTCGTCTTTGTCGTGGGAGCCTTCTCCCACCTCTTGGTGAGTCACCATACTCTGCGTCTGTAGATTCCCATGGCTGATCGTCCGCTTGAGTGAAAAGACAAACGTTGGTTATTAGTCAAGAGTTAAATACATTTTTATAATTTGCGCATAATTTATAACTCTTTCACATGCATACACAATCGGGTTCTCGTTTCCAAGTTTTAATCCTGGACAAGAGAGTTATGATAAGGGTTACTCTTTGTAGGAGTACTTTGAACGGAGCTTATGCGCAACTCGTGCATGAGCCCAATCAGGCCGAGTGTTGTAACCATGCTCTGATACCACTTTGCCACATACCCACTACGCAAATCAAACTTTTTCATTGATTTCTCAACAATGAGAATCCCCGAAGTCCTACGACGCTTAGCGTAGGCTAGCTCTTTCCTTTTTCCACCTCCATATGATTGTAGTTCACGACTATGGGTCGAATCCGCATGACGTCTTTTCTCACTTCGCGACTCAGTGCCACCGGAACGTCGAGGCACTCGACTCTACAAACCCTGAAGCTTGAAACAACGAAACGCCAAACCTCGATGGGGCTAGCGAGGGGCAAGTTTCTCTCTTGGGGTCTTGTCTACATGACCCTATACGGTGTCTATGCGCTTAGGCCAGCCAAGAGCTTATCGGATTTTCGCGATTTGGGGGAATCGAGCTACACGACTTATACCTTTCCCCATTCAAATCCCCGAAACTTCTGAGGTCTCCAAAGTTTCCCTCCAAAGGGAGATCGACGGTCGTAAGCCTCCCCTGATCCAACGATATGAATCCTTTCGGGGTTTCGACACTCGAGAGTGCGAAATGCAATGACTCCAAGACTCTTCATCATTCAAATCTCTGAATTCCGGTATGGAAAGTGATGCAGTCGCGCTCCCAAGCACGTTCGCTCACAGGATCGCTCAATCAGTTCATGAGCCGAAGAGGCTCATTGGGTTCCCTACTGGAATCTCTGTCAAAACCCAATCCACGGGTCCTTATTTCCCTGTCACGGCCTTTGCATAAGACCACTACTCTTTCCACAACGGGAAATGCATATACTTTCATGTTTCAGGGTTTCGTGATCTCCGATGTCAAGAGTTCCCTGTTCTCTTGAATCCCCGATCTTCGATGAGCCAATTCACCGATATGGTCCCTTACGTGTTAGCCCTCCTGGCTAAACTCCTGACCCACGTGACCACTATCTCACAATACTACAGCCTTATCTCCTGTCTGGTTTTTGGACTTTCCAATGTCGAAATGTACTTGTCCTCAGGATTCACGATCCGTCGAATCCCGATATGTCGATGTGATGACAGTTGGCCCTACAATGGACACTTTTCACTTTGTCAGCATTCTGGGCTTCACAATTCTGAAGTGTATGGACTTCTTGTCCACGGGATTCTCGATTTCCCAATGGATGACTTTCCTTTCGGGACTTTTCCCGAATGCTCCGATTGCCGCCACGCGTCCTCCTAAAATGGACGGTCCTAATCGCTTCTCGCAATTTCGAAGCTTCCGCTGCTAAAATATTTCGGCATCTTGTCCCTTTGATCTCCGAAATGCCGACGGGCTCCCGATCTTGCCCACATGTCCTCCTATGATGGACAACTCATATTGATTCCAGGATTTTCACTATGAAAATTCCCGACCTCATGTCATCATGACTTCCGATTTCACGAATGTCGATATCCTGATGGCCATGCCTCTCGTCGGGACTTTCAACCTCCTGTTCACGAGGGCTTAACCCTCATGCATCTCTTAACAGATCCAACGGATGTCGGGTTTTTCTAGCTAAGATCTAACGGCTCAGATCTGTCCCACATCACGCACTCTCCCACTACTTCATGGATGTGGAAACATCAACGGTCCAGATGTTCTCATGGACCTTAGGGGTCTACGATCCTGATTTCCTCGCTATTCACGAAGATAGAGGAAAAGGGGCAAGGTATGTAACGCCCTTGTTTCTTTCGCCAATCTAACGGTCGTGAATGACCATGGGTCTTTCGACAGAATCTCATCCGTCGATCGATACTTATCCCTACGCTACTACTTCGGGATTTTAAGAGGGTCATTCCTCCTCGTACAGGGTTGTTAAGACTTGCACATTCAAGTCCTTTTTCCAGGTTCTTGGTAAACCTTTCCAAGGAGGGAATCTCTATGAAGAGATTTATTCCGGGGCATTCCTGGAGACAGATAAGGGGAAACAAATTCCCAAGAACGAACTGGAAGTCTGACTTGGTTCAACTTGTGCATAATTGAATTCATTTATCAACATAAGCCATGTGTGTTTTTTTCTGTTATAAGCATATACAACTACTAGTACTGATCAAAATGCCACACAGACATTCTTATAATGAAAACATTCACAGTTTCCCAGCTTATGAGCATAATTATCAGAATACATATATTTCAAGGAGCCAGAGGCAAAACACTTATCAGAAATAACACCAGGGTTAAGCAACTGCTGAGAGGGGTGCTCGTTTCCACGCAACCGTAGGCTTAGCGACTCCTAGCGGATTTGCCAGTAGCCACCCCCGAGCTGAGACCACGATGTTGTGAGACTGCATCTCCATTTGCTAATGACCAGGAGCGAAGTTTTCAATCCATCCTCTCTGTTATCACTCACTCTGCGTAATTCCAGAGTTCTCCCCTCGTGTCTGCCCCCCAATTTCTTCTACCTTACGCCTTATCCTCTTGCGAGGTTGCATGTGGCACGATTACCCTCGCGCTGGTCAGGCCTGACGGCTCTATGGATGGGCAGTTCACCTCTCCATCCCTCATTAAGCCATCTACCGACCAGCCTGCGATACATTTAATTCAGGGCCAGCAAGCCGCTTTTGGTTCTCCGGACCAGTGGAGTCAAAATACGGTATTAATTCTCGGCGGAAGTTAGCGCCATCTTTCCAGGTGCCTTCCACCGCCATCGTGGTCTCTTTTTCTACACATCCCCTCTCAGCAGTCCTGTAATAAAATTCATAATGTTAATCACATTCATTGACCTTTTCCTCACAATCCATTTACATCACATATTCACATTTATGAGTTTGCCATAGTTCTTGGCCAATCCCGTTATTTTTACAAACTGGGGGAAACAGGGTGTTACACTTGGGGTGCCCCGGTTCTGTTCATGAAGAAGAAGGACGGAACGTTGAGATTGTGTATCAATTTCAGACAATTGAACAAGGTAATTGTAAAGAACAAGTATCCTCTGCCGAGGATTGATGACCTCTTCGATCAGTTGAAGGATGCAAAGATATTTTCAAAATAGACCTCAGGTCGGGATATCACCAAGTAAGGATAAAGGATGAATACATCAGTAAGACCACCTTTAGAACAAAGTATGGTCATTACGAGTTCACAATGGTGTTGCTTGGGCTGTCAAACGCACCTGTTGTTTGTATTTGCTTGATGAATGGTGTGTTCGGGGACTATTTAGAAGAGTTCGTCATACTCTTCCTGGATGACATTCTGGTGTATTCCAAGTCGGAGGAAGAGCATTAACAACATCTTGGGATGGTGTTGCAGGTGATATGATAGCACCAATTGTATGCCAAGATGAGCAAGTGCTCATTTTATCAGGAGAAGATCCATTACTTAGGGCATATTATTTCGAAGGATGGGATAGTTATGGATCATGAAAAGGTTGAGGCCATTAGAGAATGGTCGGCGCCAAAGAATATGACAGAAGATAGATCCTTCATGGGATTGGTTGGTTATTACAGAAGGTTCATCACAGGGTTCTCGAGGATATCTCACCCTATCACTTCCTTCCAAAGGAAGGAGAAGAAGTTTCAGTGGACAGAAGATTGTGAGAAAAGCTTTTAGCGATTGAAGCAACTGTCAACCAGTGCTCCAATCCTGAGGATTGCAGACCCGAATGAATAATGTGTGGTGTGCACAGGTGCATGCAAAGAAGGATTGGGAGGATTCCTCAGTCATAATGGATTTGCAATATGTTATGAATCCAGAAAGTTGAAAGAGCATGAAAGGAAATACACAACTCATGATTTGGAGTTAGCGGCCATCGTTCACGCTCTTAGGAAATGGAGACATTACCTCATGGGAAGGAGGTTTGAATTGAGAACCGACCATAATGGTCTGAAGCATTTGTTTGATCAACCAACCTTGAACACTAGGCAGAGTAGATGGTCGGAATTTCTCTGTGAATACAATTTTGATATCAAGCATATCAAAGGGAAGGAGAATAAAGTGGTTGATGCACTCAACAGGGGAGTACATGAATTACATGGTACAGCCATTAGCATGTATCAAACCGATATAAAGAGTAGAGTTTTGGAAACTGCAAGCACCGACTTGCAGTACATGGAGTTGGTGGCAAAGCTACAATAAGGTGAAATGCCACAAAAAGTGGAAAATTATAAGTTAGAGACTGATGGAATACTTTTGTATAAAAACAAAGTTTATGTACCTAATGTCCAGGATTTGAAACTTGTGATTCTAAAAGAAATGCATAGTGTACCTTATGTTGGTCACCCTGGATATTAGAAGACTGTGGCAGCAATCAAGAGCCATTACTTTTGGCCAAGTATGAAGAAAGAGATCAATGAATACATCATGAGATGTATGGAGTGTTAGAAGGTTAAAGTTGAGCACAGACACCCAGCGGGGTTGCTGCAACCTTTACCCATTCATGAGTGGAAGTGGGGAAGTGGTGATAATGGATTTCATCACCGGTTTGCCCAAAACAGGCAAGCAGCATGATTCCATCATGGTGGTGGTGGACAAGCTTACGAAAGCTTCTCATTTCATTTTGTTAAAGACTACTCACAAGGGAATGGAGGTTGTTGATATTTTTATGAAGGAAGTGGCACGATTGCATGGAATTCCCAAGACAATTGTGTCTGACAGAGACTCGAAATTTACCTCAAATTTCTAGAAAGGGTTATTCAAGGGATTCAGAACGAATCTGAATTTCAGTACAGCCTATCATCCTGAGTCAGATGGGAAGACAGAGCGGGTGAATCGAGTGATAAAAGACATACTGAGGATGTATGTGATGGAAAAACCATCGAAATGGGAAGATTGCCTACACTTGGTAGAATTCGCCTACAACCATGGGTATCAAGCATCATTGAAAATGAGCCCATTTGAAGCACTTTATGGCAGAAAGTGAAATACTCCAGTAAGTTGGGATAATCCAGCTGACAGAGCAGTAGTTGGGCCAAAGTTGCTCAAGGAAATGGAAGAGAAAATGTTGAAAATTAAGCAGAATTTAAAAGCTGCCCAAGACAGGCAGAAAAGTTATGATGATAAAAGAAAAACCACAGAGAGTTTAAAGTGGGAGATCATGTTTTTCTGAAAGTAAAAGCCAATAGAAGTTCCCGGAGGCTAGGAAACTGTTCCAAGTTGGCAGCCAGAATTTGTGGGCCATTTCAAATCCTAGAAAGGATTGGGCCCATTGAATATATGCTTGCATTACCTACATCCATGACTATACATAATGTGTTTCATGTTTCATTACTTAAGAAATATATACCTGATGTTAATCATGTAATCGATTGGAATGTGATTCAGGTGGAACAAGAAGGTGTCTGCATCATGTGGACACATTGGAATGGAAAAGAAAATAGCTCTGGAATCGAGCCATTGGGCTTGTAAAGGTCCAGTGGACCTGGTACGGTCCTGAAGATGCGACATGGGAGCATGAAGATGCAATGCGGGAAGAATACCCACATATTTTTGAAGATTTTGGAAATCTTACTGATGTTGTGTGAAATTTTCACTGGGGACAGTGAAAAAATAAGGGGAGGGGATTGTAATACCCCAAGGACGTGCCCCAATTTCATTATGAATTGTAATTATGTTTTATAGACTGGTGAGCCAAGTTTATATAAGTTGGTGGCCTTATGTGTTTATTAGGCTAGAGAGTCGAAGTGTTGAAGGCCAAGAGCCTGATTTTTGTACATATAATGATGCACATTATAAATATAAAAACACCTCTATGTGTGGACAGACCACGATGAATGAGTGATGGGGGACTAAGCCTCCACAAAGTCTGGGTAAGGGAGAGGGGGATGAAAGGTTGGGAGAAGGGCTAAGCTTAAGAGCTTAAGTCCTTGGGAATAATAATTAAATATTATTCCAAAGTTGTGTAAATGTTTATATTTTATCCTAAGTTCTTGGAAGGGGGAACGTGTGCAAAATGGGGAGCATGCATCCCCAGGGAGACAGGTGTCGACCTAGGTGCATGCAGTTAAAACCAGAGAAGGGAGCCGTGTTGGGGGTTCGACCTCCCATTCTCCATCCTCCGTCTGAACTCGCGGGTGTCCATGATCGACCTTTGTTTTGGTGTTTGTTCTGGGGAATCCTTACCTGAACCATTAAGTCTCTGTGTGGGATATTTATACACCCTCATGCATCCCCGAAGCCTGAGTCGTGAGTCTATCCTGTATTGTTGGTTGGGAAAACCGAATGTCCCATAATTGTTGAGCCTTGTTATGTTGTAGCATCTGTCTGTCATTAGTTTTGGGAAGCTCGTGTATGTATTTCCAGTGGACTGTTGTGGTCGTGCAGTGCTTGATTGTGTGTGGATTGTGGACCATTGTATGCTCGTGTGGAGCCTCGTGGTTTCCCGACTGTGTTGGAAATCGAGTTGAAGGAAACAGGTTGGTTGGCCTATGTGTAACACTCTCTCCAGGTGAGGGAGGCAGTTGTGGTTGAAGAGGCAGGTTGTCAAGCTTGTGAGCAACTCTCTCCAGGTGAGAGTGTGCGAAGGAAGTAAGAACTCCTGAAAGGGGTCCTGTAACTGCCACAGAGCTTGGAGACTTCAAGTCCAGTCTATTGTTGAATCCCAATGCAAGGGAAGTTAGCAGTCGAAGGACTGTCCGGGTGAAAGTGAAGGTGTATACTCTTGGGGTGGGACATGCATGTGGGGAATGAGGGTTTTTGAGTAGTGGGCTTAAGTGACTCTTGGGAGAGAATCCTTCCTCTATAACTATGTTTCTTCCTGTTGACCTTGCCTAGCCTAGGATTCCATGTCCGGTGGAGCTTAGTCCCAGCTTGGGGGTGACCTACTGCTTAGAGTGATGAGCAGCGCGGTCTAAGGCTGGGAGGTTCATGGAAGGTCTGGACGTAGTTGGTGGAATTACTACAGTTTCAAAGATATGTATCATTTTGTTCTTAATATTATGTTTTGTATGCATGTGATGCTTATATGTTATCATGTATTCTGTTGCGCATATGAACTATTGTTAATGTCCTTGATGATGTGAATTAGCAGTAATCKTGTGCTTACTCTGAGTCATTTAGTTAAATATGTTAATTARATTTAATATGCATGTTTTATATATATAAGTATGAGAATGTTCTRCGTGGTAGCATTGYCCAGCAAGAGTTTTGAGGGTTGGGGATGTTACATTATGGYATCAGAGATGAAAAGGMTAAAGAAAGGTTGTGTATGGTGGCATTGCTCGGCCTGTTGGTGGTTGGGGATGTTACAGGCTTCCTCTTTTTTCTCCCACACTTTTTCAATGATKTGCCTTAGAGTTATAYAGTGATCAATCGTTGAGTGTTTAGGTTTGAAACATGCTTKCCCTTTAGCACGCTTATCCCCTTCTTCCKYCCACTTGTTGATTTTATTTTCTAGTATACTTCCAAATAACTTTGCAGACAAGGGGTTTATCATTATGGTCCTATAGTTGGAGGGATTGTTGACATCCCCACTCTTGAAAAGTGGTATTTCTAGGCTCATTGTCCAATCTGTAGGGAATCCCTGCTGAATGATGTTGTTGAAAATTTTCATAATGTGAGGTGCAAGAGTTTTTGAACCCCACTTTAGATATTYTGCTTGGATCTCAACTAAATCTTTTKCTTTTCCAACACCCAACTTTTTGATACCCACCTCAATTTCTTGCATGGTGAAGAGCTTAGTAGTAGTGTTGACCAAGGGAGGGGGGTCCACCTTAGGATCTTGCTCATARAGTTGCTTTTCATMCTGGAACCATTGATAAGTTGTGATATTATTTTCAGTTTGTTTCTTTCTTGTTTGAAGTTCCTTCCAAAATAACTTGGGGTTATTTTTCCCCAAGAAGATTAGTTCCTCCCTTCTTGAGATCATGAAATCAACTTTTTTCTTTCTTACAATTTGCTTGTACTCTTTTATGTTTATTTCTTTTTTGCTTGACTCTTTCAAATTTTTCCTTGTTGTTTTGCATTCCTCATCAAACCAAACATTAATCGAAAAGCAGTTTGTTTCAGATTTCCTATTTTTTGCTCTTTTGCATTCTATAAGTACGCTTTGGATTAAATTTGTTAGCTCATGGCTATGAAGGCCCTGGCACGGAATTTTCTCCTTGTTAAACAACCTCTTTAGCGCTATCTTGAAGGTGTTACTATTTTTTTGAGTCAACAAAATTTTTCCCTTTGAAGGAGGTTGTTGAATGTGTTGATTTCTAGTCCCATGTTGTTGTTGTTCATCCCAAGTGAGACTTAAATAAATCAGTTTATGATCAGATTTCAACTCCCACAGTTTTTCACCAATCAAAACTTCCTCCATTTTCTCACACAAGCCATGTGAGAAAATTGCATAGTCTACTACACTTGCTCCATTGTAGGTATTGCAGGTGAAATTGCCAGAATTCGCCCATATAACCAACCCATTACAAATGACTAACTCAAATGCCCCACATAAAGTAAGCAGTTGTTCCCCAAAAAAGTTTCATCTTTTGTTGTCCTCTGAAACTCTTGTCCACTAATGATTTATTTCTTCTGTAAGCCAAATGGGGTTGCAGTCTTCCTTACAATGAAGAATACTAGCTTGTTCACATGTTGTCCTAGCATTGAAATCACCCACTATAAGGACTTCACTTAGTTGAGAGTACAGCTGCAATATCATTTTTTAGGGCTGCAAAGGGATCTTTGTGGTCAAGACCCCTGCTTTTGTAAGTTTTTTAAACTTGTGGGGCAAAATAACATGCTACAACTCTGATGATGTTACCATTTTATGATATTTTAAACCAAATGAATTGTTTATTTGAGTCTTCTCTTTCTAACTGAATGAGACGACCTTTTTTTTTCCTCACTAAGACCATGATACCCCCGTGTCCTTTACCATTCTCAGTTGTTTTGTTCCACACTACCATCTTCACATACTCTTCAAACATAGGTGTCTTGCACCCTTCATGTTCATGTGTTTCCAATAGACAAAATATGTCTCTATGTTCCATGATAGGTCCTAACCCAGGTCCCCACCTCCAAGGATAACCTCTACAATTCCAACAAACTAATATTAAGGAAACCTGTGAATAATTTGATTGTTATTTGTTTTGGCCTATAAGACTCAAAGTTGAGTCTTCACCCCCTATTTGTCCATGCTGGCCTTGTTGCATATTTTCATGCTAATGAAATTGTTGTCTCTTATTGGCTACCAACTTGCTATCATGTTTTAGAATGAGGAACAAAAAAGGAAATAACAACTTTTCCTTTGAACAACCATGCCCTTTTTCCCTCATCCCTTGCTGCCCTAACCTTTGACAACTCTTCCCTTCTTTCCTCTTGATGTCTAATAGTTAAATCTTCGTCTAGAAAAAAGCAAGAGTCTATCAAGAGTTGATTCTTGCCTAGGAGAATTTACTTGTCACGTATGCTTGACATGATGACTTTTATGGGTCTATCTCTCTCACCACTAGGCTTACCCACCCTCCATGGTTGGCTAATTAGGCCTTGCCAAAGCAACTTGTCCTTCAAAAATTCACTTGCAAGATCGAGAGTACACTCATTTTTTCCATACTCTCTCACACCTTTGATAATTATGCTTGTTTCTTTGCCTTGTCTTTCCTTGTTTTCTCTACCTTGCATGTCGTCCCCCTGGCTATGTGTTTCTTTTTCCATATGAGCAGAATTTCTAATCACTTATGCCCAAGTTTTGGAATTTTTTGTCAAATCTCTTTTCTCTTCCTCTCTTGCTCTTTCACTCCATGGGTCTATGCTTGTTCACTTGTTTTCCCTTCAGCTTTGGGTGTTTTAGAGTTCATCACCTCTCTTATTTCCACAACAAAATATTCCCTGATTTTCCCGGTATCCCTCAAGCCTTGTCATTCAGCCTTTTCTTCCAAAAGGGCTTCTTACAACAATGTTACTTGATCTGTTAAAACTTTATTGTTTTCTGCTAAGTCCTGATTTTCTACTATCAATAGTTGGATTTGAAGGTCTCCCTCATGCCCTTTGACTTCCAAAACCTCCAATCTCCTCTTGGCATTTAGTAACTCTTGCACATACAGATCAAGTGACCATGTGAGAGGTGTGGATGTGGGACTGTACAAGGCATAATCATTGTTGTCTTTATTCTCGTTGTTGTTACACCTTTGCAAAAGAGCCTTGTTTGAAAGTTTATTACGGAGGGTCAATTTTTTCCTTGTCTATTCCCATTTTAGACGAGCAACTCTACATTTTAAAATACCCCGAAACCGTTTGGAATTTACCCAAACCCACTTCCCTTATTTGCTTGAAGGGGCAATTTTCACTTGACCTAAATGGTTTGTTTCACCCGAGATGGGTACCTCTTGCCCATTTTTTATGTGTGTTGAATGTATTTTCATTGCCATATACGGGACAAGAAAAAACACAGAATAAGGAACAGGACAATACCTTCCTGTCAATTGGAGACAAAGGACTGAAAAATTGGCATCCCACCTAAACCTCTTGCAACTGCAACTTTTGACGTTCTGAATCTGTGGTTGTTCATGTTCCAGACCCATCGTTGTCCCTGTTCCCTGACCGTCGTTGTTCCTTCCAAGTCGCTCCACCAGAACAACCCACCTCACCTCTGCGGGTGTACTCACAGTTCTACTCTCGACCAGGTCGGCCCACATCCCCTCCGCGGGCGCACTCACAGCTCCACTCCTCACATTGTTCTTGTTCTCTGACGCATAATCTCAAAGCTATGACGCAGGAATATAGTTGTTGTATGATATTGGGGATTGACGATGCGCATTGCACCCATGGTGACATCGACAATCCTTTAACATAAATCCAGGCCCTGCGATCTAGCCACGTGTTCTTACCCCATTGTGTAGGTTATACACTAGCTCCACTTGTCCTTTGGAAATTGGAACTTGCAGTGATATTGGCCATTGATCTCGAATGAGATCAACATTGCACATGTTACCCGATAATAGAAATCAAAAATATCGACGACTCTGATTTAATCCACAATAATGTGGACAGTTATTTAACATTCCTCCTTGTTTTCTGCTTCTATCACGTGGTGCAACCTGATTAGTGTAGGTTATAATTTTTGTTTTTTGATTCGCGGAATTAACAACTAGTTGGGTACGTATTTTCATAACACAGGGTCATGCTATCCAACTGCTACCATTATAACCTCTAGGCATGCCAATGAGTGATCCGAATTATTTTCGGCACGAAATGAGAGTAGAGATATAATAAAGAAATGCAAAGAGATATCGCAAATATCCAATAATATAACAGAAATGTATCAGAGATGCAACCATAAACACAGATATACAGTAATACATGATTTATATTAATGAAATAAATGTACAGAGACTGTAAAGATACAGAGTGAAAGACTCTCTAGAATGGTGGTGTCTTATCTCTGAGAAGAGATCTGACGGTTTCGTTCATTCGCAAAAAGATGATTACAATGAGGCTCTGAAGGCCTTTTTACAATAAACAGGAATGCCAAAAACCCTAGACATCTAAAAACCTAACCCTAGGAGATGAAGCACCAAAAGTCATGTGGGCCCTGTTTGGGTAAGTTAGTACATCAACTTCCCGGGGTCGTAACTTTTGCATACAATCTTTGTTTTAGGCGCATGATAGCCCGTTGGAAAGGTATCGTCGAGAACATTCATTTTGGGGGAAATATAAAAGGAATTTCCATATTTTTCCACGTTTTACCAAACAACGTCGTTTAGGGCCTCAAAACGGCTCCTGAAGTTTGAGGACCTGAAAAAATGCTAAAAATAGTAAATTACCAAAATTGCTAGAAAACTATTTTGAGCCAGTTGGAAAAGGTGGGTGGCCATCGATATCCACCTGGATCAATCCTCCCTCCTTAGGAAGCAATGGTCTCCATTGTGTTGAGTGATCGGGGGAGAGGAAAAAGCGTTTGTTGAATCTAAATCTCGGTAAGTTGCTAGCCTTGTTGGAGACGTCACATTGCTCAATTTGTGGAAGGTTATCACGAGCATGTGGTTGGAAGGGTTGGACCTTTTTATCTAGTTTGGATACATGGGATTTTTTTTTTGCAAAAGGAATCTTTACACTTTGTTGCAATCTTGTCGACCTGCTTCTGTTGGATAGAAGGTGCTTGGGCCAAGCTTGTAGTGGTTACAGTATCCTTTTGTTCACATTTTGAACAGATTGTGAAGAAGATGAATTTTGTAGTATGAGATACTACCTTGCAGCATTTTTTAGGTGGAACAGTAGTCGGAACTACCTCTGGTATTCTGTAGAGATGACCCCCTAGAGAAACAATGACACTGCAGGGTCGAGACTCATAAACAGCATGGCGCTTCCACATATATGGTTGGCCCAAGAGAACAACATAGACATCTAGTGGGGAAACATCACATAATACCTCATCCTTGAAGGGTTGGATGTCATATGACAATCAACACTGTTGACTGACACGAAGATCTTGTCCTTGGCAAAGCCACTCGATGTTGTATGGTTGCGAGTGTGGTGTTGTCGACAATCTCAATTGTTTGACGACCTATGTTGAGATGAGGTTCTTCTGGCTTCCGCTATCAAAAATAAAATGTAGCAGGGTCCCCTTCACCCACATCTGTGAATGAAAAAGGCGCTCCCCCTCTTTAGGATCTGTTGTTTCTTCTAGTTGAATTGTTGCGGTCACGACAATAGCAATGGGGTATGCATCGATGATCTGTTTTTTACTAGTATTTTCATAATCAGATTTTGAATCAGGGTTCGGCTCCTTGTCTTTGATCTTGGCCACCAATGATTGTTTTGAGCGACATCCATCGGTGTTGTGCGAGGGGATTTTGTGGAAATCGCACCATTTTCTGGTTTCCTTCTTTGTCTTCCCATGACCCTTATTTTCCTGTGGCTTGGACTGGTTTTCGGGAGACTGTTTGTTGGGGTCATCTTTGTCATACTTTGGTTGTTGCGGATTTGCAGACCTGAACTCTCGTTTGTTCTGGTGCTTAAATTTATGCTCGATTTTAACAGCATATCGATAAGCAGCACCGAGTGATAAGATGTCCAAAAAATCCATTTCAATTTGGATGTATCTGTGTAGAACCCTGTGGTATTTCAGAACCAAATGTTGTTCGGAGTCTTTGATACCCAGCTTAGTGCGCAATCGAAAACTGTTTGGCCCCTCTCTTGTCACAGTGTGGTCCATCTCATGTACGAGTCCTTGTAGTTGCCAACAGGGTAATATTATTCCTTTACCGCATCCACAAAAAAATCCCAAGTGGGATCGGCCCCATATATTCTAGACTCTTCTATGGAACTTTCTTCCTAGTAAGTTTCCCACCAATGTTTAACATGGGGGAGAGATTTAAGGAGTGTGAAGGTGATCTTTTCCCTGTCGAAAAAATTATGAACAAAGAAATAACCTTCTAATAGATTTAACCATTTGTCTAGGGCATCTGCATCTATCTGACCTTCAAATACGTGAATATCAAAATTAACCTGTACCTTGAAAGGAGAGGTGCTTCCAAAGTGGTTGTTTGATGAAGATGCACCTGTTGCTATCGACAGACGTTGAAGGATGTGGGGAAAATTCTCCATCATTTTGTCCCTCTGTCGTGTGAGATCTTTCTCAAGCAACAGATTTATAGAATCATATGCTCTGTTGTTTTTCTTTTCTTCCGCTATGGAGGGTTTCTTAGGCGTGCGAGAGTGATTGTCTTCAAGAGAGACAAGATCGAAACCCAACTTTCTATACTCGGACCTCGTCGGGGACATGCACTGAAAAAACAATCAAGAGCAGCCTGCTCTGATACCATTGATCCGGATTATTTTCATCACGAAATGAGAGCGGAGATATAATAAAGAAATGCACAGAGATATCGCGGATATCCAATAATATAACATAAATTTATCAGAGATGCAACCATAAACACAAAGATATAGTAATACATGATTTCTATTAATGAAATAAATGTATAGAGACTGTAAAAATACAGAGTGAAAGACTCACTAGAATGGTGGTGGCTTATCTCTGAGAAGAGATGTGACAGTTGCACTCATTCGCAAGAAGATGATTACAATGAGACTCCAAAGGCCTTTTTACAATAAACAGGAATGCCAAAAACCCTAGACATCCAAAAACCTAACCTTGGGAGATGAAGCACCAAAAGTCATGTGGGCCTTGTTTGGGTAAGTTAGTACATCAACTTCTTGGGGTCGTAACTTTTGCATATGATCTTCGTTTTAGGCGCATGATAGCCCATTGGAAAAGTATCGTCAAGGAGATTCATTTTGGAAGCAATATCAAAGGAACTTCCAAATTGCTCCCCGTTTTCCCAAAATACATCATTTAGGGCCTCAAAATGGCTCATGAAGTTTCAGGACTCGAAAAACTACTTAAAATAGTAAATTACCAAAATTGCCAGAAAATTGTTTTGAGCCAGTTGGAAAAGGTGGGTGGCCACTGATATCCACCTGGATCAATGAGGCATTTCGCATGGCACACAAGGTAAGTCGGTGACTTCATAACAGGGTGCCTTAAGTGTACACTCCATCACCCATTGTTCTACACCCCGAGGAAGTGCAGGTTATAAGTTGCACCCCATTCTCCTTGCCCTTTTTGGACCCACGAAGATCCTAACTATTGATCAACAAAGTGGGATTCACCCATGCCAAAAGATCCTAACTATTGATCAACGGAGTGGGATTCACCCGTGCCAAAACTGCCCACTGTAATTATTAAGATCGTAAGGAAGAGGGAGCTACATGTCTCACACTAATTCATGCAAGTTATAAAGTAGTGTGTCTGCCCCTCGGGACATTTGAACCCCAATGAGATCTTGACCCTTGGTTCATTTGGAGACCTCAAGAGATCGAAGGTGCAAGTTTAACTCGCGTCGGCCCTGTTTGTTGCTTAACATTGTGAAACAAAGGAAAGTGGGGGCATGTATCTTGATCTGATTAAAATTTGAGACACGTTGGGATCCTATCCATTCTTCTTAAATATGTAGGGTGAAAAATCCACCCATGCTAGAATTGTTGAGTTATTAACACTATTCCACCACTCGAACAAAAACTTAGGGTGAAATCTCTTTGCATGGGGTTTTTCCATAAAATTAATGAAGAACCCTCTACACCATGGTTAATTTTACATAGGAGAGGCCACATACTCCCCCTTCTTATGGTGAAAGCAATGTGTTTCAAGAGAGGATTCCAGGAGAAGTGAGACCCCACCCCCAAAGGAAGATGTGTGCAACAAAAGTTAGGGTAGGGAACTTTTTTAGGTGACAACAACTTGTACAACGCATTTTTCTTTGAACCTCCAACATGCAAAATGTTCCACTATCCATTATCATCAAGCACTAATTTAGTGATTTGTGTACTATCCTCTCCCTCTAAGGAGCATAATTCCCTTGGTTCATGCACTATAAACCAAAACACAATTCTAAGGTCCAAGACAAACTTTTTTAACTAGTTCACTATTATCGCATCAAGTGACACTATAAGGATTACCACAAATAATTTCTAGTTTCTCATTACTCTAAACTTCAATGAGCTTTAGTGTCTCATGGACCTTTAATATTCCATACTATCATTCTTAAAATCAATGTATAATGCAACTAAATTATATTATCAAGTATTGACACCCCCTACTTCTTACCTCTACTTGAACATGCAACAACTTTAATTTATATCACTAGGGCTTAAATTTTCTAGGTAACCTCCACAAGCTCTTTCATTTCCATTCTCTCCCCTTGTATTTTCACACTCTCGGTCTCACTTAATGAGTTTCATTCTTTATAATCAATATCAGCCCATATTTTAAATCTCTTGTAAATGTATGTGGGAAAGACTAAATAATTAGTTTGCATTCCTACTCTAGTAGCTCCACTTCTACTTTCTACTTTCTACTTTCATGTTTTCAAATTTAGTGAGCTCTCTTGATTTCCTAAAGTTTTTTTGGACAATCCCAAGTCTGATCTGTCACAATGGCTACCTTTATTTAGCCCCTCCCCACTACCTTCCTTGTTTGAGTATCTTTTGGACTTTTCTCTCAACACCAAGTTTTATCCTAATTGTATATTTTCCTTTTGATTTCCTCTTGAGTACAAGAGATTCACATGCCTCGGGAGTGCCTAATTTCTATCCTTTGCTACCATGTGCATGTTTTTTCTTCCCTTCCCCTTTGGTTTTTTTCATGGAGTATCTTGAGAGTTCAACCCTGAACAATTCTTCTAAAGATTCCTTGTGCTTTGACAAATGGTGCATGGGAAGGGTTACATTGATTATAAATTCCAATCCTTTTAGTACATTGACCTACTTTTAGAATAGTATGATTTGAATTTGATGTTACTCCCTTCTAACTCCATCTCCACGCATAATTTTACCACCCTCCTAGTCTATCTTCACAAAGTTTGTATCCAATATTAGGACAATCCCAACTATTAAACCCATCTTCTTAACATTTCATGAACTCTAAATTCATCTAGAATATAGTCAACCTAATCCATACTAGACCATTCAATGGCCTTGATGGGTTTGGAGAAAACATTAATGTCTAGTGGGTAACCATTACTAAAGAACCATGGTCCCCAAGTTAATATTTTCTCCAAAGCATGATCCTCAAATTGAATATTGAAGAAAACTTTCCCTTTAATTGGAAATGAAGTCCATGTTTCAAAACAATTTTCCATACTACTAACACTCACTCTTCCAAAATCCGAATTTAGAGGATTGCTCCATTGAAATTCCCTATTGGAGGTTTTGCTTGCATAGATATTGTGTGTCTCTTCAATAATGAATTCAATTGTTGAACCCTTATTTGTTGAATTTTTCCATGGAAACCTACCTAGCACCACCAAAGAAATAGACACTAGCAGAGTAGCTTACAAGGTTTCAAAAGTAGAAAGAAAATGTGCATTGCCCTGAGATTCAATGTTTCTCTTTCAACAATACTAATTCTTGTCATCCTTCGAATGTAGAAAGAAAATGTGCATTGCCCCAAGATTCAATGTTGCTCTTTCAATAATACTAATTCTTGTCATCCTTTGAAAGTTGAAAAAAAATGTGAATTGCCCTGAGATTCAATGCTGCTCTTTCAAGAATACTAATTCTTGTCATACTTCAGCTTCTCCCACTCATTGCCACTCTTTCAACAATCCTAAGTATTTTCATACTTATCCTTCCTCATTTCCCTTGATCAAGAGGGGATAGATGATTTAATTCAAATAAGTCTACTATACATAGTAGGTCATGCATAATAGGATGTCCATGGTAGCTCTACCTCCACAATAATCCCTTCACATTAGAACTCACATCCTAAGTGTGTAGTAAGGATTTTGTATCTCTAATAAAACCCAACCACAAAGCTCAATGTTGGTTTTTACCCATTAAATTTTTAATTGTAGTTATAGTACGTTGAAACTTACATGCTATAACTATGCTCTACCAAAAATATACTTTGATGCACTTGTCATGCATTTCATCCAATGGATCAATATTGACCTTGATATAATTGAATTTCAATGTTTTGCATACAACTATAAATGCTTCCACAATGTTATCTACACTAAGTGGTGGCTCATATAGGGTTTGTAACACCATGTATCTAGTTATGGACTAATGAACCTCAAATGCAATTAGTCTAGTATAAATTGAAAGGATTTCTTAATAAAGAGAATAACAAGCCTGATTTTTCTCAGTAGTTAATAGCAAGAGAGGCTAGCATGGCATGACTATAGGGAAAAAATTATTGGAATTTGTTAAGTCACAAATTATCACAATAGATTCAAACAATCACTGCAATTTTTTATTGAATACTATAATGATTGGGACATTAATATTGTGTCTCAAAAAATGCAGTTTTTATGTGAGTTTATGTGATATCTTACAGTTTAGATAAAATGAAGTTGCGTTGATGTCTAATTCTATATTTTGAGCATTTTTTAACTTTACTTTTCTTCATAACAACACTAATATAAATTTAACATGTTTGTAGACATTATACACAATGAAAGATCTAAGAAAACAAGCCAAGAAGCAATCATTTGCCTCAATATGCTTAGTACACCTTACTTATGTAAAGGGGTCAATTGTATAACAAATCATTTGTCCAACAATTTAAAAAAACAAGGGCCACGAAGCATCTAGTCCTCCCGTGCAAGAACAAGAAACTTGGTGAGAAGCTAACAAAGAAGCCTTGCATTAAATTCATCACACAAATTAATTATCAAACAACAAGAGGCATTAATATCTATAGGACTTCAAAAAATAATAAATAAACAAGTGACAGCTACAAAGCAACACAATATTTGCCTTGTCTTTTAGGTTATTTCTGTTAGAATATGAATGAATGTGCTCGTTTTACCATTGACAATATCACTATTGTCATCCAACCATAGGCCGAAGCCACCCTCCGAGCACCTTGACCTTGACAGAGAGAATAATTCTAGTAGTGATCCAATAGCCAAGCAAGGCTAATGCACCAAGCAAGAAGTAACCAAAGTTGATTAGATAGTCCAACCCAAAACTGGCGCAGTACCTTCCCCAAGACTTGCGCACAAAACTGCTAGACTGCAATGCGTAGAAGTATCTCTCTGGGATTCTAAGAAGTGTGCCAAATGAGAGACTGGCGCCCTGTATTTATAGTATTCCTGGCAAACTTACCTGGCCGACTTCTCCTTCTGGGTACTAATTAATTCATATTAATTATTTCTCTTTAGCCGACATCTCATCTAGGGTTACTTTCATTTCTCTTCTTTCTTCCGGAACATTCTAATCCTGTCAATGGTCACAATAGAGGTTCATACCTCACAAAGCTACCATAATATCAACACTCCCTCCTAGCTAGGGAGGTATGTCTTGAGCACAAATAGACCATTCAATTTGTAGCATCACGAGCATCGTCATTATTATCCAATTGGATAATCTCCATGACAACAAGTACAATATCAATTGATAGAACACATCTGTGTTTATCCATGGTAATACACTACTCAAACCCTGACACATAGTCACAAACAGTGGAGCATATCCACCACAGTAGCATATCTCTACTGTTTGGAGACAGGCAGTCTCCATAACAATCATCTGATATCAACCTGCACAGAAAATATTTTTATAATGTAAATTGAATCATTTGGGCCATTCTTTCACTCACATCTGTGATTTGAAAGAGTATCTGCCTCTGGACCATTCTTCTCAAACAAGGAAGAATGACTCATGATTTCTGAGCCTGGACCATTCCTCACCCTAGGCCATTCCTCTGACACTAAACAAAGTGTAACCTGGAGAGAATGAATCTATCCTAAGGAATCCATGTCCCTGATTGTTGAACCTAGACCATTCCCCACCCTGGGCCATTCCTCCGGCACTAAACAAAGTGCAACCTAGAGAGAATGAATCTGCCCTAAAGAATGACTATCCGGACCATTTCCCATGTTAAACACAAGAGGAAATGCTTGTCTTGCACCAACCTCGAAAACAGACCATTCCTCATGTTAACCATAATGAGAAATCGTTGTCTGACGAGGCGGGCCAGTGTTCTTGAGTAACCCTCAAGAAGAGAGCCTGCCCTAGACCACTCCACATGTTAACCACAATGGGAAGTCGTTGTCTATGGTACATCAGCAATCTGGACCATTTTCCGAACTGGAAAATGTCTCTCCGTCAGAAATCTCAATCCACTTTCCAAACTGGAAAGAATCTATCCAAACTGGACTATTTTTCAAACTTGAAAATCATTGTTCTTAATTCAATAATATGTCAATGCTCCCTCCCAACCTGGAGAGTCATTTCTTCCCTTTCAACTAAGGGAGTTATTTCCACGATCCCCATGCAAACTTTATTCTGGACAGAGGCTTTGTCGGGATATTTGTTGTCTGCTCATCTGTGGGGATATATTTGAGCTTTACATCTCCTTCCTGTACTTTATCTCAAACAAAGTAGTATTTGATCTCAATATGTTTCGACCTTTCATGAAACATTGGGTGTTCTGATAGTCTTATACAACTCTGATTGTCACAATGTATTATGGTCGAATCTTGAGTCTGATCAAATAAATCGGAGATTAGCTTCCTCAGCCATATTGGTTCTGTGCATGCTTCACATGATGCGATATATTCTGCTTTTGTTGTGTTGAGTGCATCAGACTTTTGTTTTCTGCTGCCCCAACATATCATAGCAGAGCCCAAGCTGAAACACATCCCTGAAGTACTATTTATGTCTTCTGCACTTCCTGCCCAATCTGAATCTGTAAATCCATGAAGTTGTATATCATTGGATGCAGTATATCTTAAGCCATAGTTTATTGTCCCACGAATATATCTTAGGACATGCTTTGCAGCTATCCAATGCTCATGTCTAGGTTCCACCTAGAACTGGCTTAGTGTATTCACGGCAAAGCAAATGTCTGGTCGAGTATTTACCAAATACATCAATGACCCAATTAACTGTCGATATAGTGATGGATCTACTGGATCATAACCTGGATCTTTTACTTTTCTTATATATGTAGTCATAGGAGTGTCCATGGATTTGCAATCCATCATTCCAAACTTCTGAAGGATCTTTATTCCATACTTTCCTTGTCCAAGAATACTTCACCACGCTTCTGCCATACTTCTAGTCCCAAGTAATAATGCATAAGACCTAGATCTTTCATATCAAATTCAAAAGTTAGTTCCTTTTTGCACTGGATGATGAGAGACTCTTCACTTGTTATGAATAGATCGTCAACATATAGTAGTAGAATTACTGGTGCATTGTCCACGACTTTGTAGTAAAGGTTTGGATCTGCATGACTTTTGGAGAAGCCAAGTCTTGTTAGATAGTTGTCCATTCTGGCATACCAAGCCCTTGGAGCTTGCTTGAGTCCATATAAATCTTTATTTAATCTGCAAACGTGAGTGTCTCTGGAATGTACTTCAAACCCTTGAGCTTGTTCAATATATACTTCTTCTTCGATTGCTCCATTGAGGAAAGTTGTCTTTACATCCATCTGATGTAAGTTCCATCCCATGGAAGCGGCAAGAGATATGATAGCTCTAATGGAAGTATATCTAGCCACTGGAGCAAATGTTTCGTCATAGTCTTCTCCCTCCTTCTAGGAGAACCCTCTAGCTACGAATCTTGTTTTATATTTATCCACGCTTCCGTCTATTGCATGTTTGATCTTATATACCCATTTTGAAGTTACCACTGATTTTTCCTTAGGTCTAGGCACAATTTCCCATACATCATTTTTCATGATGGATTGGTGTTCTTTCGTCATGGCTTCTTTCCATTGTTTCTTTTGAACGGCTTCTTCAAATGTGGTAGGTTCTTCATCTAGAAGCTTCGTCATATATGTTGCATAGCTTGAGAATCTTTTAGGCTTCTTACTTTTTCTGAATGTTCCTTCGGGAACCTTGAGTCTTTTTGTGTCTTGTAAGGTAGCTTCAAGCCAAGCTAGTTGTTTCTTGGTCTTAGGTATGATGTCTGAATCAATGGTCTCACATGGTTGCTTAGGATGATCACGTTGTTCATTTTCGTCATCTTGGTTTTATGAGCTTTCTTCAATAAGATCTCCATTCTCTTCTTCTTCTATTGTTTCTTCTATGAATTTCTTGAAAGCCATCTTTTCATTGAATATCATGTCTCTGCTGACTTCGATCTTATGTTGTTCTAGAATATAGATTCTATAAGCTTTGGATGAATCGCTATATCCCACGAATATGCCCTTCTTTCCCGAGGGTTCTAGTTTATTCCTTTTGTCCTTGGGAATGTGAGAGTAAACATGACATCCAAATATTCTTAGGTTTTTCACATTAGGTTTCTTACCTGAGAAGGCTTCTTCTGGAGTCATGTCCTTCAATATGCGGTGAGGACTTTTGTTCTGCACATATATTGTTGTCATCGTTGCTTCTCCCCATAAGAACATGGATAGACCTTGATCATTTAGTAGTGCTTTTACGATTTCTTCGATATATCTGTTCTCTCTCTGCTACACCATTTTGTTGAGGATTATGAAGAACAATTATCTCCCTCCTAATCCCTGTCGATTTGTAGAATGCAACGAAATCCTTTTATGTGTATTTTTCTCCATTATTTGTTCTTAAGGTCTTGATCTTCTTGTTCGTGAGGTTCTCTATCTCTTCTTTGAACTCTTGAAACTAGTTGAATACTTCGTCTTTTGTCTTCAGTAGATATAACCAAGTCTTTCTTGAATAGTCATCTATGAAGATTACATAGTAAAGAGATCCTCCTAGAGATTTGACTAGCATTGGTCCACAAACATCTGAGTGTATCAAATCTAGAATCTCCTTAGATCTATTGTTGTTGTTGGAAATGGTTTCTTGATATTCTTTCCAAGGGCACATCCTTTGAAAATTCCTTCATGTGTAAACTGCAATTCTAGTATTCCTTCAACCATCCTTTTGAGAAAAGGTAATGCTTGATAATTAATATGAGTGTACCTTCTATGCCAAAGTTCATTGGGATTGACTTCGTTATGTACGAAAGCTTCTTCATTTTGTTCTAGTAGTCTATACAGATTTCTTCCACGATTTCCAATAACCCTAGCATTCTCTATGTTGGAGTCTTTATGCCAAGATAATACTTTTCCATCCACGAAAGCTATTTGTTTCCTTTGTCTTCTAAGCAAGATATGGATACAAGATTCTTTTCTAAACCAGGTACATATAAAACATTGCTTAAGTGAACATTGTTACATGTTTTCAACTTGACGGAGGCTTGTCCAAATCCTTCCATTGGGTAAGTGCTTTTGTCTCCAAACTCTACCGTGTACGATGTCTTTTTCTCATTTGGATTTGAGAGTCTAGCTTGATCTCCTGTCATGTGCCTAGAAGCTCCACTATCGATTATCCACATGTCATCTTCAATCGTTCCAGTGAGTGCTGAGTAGTGTAAAAGATTGATCGTTTCACTCATGTCTTCGATTGACTGGTAGTTGGTCATGCTTTGATCCAAAACTTCAACTCTGACGTTTGTCTTCTGAGAGAGCCAAAAGGTGTGTTGAACTAGGGTGCATTTGAATATCTTCTCCTTGAGCGGGATGTTCCATCACAAGGTGTCGGATCTAGGATTTAGGGTTTCTACAACTACTCATGCTAGTAACCCTAGTGACAGTGCCTTGGAAGTTGCTCCTGCTAGTAACCCTAGCGACAGTTCCTTAGCGAGCTCAGTATCCTAATGGTTATGCTTCCTTCCAGCGGTTAGACTGAATGAAGAAGGTGTGGGCCCATAACCTGTTAGAATATGAATGAATGTGCTTGTTTTACCATTGACAATATCATTATTGTCACCCAACCATAGGCCGAAGCCACCCTCCGAGCACATTGACCTTGACAAAGAGAAGAATTTTGGTCGCAATCCAATAGCCAAGCAAGGCTAATGCACCAAGCAAGAAGTAACCAAAGTTGATCAGATAGTCCAACCCAAAACTGGCGCAGTACCTTCCCCAAGACTTGCGCACAACACTGCTAGATTGTAGTGCGCAAAAGTAGCTCTCTGTGATTCTAAGAAGTGTGTCAAAGGAGAGACCAATGCCTTGTATTTATAGTATTCCTGACAGACTTACCTAGGTCGACTTCTCCTTATGGGTACTAATTAATTCATATTAATTATTTCTCTTTAGCCGACATCTCATCTAGGGTTACTTTCATTTCTCTTCTTTCTTCCGGAACATTCTAATCATGTCAAAGGTCACAATAGGTTCATACCTCCCGAAGCTACCATAATATCAACAATTTCTTGAATTTTGAAGATATAGTGTAATGAAAAATAAGCTCAATCAAAACTATTAAAGGTTGCAATTTGCAGTTTACTTGATGATAATGGTGAGAGACCTACAGAAATGGCATTATGAATGCAATGCTTATGTTTTTTAGACATGTTAATGTTGGGCATTTCTTTGCTACACGGAATGGTTAGGCAATGAGTTGTTTTGTATTATTTTGTGGTTTTGTCAATATCGTTGCAAGAGATTTTTCTTATATATCGAATGGATCAAGGGAAACTTGGTGCACAATTTATTAAATTATTTATGAAAACCTAAGTCTAATATTAAGAAACTTGAAATTTTGATTTAGAAATACCATTCCAATCGAGTTGAATTGAGCAAAGGAGTGATTCCTATACATATGCATTCGCAACAAGAAAGAACATAGGCCAGTTTTCCTAATGTCAAGCTATATGGCAAAGGCAGCTTATAAAATAATGGAAAGATTGTTAAGAAGTGATAAGTTCTCAAACATGCACAAATAGCATAGAGGATGGTGCAACACAACTTTTTTTTTTTTAATTAAGGCAAAGAGATACCATAGGCCTCTATGTACATCAAAGTAGGTACATAGATGTATGCACTAACGATAACATTTTTCCCACCAAGCATACCATAATCAATTTCCAACCCACAATTGTTATTATACATAACATTAAGCATTGACACTTACGCAAGGGAAGAAAGTAGAACAAAGAAGAGTAAAGGATTGGACACACCATGACTTTAGGCATCTACATTATTAGGCCACAATTGATCGTCTTAATAAAGTTTTGATCAACTAGCATGAATGCATAGCGAACAATACATAGTGAAGAGCATGCTCATCCACCAACATGAAATGGCAACATGGGACTCAGTCAAGAATGGCCTCATATTTTTGTGTGTTTTTCTCCAATGTATGCAATATGTTGGTAATTGATTGGCCTCTAAACCTTAATTAACTATAACTACAGCAAAGGATAATAAAGCGCAAACACGAAAAATAATGACCATATACTAAAAAAGATAAACCACGATACATTTATTTATTTATATATATATATAGTAAAGTGCACACACAAACAATGATAACCATATACAAACAAAGATAAACCACAATACATCAATATAAGATCATATTATATATATATATATATATATATATATATATATATTTTGCAAACACAAACAAGGATGAGGACATATAAAAATAAGAATAAACCACAATACAAGATATCATTGAATATATATATATATATATACAATAACCCAAGGGTTAACTCAAGTGATTTGACTTGTGATGCCACTCCTAGAATATATATATATATATATATATATATATATATATATATATATATATATTCAACCCCGTGATTTTGGCTTTGGCATCACCAATCAAATCACTTGAGTTAAATCAATTGGTTTGATTTGTGATATCAAAGTCTTGATTTGTGATATCAAAGTCAACTCAATTGATTTGACTTGTGATATTGGGTTAGGCGTACCTGTCCGTCGATGACATTTAACCCCAATTTCATTCTAAGGATGACATTTAACCCCAATTTCATTCTAAGGTTTTCATTATGTAATGCTTAAATGTTTTTTTCCTGTAATAAAATTTATTTTTCTTTATCTCAAAGAACTTGGGGTTTCTTTAAAACTGGCAACACGATTAAATTTACATGAAATTCTCGAACTTTATCAAGAGTGGGCTCATCGTTAACTGGCTAGGGAAATATCCCTAAATTTCTTTAATTCGTTCTTGTTTCTTTTGAAATCCAGCCAAGGGTCAATGTTCAGAGTGGATCAGTTTTCTATGGTAGTATTTTGTACGATAATCTTTGAGAAGCATATAGGAATCGGAATCAAATTGGGTTGTAATTCGTATTTTGCTTCATATTCATTTTTGTTTACCATGATGTTTGGAGGTGTTTAATTGATGCAGGGAGCAAAAATTTTAGATGGAATTATAACTTTCCTCCATCTACAAGCTTGTCAAAAGCTTGAACTTCAACATGCATGTACGTCGTATAGTTTCCAGTGAGTGAATTTGGTTTTACCACCAGGGCTCCATGAGATATGTGATGCAGAGATCTTTTATAAGTATAGCGGAACATAGAAACTGAAGTTGGTAGCTCATTCAACACATCATTCCATGTTACAGAAACTAGGCGCGTTTGGCAGATGAGGCTGTAGGTGTCAAGCTTTAAAGCCAAGAGCATACTCGGTCCAGAGAAGAAGATGCACCTGGCTGCAAAATTACGTCTCTATCAGAGACAGGCTGAATTACATCTCTAGTCATGACTGGTTACGGTGTTATCCCAGAACCATCACACATGTTGGAAAACGAGGCGGTGATCTCAAGTAGCATTGTTCTATTCTATTGATGAAATCATCACATTTTTATTGATTTTTTTGGAAAAAATCAGACTCTATGTGACTGACAATGGTTTATGGTGTTATCATTTTAGTATTTGTACTGATTGTCCATGGCAACGTTGTCCTGGAAGAAGAGGAATCTTGATAAATGCAAAGGTATGCTGGAAGAGGCAATATATCTCTCTCTCTATATTCAAAATTAAAAGTGCAGTTCCTTATGCTATAATCTTGTTGAGTGAAACAGGGGCTGCCCCTATTGAAGCAATTGCTATGGCGCGAGTCATAAGGTATTTGAAAAAAATTGAGCAAATGGAAGAGGCCAGATGGCCTAAGGTTGTGTTTAGTGACAGATTGTGCAAAAGAAAGAAGACTTGGATGCAGCAA
>ML785038.1:222640-259824 GCA_009831015.1 Picea engelmannii | reverse complement strand
CTGGAACCATTGATAAGTTGTGATATTATTTTCAGTTTGTTTCTTTCTTGTTTGAAGTTCCTTCCAAAATAACTTGGGGTTATTTTTCCCCAAGAAGATTAGTTCCTCCCTTCTTGAGATCATGAAATCAACTTTTTTCTTTCTTACAATTTGCTTGTACTCTTTTATGTTTATTTCTTTTTTGCTTGACTCTTTCAAATTTTTCCTTGTTGTTTTGCATTCCTCATCAAACCAAACATTAATCGAAAAGCAGTTTGTTTCAGATTTCCTATTTTTTGCTCTTTTGCATTCTATAAGTACGCTTTGGATTAAATTTGTTAGCTCATGGCTATGAAGGCCCTGGCACGGAATTTTCTCCTTGTTAAACAACCTCTTTAGCGCTATCTTGAAGGTGTTACTATTTTTTTGAGTCAACAAAATTTTTCCCTTTGAAGGAGGTTGTTGAATGTGTTGATTTCTAGTCCCATGTTGTTGTTGTTCATCCCAAGTGAGACTTAAATAAATCAGTTTATGATCAGATTTCAACTCCCACAGTTTTTCACCAATCAAAACTTCCTCCATTTTCTCACACAAGCCATGTGAGAAAATTGCATAGTCTACTACACTTGCTCCATTGTAGGTATTGCAGGTGAAATTGCCAGAATTCGCCCATATAACCAACCCATTACAAATGACTAACTCAAATGCCCCACATAAAGTAAGCAGTTGTTCCCCAAAAAAGTTTCATCTTTTGTTGTCCTCTGAAACTCTTGTCCACTAATGATTTATTTCTTCTGTAAGCCAAATGGGGTTGCAGTCTTCCTTACAATGAAGAATACTAGCTTGTTCACATGTTGTCCTAGCATTGAAATCACCCACTATAAGGACTTCACTTAGTTGAGAGTACAGCTGCAATATCATTTTTTAGGGCTGCAAAGGGATCTTTGTGGTCAAGACCCCTGCTTTTGTAAGTTTTTTAAACTTGTGGGGCAAAATAACATGCTACAACTCTGATGATGTTACCATTTTATGATATTTTAAACCAAATGAATTGTTTATTTGAGTCTTCTCTTTCTAACTGAATGAGACGACCTTTTTTTTTCCTCACTAAGACCATGATACCCCCGTGTCCTTTACCATTCTCAGTTGTTTTGTTCCACACTACCATCTTCACATACTCTTCAAACATAGGTGTCTTGCACCCTTCATGTTCATGTGTTTCCAATAGACAAAATATGTCTCTATGTTCCATGATAGGTCCTAACCCAGGTCCCCACCTCCAAGGATAACCTCTACAATTCCAACAAACTAATATTAAGGAAACCTGTGAATAATTTGATTGTTATTTGTTTTGGCCTATAAGACTCAAAGTTGAGTCTTCACCCCCTATTTGTCCATGCTGGCCTTGTTGCATATTTTCATGCTAATGAAATTGTTGTCTCTTATTGGCTACCAACTTGCTATCATGTTTTAGAATGAGGAACAAAAAAGGAAATAACAACTTTTCCTTTGAACAACCATGCCCTTTTTCCCTCATCCCTTGCTGCCCTAACCTTTGACAACTCTTCCCTTCTTTCCTCTTGATGTCTAATAGTTAAATCTTCGTCTAGAAAAAAGCAAGAGTCTATCAAGAGTTGATTCTTGCCTAGGAGAATTTACTTGTCACGTATGCTTGACATGATGACTTTTATGGGTCTATCTCTCTCACCACTAGGCTTACCCACCCTCCATGGTTGGCTAATTAGGCCTTGCCAAAGCAACTTGTCCTTCAAAAATTCACTTGCAAGATCGAGAGTACACTCATTTTTTCCATACTCTCTCACACCTTTGATAATTATGCTTGTTTCTTTGCCTTGTCTTTCCTTGTTTTCTCTACCTTGCATGTCGTCCCCCTGGCTATGTGTTTCTTTTTCCATATGAGCAGAATTTCTAATCACTTATGCCCAAGTTTTGGAATTTTTTGTCAAATCTCTTTTCTCTTCCTCTCTTGCTCTTTCACTCCATGGGTCTATGCTTGTTCACTTGTTTTCCCTTCAGCTTTGGGTGTTTTAGAGTTCATCACCTCTCTTATTTCCACAACAAAATATTCCCTGATTTTCCCGGTATCCCTCAAGCCTTGTCATTCAGCCTTTTCTTCCAAAAGGGCTTCTTACAACAATGTTACTTGATCTGTTAAAACTTTATTGTTTTCTGCTAAGTCCTGATTTTCTACTATCAATAGTTGGATTTGAAGGTCTCCCTCATGCCCTTTGACTTCCAAAACCTCCAATCTCCTCTTGGCATTTAGTAACTCTTGCACATACAGATCAAGTGACCATGTGAGAGGTGTGGATGTGGGACTGTACAAGGCATAATCATTGTTGTCTTTATTCTCGTTGTTGTTACACCTTTGCAAAAGAGCCTTGTTTGAAAGTTTATTACGGAGGGTCAATTTTTTCCTTGTCTATTCCCATTTTAGACGAGCAACTCTACATTTTAAAATACCCCGAAACCGTTTGGAATTTACCCAAACCCACTTCCCTTATTTGCTTGAAGGGGCAATTTTCACTTGACCTAAATGGTTTGTTTCACCCGAGATGGGTACCTCTTGCCCATTTTTTATGTGTGTTGAATGTATTTTCATTGCCATATACGGGACAAGAAAAAACACAGAATAAGGAACAGGACAATACCTTCCTGTCAATTGGAGACAAAGGACTGAAAAATTGGCATCCCACCTAAACCTCTTGCAACTGCAACTTTTGACGTTCTGAATCTGTGGTTGTTCATGTTCCAGACCCATCGTTGTCCCTGTTCCCTGACCGTCGTTGTTCCTTCCAAGTCGCTCCACCAGAACAACCCACCTCACCTCTGCGGGTGTACTCACAGTTCTACTCTCGACCAGGTCGGCCCACATCCCCTCCGCGGGCGCACTCACAGCTCCACTCCTCACATTGTTCTTGTTCTCTGACGCATAATCTCAAAGCTATGACGCAGGAATATAGTTGTTGTATGATATTGGGGATTGACGATGCGCATTGCACCCATGGTGACATCGACAATCCTTTAACATAAATCCAGGCCCTGCGATCTAGCCACGTGTTCTTACCCCATTGTGTAGGTTATACACTAGCTCCACTTGTCCTTTGGAAATTGGAACTTGCAGTGATATTGGCCATTGATCTCGAATGAGATCAACATTGCACATGTTACCCGATAATAGAAATCAAAAATATCGACGACTCTGATTTAATCCACAATAATGTGGACAGTTATTTAACATTCCTCCTTGTTTTCTGCTTCTATCACGTGGTGCAACCTGATTAGTGTAGGTTATAATTTTTGTTTTTTGATTCGCGGAATTAACAACTAGTTGGGTACGTATTTTCATAACACAGGGTCATGCTATCCAACTGCTACCATTATAACCTCTAGGCATGCCAATGAGTGATCCGAATTATTTTCGGCACGAAATGAGAGTAGAGATATAATAAAGAAATGCAAAGAGATATCGCAAATATCCAATAATATAACAGAAATGTATCAGAGATGCAACCATAAACACAGATATACAGTAATACATGATTTATATTAATGAAATAAATGTACAGAGACTGTAAAGATACAGAGTGAAAGACTCTCTAGAATGGTGGTGTCTTATCTCTGAGAAGAGATCTGACGGTTTCGTTCATTCGCAAAAAGATGATTACAATGAGGCTCTGAAGGCCTTTTTACAATAAACAGGAATGCCAAAAACCCTAGACATCTAAAAACCTAACCCTAGGAGATGAAGCACCAAAAGTCATGTGGGCCCTGTTTGGGTAAGTTAGTACATCAACTTCCCGGGGTCGTAACTTTTGCATACAATCTTTGTTTTAGGCGCATGATAGCCCGTTGGAAAGGTATCGTCGAGAACATTCATTTTGGGGGAAATATAAAAGGAATTTCCATATTTTTCCACGTTTTACCAAACAACGTCGTTTAGGGCCTCAAAACGGCTCCTGAAGTTTGAGGACCTGAAAAAATGCTAAAAATAGTAAATTACCAAAATTGCTAGAAAACTATTTTGAGCCAGTTGGAAAAGGTGGGTGGCCATCGATATCCACCTGGATCAATCCTCCCTCCTTAGGAAGCAATGGTCTCCATTGTGTTGAGTGATCGGGGGAGAGGAAAAAGCGTTTGTTGAATCTAAATCTCGGTAAGTTGCTAGCCTTGTTGGAGACGTCACATTGCTCAATTTGTGGAAGGTTATCACGAGCATGTGGTTGGAAGGGTTGGACCTTTTTATCTAGTTTGGATACATGGGATTTTTTTTTTGCAAAAGGAATCTTTACACTTTGTTGCAATCTTGTCGACCTGCTTCTGTTGGATAGAAGGTGCTTGGGCCAAGCTTGTAGTGGTTACAGTATCCTTTTGTTCACATTTTGAACAGATTGTGAAGAAGATGAATTTTGTAGTATGAGATACTACCTTGCAGCATTTTTTAGGTGGAACAGTAGTCGGAACTACCTCTGGTATTCTGTAGAGATGACCCCCTAGAGAAACAATGACACTGCAGGGTCGAGACTCATAAACAGCATGGCGCTTCCACATATATGGTTGGCCCAAGAGAACAACATAGACATCTAGTGGGGAAACATCACATAATACCTCATCCTTGAAGGGTTGGATGTCATATGACAATCAACACTGTTGACTGACACGAAGATCTTGTCCTTGGCAAAGCCACTCGATGTTGTATGGTTGCGAGTGTGGTGTTGTCGACAATCTCAATTGTTTGACGACCTATGTTGAGATGAGGTTCTTCTGGCTTCCGCTATCAAAAATAAAATGTAGCAGGGTCCCCTTCACCCACATCTGTGAATGAAAAAGGCGCTCCCCCTCTTTAGGATCTGTTGTTTCTTCTAGTTGAATTGTTGCGGTCACGACAATAGCAATGGGGTATGCATCGATGATCTGTTTTTTACTAGTATTTTCATAATCAGATTTTGAATCAGGGTTCGGCTCCTTGTCTTTGATCTTGGCCACCAATGATTGTTTTGAGCGACATCCATCGGTGTTGTGCGAGGGGATTTTGTGGAAATCGCACCATTTTCTGGTTTCCTTCTTTGTCTTCCCATGACCCTTATTTTCCTGTGGCTTGGACTGGTTTTCGGGAGACTGTTTGTTGGGGTCATCTTTGTCATACTTTGGTTGTTGCGGATTTGCAGACCTGAACTCTCGTTTGTTCTGGTGCTTAAATTTATGCTCGATTTTAACAGCATATCGATAAGCAGCACCGAGTGATAAGATGTCCAAAAAATCCATTTCAATTTGGATGTATCTGTGTAGAACCCTGTGGTATTTCAGAACCAAATGTTGTTCGGAGTCTTTGATACCCAGCTTAGTGCGCAATCGAAAACTGTTTGGCCCCTCTCTTGTCACAGTGTGGTCCATCTCATGTACGAGTCCTTGTAGTTGCCAACAGGGTAATATTATTCCTTTACCGCATCCACAAAAAAATCCCAAGTGGGATCGGCCCCATATATTCTAGACTCTTCTATGGAACTTTCTTCCTAGTAAGTTTCCCACCAATGTTTAACATGGGGGAGAGATTTAAGGAGTGTGAAGGTGATCTTTTCCCTGTCGAAAAAATTATGAACAAAGAAATAACCTTCTAATAGATTTAACCATTTGTCTAGGGCATCTGCATCTATCTGACCTTCAAATACGTGAATATCAAAATTAACCTGTACCTTGAAAGGAGAGGTGCTTCCAAAGTGGTTGTTTGATGAAGATGCACCTGTTGCTATCGACAGACGTTGAAGGATGTGGGGAAAATTCTCCATCATTTTGTCCCTCTGTCGTGTGAGATCTTTCTCAAGCAACAGATTTATAGAATCATATGCTCTGTTGTTTTTCTTTTCTTCCGCTATGGAGGGTTTCTTAGGCGTGCGAGAGTGATTGTCTTCAAGAGAGACAAGATCGAAACCCAACTTTCTATACTCGGACCTCGTCGGGGACATGCACTGAAAAAACAATCAAGAGCAGCCTGCTCTGATACCATTGATCCGGATTATTTTCATCACGAAATGAGAGCGGAGATATAATAAAGAAATGCACAGAGATATCGCGGATATCCAATAATATAACATAAATTTATCAGAGATGCAACCATAAACACAAAGATATAGTAATACATGATTTCTATTAATGAAATAAATGTATAGAGACTGTAAAAATACAGAGTGAAAGACTCACTAGAATGGTGGTGGCTTATCTCTGAGAAGAGATGTGACAGTTGCACTCATTCGCAAGAAGATGATTACAATGAGACTCCAAAGGCCTTTTTACAATAAACAGGAATGCCAAAAACCCTAGACATCCAAAAACCTAACCTTGGGAGATGAAGCACCAAAAGTCATGTGGGCCTTGTTTGGGTAAGTTAGTACATCAACTTCTTGGGGTCGTAACTTTTGCATATGATCTTCGTTTTAGGCGCATGATAGCCCATTGGAAAAGTATCGTCAAGGAGATTCATTTTGGAAGCAATATCAAAGGAACTTCCAAATTGCTCCCCGTTTTCCCAAAATACATCATTTAGGGCCTCAAAATGGCTCATGAAGTTTCAGGACTCGAAAAACTACTTAAAATAGTAAATTACCAAAATTGCCAGAAAATTGTTTTGAGCCAGTTGGAAAAGGTGGGTGGCCACTGATATCCACCTGGATCAATGAGGCATTTCGCATGGCACACAAGGTAAGTCGGTGACTTCATAACAGGGTGCCTTAAGTGTACACTCCATCACCCATTGTTCTACACCCCGAGGAAGTGCAGGTTATAAGTTGCACCCCATTCTCCTTGCCCTTTTTGGACCCACGAAGATCCTAACTATTGATCAACAAAGTGGGATTCACCCATGCCAAAAGATCCTAACTATTGATCAACGGAGTGGGATTCACCCGTGCCAAAACTGCCCACTGTAATTATTAAGATCGTAAGGAAGAGGGAGCTACATGTCTCACACTAATTCATGCAAGTTATAAAGTAGTGTGTCTGCCCCTCGGGACATTTGAACCCCAATGAGATCTTGACCCTTGGTTCATTTGGAGACCTCAAGAGATCGAAGGTGCAAGTTTAACTCGCGTCGGCCCTGTTTGTTGCTTAACATTGTGAAACAAAGGAAAGTGGGGGCATGTATCTTGATCTGATTAAAATTTGAGACACGTTGGGATCCTATCCATTCTTCTTAAATATGTAGGGTGAAAAATCCACCCATGCTAGAATTGTTGAGTTATTAACACTATTCCACCACTCGAACAAAAACTTAGGGTGAAATCTCTTTGCATGGGGTTTTTCCATAAAATTAATGAAGAACCCTCTACACCATGGTTAATTTTACATAGGAGAGGCCACATACTCCCCCTTCTTATGGTGAAAGCAATGTGTTTCAAGAGAGGATTCCAGGAGAAGTGAGACCCCACCCCCAAAGGAAGATGTGTGCAACAAAAGTTAGGGTAGGGAACTTTTTTAGGTGACAACAACTTGTACAACGCATTTTTCTTTGAACCTCCAACATGCAAAATGTTCCACTATCCATTATCATCAAGCACTAATTTAGTGATTTGTGTACTATCCTCTCCCTCTAAGGAGCATAATTCCCTTGGTTCATGCACTATAAACCAAAACACAATTCTAAGGTCCAAGACAAACTTTTTTAACTAGTTCACTATTATCGCATCAAGTGACACTATAAGGATTACCACAAATAATTTCTAGTTTCTCATTACTCTAAACTTCAATGAGCTTTAGTGTCTCATGGACCTTTAATATTCCATACTATCATTCTTAAAATCAATGTATAATGCAACTAAATTATATTATCAAGTATTGACACCCCCTACTTCTTACCTCTACTTGAACATGCAACAACTTTAATTTATATCACTAGGGCTTAAATTTTCTAGGTAACCTCCACAAGCTCTTTCATTTCCATTCTCTCCCCTTGTATTTTCACACTCTCGGTCTCACTTAATGAGTTTCATTCTTTATAATCAATATCAGCCCATATTTTAAATCTCTTGTAAATGTATGTGGGAAAGACTAAATAATTAGTTTGCATTCCTACTCTAGTAGCTCCACTTCTACTTTCTACTTTCTACTTTCATGTTTTCAAATTTAGTGAGCTCTCTTGATTTCCTAAAGTTTTTTTGGACAATCCCAAGTCTGATCTGTCACAATGGCTACCTTTATTTAGCCCCTCCCCACTACCTTCCTTGTTTGAGTATCTTTTGGACTTTTCTCTCAACACCAAGTTTTATCCTAATTGTATATTTTCCTTTTGATTTCCTCTTGAGTACAAGAGATTCACATGCCTCGGGAGTGCCTAATTTCTATCCTTTGCTACCATGTGCATGTTTTTTCTTCCCTTCCCCTTTGGTTTTTTTCATGGAGTATCTTGAGAGTTCAACCCTGAACAATTCTTCTAAAGATTCCTTGTGCTTTGACAAATGGTGCATGGGAAGGGTTACATTGATTATAAATTCCAATCCTTTTAGTACATTGACCTACTTTTAGAATAGTATGATTTGAATTTGATGTTACTCCCTTCTAACTCCATCTCCACGCATAATTTTACCACCCTCCTAGTCTATCTTCACAAAGTTTGTATCCAATATTAGGACAATCCCAACTATTAAACCCATCTTCTTAACATTTCATGAACTCTAAATTCATCTAGAATATAGTCAACCTAATCCATACTAGACCATTCAATGGCCTTGATGGGTTTGGAGAAAACATTAATGTCTAGTGGGTAACCATTACTAAAGAACCATGGTCCCCAAGTTAATATTTTCTCCAAAGCATGATCCTCAAATTGAATATTGAAGAAAACTTTCCCTTTAATTGGAAATGAAGTCCATGTTTCAAAACAATTTTCCATACTACTAACACTCACTCTTCCAAAATCCGAATTTAGAGGATTGCTCCATTGAAATTCCCTATTGGAGGTTTTGCTTGCATAGATATTGTGTGTCTCTTCAATAATGAATTCAATTGTTGAACCCTTATTTGTTGAATTTTTCCATGGAAACCTACCTAGCACCACCAAAGAAATAGACACTAGCAGAGTAGCTTACAAGGTTTCAAAAGTAGAAAGAAAATGTGCATTGCCCTGAGATTCAATGTTTCTCTTTCAACAATACTAATTCTTGTCATCCTTCGAATGTAGAAAGAAAATGTGCATTGCCCCAAGATTCAATGTTGCTCTTTCAATAATACTAATTCTTGTCATCCTTTGAAAGTTGAAAAAAAATGTGAATTGCCCTGAGATTCAATGCTGCTCTTTCAAGAATACTAATTCTTGTCATACTTCAGCTTCTCCCACTCATTGCCACTCTTTCAACAATCCTAAGTATTTTCATACTTATCCTTCCTCATTTCCCTTGATCAAGAGGGGATAGATGATTTAATTCAAATAAGTCTACTATACATAGTAGGTCATGCATAATAGGATGTCCATGGTAGCTCTACCTCCACAATAATCCCTTCACATTAGAACTCACATCCTAAGTGTGTAGTAAGGATTTTGTATCTCTAATAAAACCCAACCACAAAGCTCAATGTTGGTTTTTACCCATTAAATTTTTAATTGTAGTTATAGTACGTTGAAACTTACATGCTATAACTATGCTCTACCAAAAATATACTTTGATGCACTTGTCATGCATTTCATCCAATGGATCAATATTGACCTTGATATAATTGAATTTCAATGTTTTGCATACAACTATAAATGCTTCCACAATGTTATCTACACTAAGTGGTGGCTCATATAGGGTTTGTAACACCATGTATCTAGTTATGGACTAATGAACCTCAAATGCAATTAGTCTAGTATAAATTGAAAGGATTTCTTAATAAAGAGAATAACAAGCCTGATTTTTCTCAGTAGTTAATAGCAAGAGAGGCTAGCATGGCATGACTATAGGGAAAAAATTATTGGAATTTGTTAAGTCACAAATTATCACAATAGATTCAAACAATCACTGCAATTTTTTATTGAATACTATAATGATTGGGACATTAATATTGTGTCTCAAAAAATGCAGTTTTTATGTGAGTTTATGTGATATCTTACAGTTTAGATAAAATGAAGTTGCGTTGATGTCTAATTCTATATTTTGAGCATTTTTTAACTTTACTTTTCTTCATAACAACACTAATATAAATTTAACATGTTTGTAGACATTATACACAATGAAAGATCTAAGAAAACAAGCCAAGAAGCAATCATTTGCCTCAATATGCTTAGTACACCTTACTTATGTAAAGGGGTCAATTGTATAACAAATCATTTGTCCAACAATTTAAAAAAACAAGGGCCACGAAGCATCTAGTCCTCCCGTGCAAGAACAAGAAACTTGGTGAGAAGCTAACAAAGAAGCCTTGCATTAAATTCATCACACAAATTAATTATCAAACAACAAGAGGCATTAATATCTATAGGACTTCAAAAAATAATAAATAAACAAGTGACAGCTACAAAGCAACACAATATTTGCCTTGTCTTTTAGGTTATTTCTGTTAGAATATGAATGAATGTGCTCGTTTTACCATTGACAATATCACTATTGTCATCCAACCATAGGCCGAAGCCACCCTCCGAGCACCTTGACCTTGACAGAGAGAATAATTCTAGTAGTGATCCAATAGCCAAGCAAGGCTAATGCACCAAGCAAGAAGTAACCAAAGTTGATTAGATAGTCCAACCCAAAACTGGCGCAGTACCTTCCCCAAGACTTGCGCACAAAACTGCTAGACTGCAATGCGTAGAAGTATCTCTCTGGGATTCTAAGAAGTGTGCCAAATGAGAGACTGGCGCCCTGTATTTATAGTATTCCTGGCAAACTTACCTGGCCGACTTCTCCTTCTGGGTACTAATTAATTCATATTAATTATTTCTCTTTAGCCGACATCTCATCTAGGGTTACTTTCATTTCTCTTCTTTCTTCCGGAACATTCTAATCCTGTCAATGGTCACAATAGAGGTTCATACCTCACAAAGCTACCATAATATCAACACTCCCTCCTAGCTAGGGAGGTATGTCTTGAGCACAAATAGACCATTCAATTTGTAGCATCACGAGCATCGTCATTATTATCCAATTGGATAATCTCCATGACAACAAGTACAATATCAATTGATAGAACACATCTGTGTTTATCCATGGTAATACACTACTCAAACCCTGACACATAGTCACAAACAGTGGAGCATATCCACCACAGTAGCATATCTCTACTGTTTGGAGACAGGCAGTCTCCATAACAATCATCTGATATCAACCTGCACAGAAAATATTTTTATAATGTAAATTGAATCATTTGGGCCATTCTTTCACTCACATCTGTGATTTGAAAGAGTATCTGCCTCTGGACCATTCTTCTCAAACAAGGAAGAATGACTCATGATTTCTGAGCCTGGACCATTCCTCACCCTAGGCCATTCCTCTGACACTAAACAAAGTGTAACCTGGAGAGAATGAATCTATCCTAAGGAATCCATGTCCCTGATTGTTGAACCTAGACCATTCCCCACCCTGGGCCATTCCTCCGGCACTAAACAAAGTGCAACCTAGAGAGAATGAATCTGCCCTAAAGAATGACTATCCGGACCATTTCCCATGTTAAACACAAGAGGAAATGCTTGTCTTGCACCAACCTCGAAAACAGACCATTCCTCATGTTAACCATAATGAGAAATCGTTGTCTGACGAGGCGGGCCAGTGTTCTTGAGTAACCCTCAAGAAGAGAGCCTGCCCTAGACCACTCCACATGTTAACCACAATGGGAAGTCGTTGTCTATGGTACATCAGCAATCTGGACCATTTTCCGAACTGGAAAATGTCTCTCCGTCAGAAATCTCAATCCACTTTCCAAACTGGAAAGAATCTATCCAAACTGGACTATTTTTCAAACTTGAAAATCATTGTTCTTAATTCAATAATATGTCAATGCTCCCTCCCAACCTGGAGAGTCATTTCTTCCCTTTCAACTAAGGGAGTTATTTCCACGATCCCCATGCAAACTTTATTCTGGACAGAGGCTTTGTCGGGATATTTGTTGTCTGCTCATCTGTGGGGATATATTTGAGCTTTACATCTCCTTCCTGTACTTTATCTCAAACAAAGTAGTATTTGATCTCAATATGTTTCGACCTTTCATGAAACATTGGGTGTTCTGATAGTCTTATACAACTCTGATTGTCACAATGTATTATGGTCGAATCTTGAGTCTGATCAAATAAATCGGAGATTAGCTTCCTCAGCCATATTGGTTCTGTGCATGCTTCACATGATGCGATATATTCTGCTTTTGTTGTGTTGAGTGCATCAGACTTTTGTTTTCTGCTGCCCCAACATATCATAGCAGAGCCCAAGCTGAAACACATCCCTGAAGTACTATTTATGTCTTCTGCACTTCCTGCCCAATCTGAATCTGTAAATCCATGAAGTTGTATATCATTGGATGCAGTATATCTTAAGCCATAGTTTATTGTCCCACGAATATATCTTAGGACATGCTTTGCAGCTATCCAATGCTCATGTCTAGGTTCCACCTAGAACTGGCTTAGTGTATTCACGGCAAAGCAAATGTCTGGTCGAGTATTTACCAAATACATCAATGACCCAATTAACTGTCGATATAGTGATGGATCTACTGGATCATAACCTGGATCTTTTACTTTTCTTATATATGTAGTCATAGGAGTGTCCATGGATTTGCAATCCATCATTCCAAACTTCTGAAGGATCTTTATTCCATACTTTCCTTGTCCAAGAATACTTCACCACGCTTCTGCCATACTTCTAGTCCCAAGTAATAATGCATAAGACCTAGATCTTTCATATCAAATTCAAAAGTTAGTTCCTTTTTGCACTGGATGATGAGAGACTCTTCACTTGTTATGAATAGATCGTCAACATATAGTAGTAGAATTACTGGTGCATTGTCCACGACTTTGTAGTAAAGGTTTGGATCTGCATGACTTTTGGAGAAGCCAAGTCTTGTTAGATAGTTGTCCATTCTGGCATACCAAGCCCTTGGAGCTTGCTTGAGTCCATATAAATCTTTATTTAATCTGCAAACGTGAGTGTCTCTGGAATGTACTTCAAACCCTTGAGCTTGTTCAATATATACTTCTTCTTCGATTGCTCCATTGAGGAAAGTTGTCTTTACATCCATCTGATGTAAGTTCCATCCCATGGAAGCGGCAAGAGATATGATAGCTCTAATGGAAGTATATCTAGCCACTGGAGCAAATGTTTCGTCATAGTCTTCTCCCTCCTTCTAGGAGAACCCTCTAGCTACGAATCTTGTTTTATATTTATCCACGCTTCCGTCTATTGCATGTTTGATCTTATATACCCATTTTGAAGTTACCACTGATTTTTCCTTAGGTCTAGGCACAATTTCCCATACATCATTTTTCATGATGGATTGGTGTTCTTTCGTCATGGCTTCTTTCCATTGTTTCTTTTGAACGGCTTCTTCAAATGTGGTAGGTTCTTCATCTAGAAGCTTCGTCATATATGTTGCATAGCTTGAGAATCTTTTAGGCTTCTTACTTTTTCTGAATGTTCCTTCGGGAACCTTGAGTCTTTTTGTGTCTTGTAAGGTAGCTTCAAGCCAAGCTAGTTGTTTCTTGGTCTTAGGTATGATGTCTGAATCAATGGTCTCACATGGTTGCTTAGGATGATCACGTTGTTCATTTTCGTCATCTTGGTTTTATGAGCTTTCTTCAATAAGATCTCCATTCTCTTCTTCTTCTATTGTTTCTTCTATGAATTTCTTGAAAGCCATCTTTTCATTGAATATCATGTCTCTGCTGACTTCGATCTTATGTTGTTCTAGAATATAGATTCTATAAGCTTTGGATGAATCGCTATATCCCACGAATATGCCCTTCTTTCCCGAGGGTTCTAGTTTATTCCTTTTGTCCTTGGGAATGTGAGAGTAAACATGACATCCAAATATTCTTAGGTTTTTCACATTAGGTTTCTTACCTGAGAAGGCTTCTTCTGGAGTCATGTCCTTCAATATGCGGTGAGGACTTTTGTTCTGCACATATATTGTTGTCATCGTTGCTTCTCCCCATAAGAACATGGATAGACCTTGATCATTTAGTAGTGCTTTTACGATTTCTTCGATATATCTGTTCTCTCTCTGCTACACCATTTTGTTGAGGATTATGAAGAACAATTATCTCCCTCCTAATCCCTGTCGATTTGTAGAATGCAACGAAATCCTTTTATGTGTATTTTTCTCCATTATTTGTTCTTAAGGTCTTGATCTTCTTGTTCGTGAGGTTCTCTATCTCTTCTTTGAACTCTTGAAACTAGTTGAATACTTCGTCTTTTGTCTTCAGTAGATATAACCAAGTCTTTCTTGAATAGTCATCTATGAAGATTACATAGTAAAGAGATCCTCCTAGAGATTTGACTAGCATTGGTCCACAAACATCTGAGTGTATCAAATCTAGAATCTCCTTAGATCTATTGTTGTTGTTGGAAATGGTTTCTTGATATTCTTTCCAAGGGCACATCCTTTGAAAATTCCTTCATGTGTAAACTGCAATTCTAGTATTCCTTCAACCATCCTTTTGAGAAAAGGTAATGCTTGATAATTAATATGAGTGTACCTTCTATGCCAAAGTTCATTGGGATTGACTTCGTTATGTACGAAAGCTTCTTCATTTTGTTCTAGTAGTCTATACAGATTTCTTCCACGATTTCCAATAACCCTAGCATTCTCTATGTTGGAGTCTTTATGCCAAGATAATACTTTTCCATCCACGAAAGCTATTTGTTTCCTTTGTCTTCTAAGCAAGATATGGATACAAGATTCTTTTCTAAACCAGGTACATATAAAACATTGCTTAAGTGAACATTGTTACATGTTTTCAACTTGACGGAGGCTTGTCCAAATCCTTCCATTGGGTAAGTGCTTTTGTCTCCAAACTCTACCGTGTACGATGTCTTTTTCTCATTTGGATTTGAGAGTCTAGCTTGATCTCCTGTCATGTGCCTAGAAGCTCCACTATCGATTATCCACATGTCATCTTCAATCGTTCCAGTGAGTGCTGAGTAGTGTAAAAGATTGATCGTTTCACTCATGTCTTCGATTGACTGGTAGTTGGTCATGCTTTGATCCAAAACTTCAACTCTGACGTTTGTCTTCTGAGAGAGCCAAAAGGTGTGTTGAACTAGGGTGCATTTGAATATCTTCTCCTTGAGCGGGATGTTCCATCACAAGGTGTCGGATCTAGGATTTAGGGTTTCTACAACTACTCATGCTAGTAACCCTAGTGACAGTGCCTTGGAAGTTGCTCCTGCTAGTAACCCTAGCGACAGTTCCTTAGCGAGCTCAGTATCCTAATGGTTATGCTTCCTTCCAGCGGTTAGACTGAATGAAGAAGGTGTGGGCCCATAACCTGTTAGAATATGAATGAATGTGCTTGTTTTACCATTGACAATATCATTATTGTCACCCAACCATAGGCCGAAGCCACCCTCCGAGCACATTGACCTTGACAAAGAGAAGAATTTTGGTCGCAATCCAATAGCCAAGCAAGGCTAATGCACCAAGCAAGAAGTAACCAAAGTTGATCAGATAGTCCAACCCAAAACTGGCGCAGTACCTTCCCCAAGACTTGCGCACAACACTGCTAGATTGTAGTGCGCAAAAGTAGCTCTCTGTGATTCTAAGAAGTGTGTCAAAGGAGAGACCAATGCCTTGTATTTATAGTATTCCTGACAGACTTACCTAGGTCGACTTCTCCTTATGGGTACTAATTAATTCATATTAATTATTTCTCTTTAGCCGACATCTCATCTAGGGTTACTTTCATTTCTCTTCTTTCTTCCGGAACATTCTAATCATGTCAAAGGTCACAATAGGTTCATACCTCCCGAAGCTACCATAATATCAACAATTTCTTGAATTTTGAAGATATAGTGTAATAAAAAATAAGCTCGATCAAAACTATTAAAGGTTGCAATTTGCAGTTTACTTGATGATAATGGTGAGAGACCTACAGAAATGGCATTATGAATGCAATGCTTATGTTTTTTAGACATGTTAATGTTGGGCATTTCTTTGCTACACGGAATGGTTAGACAATGAGTTGTTTTGTATTATTTTGTGGTTTTGTCAATATCGTTGCAAGAGATTTTTCTTATATATCAAATGGATCAAGGGAAACTTGGTGCACAATTTATTAAATTATTTATGAAAACCTAAGTCTAATATTAAGAAACTTGAAATTTTGATTTAGAAATACCATTCCAATTGAGTTGAATTGAGCAAAGGAGTGATTCCTATACATATGCATTCACAACAAGAAAGAACATAGGCCAGTTTTCCTAATGTCAAGCTATATGGCAAAGGCAGCTTATAAAATAATGGAAAGATTGTTAAGAAGTGATAAGTTCTCAAACATGCACAAATAGCATAGAGGATGGTGCAACACAACTTCTTCTTTTTTAATTAAGGCAAAGAGATACCATAGGCCTCTATGTACGTCAAAGTAGGTACATAGATGTATGCACTAACGATAACATTTTTCCCACCAAGCATACCATAATCAATTTCCAAACCACAATTGTTATTATACATAACATTAAACATTGACACTTACGCAAGGGAAGAAAGTAGAACAAAGAAGAGTAAAGGATTTGACACACCATGACTTTAGGCATCTACATTATTAGGCCACAATTGATCGTCTTAATAAAGTTTTGATCAACTAGCATGAATGCATAGCGAACAATACATAGTGTAGAGCATGCTCATCCACCAACATGAAATGGCAACATGGGACTCAGTCAAGAATGGCCTCATATTTTTGTGTGTTTTTCTCCAATATATGCAATATGTTGGTAATTGATTGGCCTCTAAACCTTAATTAACTATAACTACAGCAAAGGATAATAAAACGCAAACACGAAAAATAATAACCATATACTAAAAAAGATAAGCCACGATACATTTATTTATTTATATATATATATATAGTAAAGTGCACACACAAACAATGATAACTATATACATATACAAACAAAGATAAACCACAATACATCAATATAAGATCATATTATATTATATTGTATATATATAAAAGTAAAGTGCAAACACAAACAATGATGAGGACATATAAAAATAAGAATAAACCACAATACAAGATATCATTGAAATATATATAAAAGTAAAGTGCAAACACAAACAATGATGAGGACATATAAAAATAAGAATAAACCACAATACAAGATATCATTGAATATATATATACAATAACCCAAGGGTTAACTCAAGTGATTTGACTTGTGATGCCACTCCTAGAGAATATATATATATATATATATATATATATATATATATATATATATATATATTCAACCCCGTGATTTTGGCTTTGGCATCACCAATCAAATCACTTGAGTTAAATCAATTGGTTTGATTTGTGATATCAAAGTCAACTCAATTGATTTGACTTGTGATATTGGGTTAGGCGTACCTGTCCGTCGATGACATTTAACCCCAATTTCATTCTAAGGATGACATTTAACCCCAATTTCATTCTAAGGTTTTCAATATGTAATGCTTAAATGTTTTTTTCCTGTAATAAAATTTATTTTTCTTTATCTCAAAGAACTTGGGGTTTCTTTAAAACTGGCAACACGATTAATTTTACATGAAATTCTCGAACTTTATCAAGAGTGGGCTCATCGTTAACTGGCTAAGGAAATATCCCTAAATTTCTTTAATTCGTTCTTGTTTCTTTTGAAATCCAGCCAAGGGTCAATGTTCAGAGTGGATCAGTTTTCTATGGTAGTATTTTGTACGATAATCTTTGAGAAGCATATAGGAATCGGAATCAAAGTGGGTTGTAATTCGTATTTTGCTTCATATTCATTTTTGTTTACCATGATGTTTGAAGGTGTTTAATTGATGCAGGGAGCAAAAATTTTAGATGGAATTATAACTTTCCTCCATCTACAAGCTTGTCAAAAGCTTGAACTTCAACATGCATGTACGTCGTATAGTTTCCAGTGAGTGAATTTGGTTTTACCATCAGGGCTCCATGAGATATGTGATGCAGAGATCTTTTATAAGTATAGCGGAACATAGAAACTGAAGTTGGTAGCTCATTCAACACATCATTCCATGTTACAGAAACTAGGAGCGTTTGGCAGATGAGGCTGTAGGTGTCAAGCTTTAAAGCCAAGAGCATACTCGGTCCAGAGAAGAAGATGCACCTGGCTGCAAAATTACATCTCTATCAGAGACAGGCTGAATTACATCTCTAGTTATGACTGGTTACGGTGTTATCCCAGAACCATCACACATGTTGGAAAACGAGGCGGTTATCTCAAGTAGCATTGTTCTATTCTATTGATGAAATCATCACATTTTTATTGATTTTTTTGGAAAAAATCAGACTCTATGTGACTGACAATGGTTTATGGTGTTATCATTTTAGTATTTGTACTGATTGTCCATGGCAACGTTGTCCTGGAAGAGGAGGACTCATGATAAATGCAAAGGTATGCTGGAAGAGGCAATATCTCTCTCTCTCTATATATATATATATATATATCGCCCGTAACTCCTTTAATGCATATTGTGTTCATTAAGATCATTACCCATTTTGTATTGATTATACGAACATGCACTAATTATCTCACGAGAAATATTAATTAGATCCATCATATCATGTCTTAACTTTTGGATGTCCAACCATTAAAATAAATGTTAATTTTTTATCGAATAGAATTGATTAAAGGGGTCTTTTGCAGATCCAAAAAAAAATTCTAAGGCCAAAACCAGAAGAAGGATCTTAAACATCAGAAATCTGCACATATTTTTAAGGTCAAAGATTTAACTAATAGCGAGTCAAGCCTAATCGATTACTATAGTACTGCCTCCGGCTGGACTAATAAGAGATTGAGAATACAGTTAACAGGGAAACATCGTTACTATTACTTCGCAATTATGGGAATTGATTACCAATCAGAGTCTACTATTATACTAAACTGAATACCAAGAAAGCATCCCTTCCAATGACCCCTCAAGTTCATATCTTTTAACCAAACTTGATAATGATGTTATAAGACCCTTTGGAGTTGTTTCTGAACATGTTGCCCACCGTGTAATGCAAGGAACGAGTGGTGTCACTATTTTTATAGGTGGATGCAATAACCAATCAACAGTTTCCCAGATCATCTCATGTGTATTCACACTTTGTTTAGAAGAAAAAATCTTTATGCTGTCTACCTTTATTTTATTTGCTGTCGGTACAAGTTACAATTAATTCAGCTGAAACAGGAGAAGATACTGATCAGAATTCAAAACGTAAAGATCATAACTGAGAAGCACAATACAAATTAAAATGAGTAAATGCAGATCAACATCAAAAATTTAAGTAGGGCCCAGATTATTTAAACATTAAACACTAACAGAGCAATTTAAAAGTAGGTAGCAGCATCACGCCTACTTCCAAGCCATTCAATATCCTTGATACATATTGATATAACTGAAAAATCTGTAATTTTGATTTAAATCTTACAAAATAAATCGTCTGAGACATATTGATAACCTCGAAGTTTCCGTACATTCTGACATAACCAGAACATATTGGGTATTACTCTATGTTTAATCAATACATTATATCATTTACAGAGACTACGTAATATTTTTTACTGGACTAGGATAAAGGAATAACTTGTGACATGGGCTATCCCTCGAAGAAAAAAGGAAATAGCATTTATTTCTTCTACATAATTAATTTAACCAAGATACAATAATAATTCATTCAGATTCACACATTGAGATTAAGTAAAACAGTGTTCGAAGAAAAGGAAGTAGCTTTGATTTCTTTTATTTTTATTGTAACTTTTTCAACGTAACACAACAATCGTAAATATGGTATATCCATTTTGCTTGACTTGGTTTTTGATACAATATGGAAAAAAAATGCAGAAATCACCTTGCAATCAAAGAAGAGATGCTAAATAGGTATAAAGGCAACCGCATACTAAACCACCAAAAACCTGCACCCGAAATCACTGTACTGATTGTTTTCCACCTTTCCTGAGTTCCTACACCTCTCAAGGCAGAAGCAGTTCTGACTTGATCTAGCAATGTAAAAGAATCTTTAAAGGTTCTTTCACGTGGGTAGTTTACTCCACATTGTCTTAGAGAAAGCATGGATAAGCAAATGTCATTGGCAGACGGATTCAAGATCGAATAAACGATTAGATTTTATCTTGCCTCTAAATATCAGGCTGGTTGACAGTACGCATGATCAAGAAAACAAATGGGTTTTATCTTTGATTCAAACGTCACAAAAAAAACCGAATAAAGAAATCTTTTCACAAGTAAATGTGTTTTACAGAATATGTTACATCAAATTCCTTTGCAGGCACTGGGCCAGGCCTTGCTCCCGGTGCCATTACTCGTCTTTTATAAGATTAGTTGGCTCACTCAGGACATACTTTGGAAGATCATATTTTGCACCTGAAATGATTTTTTTAGGTATAAGATTTTGAAAGAAAAATATACGAGAATGAGAACAGATACCAATAACTAGCAAACATTTACCTCTTTCGTCGTAACAGGTGGTCATATCATCACTAGTGACAATTATGCCTGCACTATCAACTATTGCCCGTGCCAGTCCCAAGTCAGCCTCAGCTGCTGCTCGCAAGGCATCCCAAATCTCTGAAACTTCAAATTTGTTAGCTGTGGTGGCAGAATATTAATTCCACTAAAATGGCCAAACTCTAAGACACCCAACCGAAGTGCTTGTGGCATTCAAGAGGAATAGGAGAGTGCATAAAAACCACTTGCTACATACGAAAATGACAGTTTGAAATCGTACGTGACCCTTACATTTTTCTTAGGGTAAGTGCATGGTTTCATTTTATAGGAAATACTTGCTAAAAAGCTGCAGAGATAACATTATACATTTTTTCTTAGGATATGTGCATGCCTTTACTCTCTAAAAAAGATTTGCAAACAGCTGTGGAAAATAAAATTACAAGAAGCTTCACGTAACCTCTTCAAAGGATTCACCCAAACCCTTGCAGCCAAATTACCACACTAAAGAGTTGATTCTGGAAACACTAAATGATCGGATTCTTTTTCCACCAAGAGTAGTGAGGTGCATCTACAGCCCAGCATGATAGAGATGTTGTCATGTTTTGTCATGTGGGTAATGCTTACATGTCGGCTTCAAAAAAAATATAAGACTTGTAACAAATAATAGTAATACTATATGTTAGCCGAATATAGATACAAACAGAAAAAAAAAATATCTCTACATATATGAAAGAAAGAGAGATTTGATATGTACACCTTGTTGATATTATGGTAGCTGCGGGAGGTATTGTGTAACCTTTGACGAAACTAGAATATTCTGGGAAGCAAGAGAAACCCTAGAACATTGGATAATTATTAATAACCCTTGGAGACAAGTCGGCTCAAGAGAATATTTAATATTAGCCTCCAGAAAGTGAAGGACCAGTCAAGTGAGATAGAGCAATATATACTATAAATAGAGGGCGCTAGAGCTCATTTGTTACTCTCACACACACAACTGCATAAGAGCAGTGGTGCGCAAGTTTGGAGAGAGAGTCCAGCTGCAGTTGCTGCAACTAGCATTTTGGTTTTGGTTTGGACTTTCTCTTGGTTATGGTTTGGACTTTCTGCTTGGTCCTTGGTTATTCTTGCTTGGTGCGCTAGCCTTGGAGAAAGGTGTGCTACCTTGGTTGGTTATTGGATTGCTTCTGAAATTATTCTATCTGTCAAGGTTAAGGTGCTCGGGTGTGGCTTTTGTGCCTATGGTTGAGTGACAATATTGCTATATTGTCTATGGTGAAATGAGCACACCTATTATTCTAACAGGTTATGGGCCCACACTATCTTCGGGCAGTCTAACCATTGGAAGATAGATTGAGAGGATTTGCTCAGTTGTAGTTGCAGTTGCAGTCAAAGTTTTGTTGCAGCAACGAAACCCTAACCCTCTTGTTGAGGCACCTTAAGTGAAGAGCTTGACCTAATTCTTGGATAGCCTAGTCCATCCTAGCCTAGTGCGTCCTAGCCTAGCGCACCCCTTGGTATTCTTAGCAAGCCAAGGCGTCAAGTTTGAGTTTTTGGTCAAAGTCAAAGGTTGACCAAGTCAAAGCAGTCATGTACTCTATGAAGTCAAAAAACAAGTTAGAAGCGGCCTCTAACTTCAGAGCATGGAAAACAAGGATTGACCTCATCCTTGCCAAGAAGAAAGTGTTGGATATCGTGAAAGGCAAGATCATGGAACCACGGTTTGAAGCAAGAAAAGAGAAGGAACCTCAGAACGTTGCAGTTATGGAGAAGTTCAAGGATAATGACTCTGTAAAAGACCACTTGATACCTCATCTTGACTCATCTGATGTATGATGCCCTGACTAACCTATTCTCAATCAGAAACATTGGACAAGTGATGAGTCTGAAGAATGAGCTCCGCGACATGAAAATGAATGATGATGACAGCAAAACATCATAATTTGTAAGAATCTCTCAATTAAAAGATCAACTACAAGCTATTGAAGAAATCATTTCAGAAAAGGAACCAGTAAATATAGTACTCAATGGCCTTCCCAAGACATGGGATGCATTTGCTGTAAGCATGAACACGAGAAAGGAGTATCCCACATTTGAAGAGCTTTGGACTTGTTTTGCACAAGAAGAATCAAGGAATAGCACAAAAGATAAATCCCAAAAGAAATATGATGATCAAGCCTTCACAGCAAAGTTCAAGAATTTCAGGAATAAGAAGAAGTTTGGCTTAAGGAAGAAACCAAATCAAGAAAAGGATATGTCAAAAATACAATGCTTCAACTGTCGAAAATATGGTCACTACAGGAACCACTGTTCTAAGTTAAAGAAAAGGAAGAAAACACATGAAGCAACATTTGTCGAAGAAAGGGAACCCTCAAAAAAAGCCAAGCAAGATAAAACAGACTTCTTCTTCTAGTCAAGTAGACAATATTCTTCTATAACATAGTTCTTGTACATACCATCTTTACATAGTTCCTGTACATATCATGCATATCTATTTCTTAGAAGATAAGATGGTTAGTGAAACAATACCTATGGAGGAATAACAAGATAAGGATTGCTATTACGATGACCACTAGTCAAGTAATGTACATGAAAAAGATGAAGTACGTTGACAATCTCCAGTGACAATTCCTGAGGAATCTATTATATAAGTAAAAACTTCCAGATAGGCCACAATCAGAATCAAACTTGAAGAGACCCAGAAGGAGTCAGACCAGAAAGAATTCGGTAATCAAGAGGAAACTAGAATAAGACTTGTGACACTTTGCAGAAAGCAATAAGGATGCAGACGGAAGCATGAACTCTCTTAGATGGAGGGAGTTGATTGCAGAATTCCAAAAGAAGAGCATGCATTCATGCATGAAGCCAGGATTAGGAGGGAGCTAATCCTAAATGATATGATCCATTGAAGAATCCGTGAAGATTATAAAGTATCTGTCCATGTTCCCCATTAAAAGTAGCAGCCATGATAAGCAGCGTGTGTTCAGTTTTCTTCTTCGAAAAGAAGCCTTAAGTATCCTTGGTTGTCCATCTACATCTATGTTCCTATGATGAAAGGAAGAAATTGGAATCTTCAGGAAGGAAGGGCATGGAATCTATAGAAGACTCCATGGACCCCAAAGTTAAAGAGGAACCTAATGAAGAACATGAAGATTCCAAGAAAGAAAAAAATGCCAGAACAACCAGTTATTATACTGAGAATCATAAGACTACCAACATGGTTTGAACCCACTAGAATGGAAGAAGGAATGGAAGTTGTGATGAAGAACAGTGTATGTAAGAAATTGTGAAAAAAGACTTATGAATGGAAGCATTACGAGATTCAGAACTAGAGGTTCTTTCAAAARGAGGGAGAAGACTATGACGATAACTTGTTCAASTAAACTAGATATACCTCTTGCAGTATCCATGGATTGAAATTTTACATCAGTTGGATGTAAAAGATTGTTCTTCCCAATAAAGCAAATTGAGAAAGACGCTTATGTAGAGCAATCTCAAGGWTTTGAGGTATAYCAGAAAGAGACCCATGTATGCAAATGGAAGAAGACCTTGTATGGATTCACRAAACTTGATGCAGAGTATCTCATATACAACAGAAGCGTGGAGAAAACTTACTATGACARAGAAAGTGTATCAAAATGGTTACTCAAAAGTCTGGGATGATGGATTGCAAATCCATGGCAAACTCCCATGATGATAGATCTGAAGAAGTTGAGAGACTCTAATCCAGTAGACCCGTCTCGTATCGACAATTGATTGGCTCATTAATGTATCTGGAGAATACTAAGCTGGATATTTGTTTTGCGGGACGTTTAAGTGATGATATACAGCATGGATTTTATCGATTCAAATTGGGTAGGGAGTGCAGATGGCAGAAGAAGTGCTACTTGGATATGTTTCAGTTTGAGTTTTTCCACGATGTCATGGGCAGGCTAGCAGGAAACAAAAGTCTGTTGCACTCAACGCTACAGAAGCAGAGTATATTGTAGCTTGTGATGCTTGTACGGAAGTAGTGTGGCTCTGTAAGTTGGTTTCTGGACCGTCTGATCAGGTGTTGAATTCGACCATGATATATTGTAATGATCAGAGCTATGTGAAGCTTTCAGAGAACCCGGTGTTCCATGACAGGTCGAAGCACATTGAGATCAAGCATTATATTCTCCGTGATAATGTCCAAAAGGGAGAAGTGGTTATCCAGTATATCTCCATAGATGAGCAAATAGCAGATATTTTGGTAAAGCCTCTATCCAAGATGAGAAGTTTGCGTACTTAAGGGACAAGTTGGGGCGCGTGGAGACGACTTCCTTATTGAAAAAGGAAGTGATTACTCCCAGGTTGGGAGGGAGCACTGATATGTTATTGATTTATGGATAGTCATTTTCCAGTTCATAAAATGGTCCAGGTTGGGCAGTTCCTTTCCAGTCCGAAAAATGGTTCGAGATTTCTGACGGACAGTCATTTTCCAGTTTGGAAAATGGCCCAGATCGGACAATCATTTTCGTAATGAAAATGGTCCTATAGATTGTTGATGTACCATAGACAGCGATTCCCCTTGTGGCCAGTGTGGGGGAATGGTCTAGGACAGTCATTCTTCTTGGCAATCACTCTGAGTAGTGGTCAAATAGAATGGTCTGCCTCGTCGGGCAGTCATTCTTTCGAAGTTCATAGTTGTGAGCAGTTTTGAAGAATGGTCTGTTTTGGAGGTTGGTGTAGGGCAGTCATTTCCATAGGAAATGGTCCGGACAGTCATTCCCTAGGGAAGACTCATCCTCTCCAGGTTGCACTGTGATTAGTGTCTGAGGAATGGCCTAGTTAAGTGAATGGTCCAGGTTCATCAATCAGGGACATGCATTCCCTAGGGCAGACTCGTTCTCTCCAGGTTGTACTATGATTAGTGCCAGAGGAATGGTTCAGTTAGGTGAATGGTCCAGGTTCAAAAATCAGGGATAGTTATTCTTCTATGCTTGGGAAGAATAGTCCAGATAGCCCATGGCTGATGTTTTACCTTCTAAGGGTAGATGCTCTTCTAGATCTCACAAATGTGAGTGGAAGAATGGCCCAGATGACTCAGTTTGTATCATGATATTGTTGATATCAAATGATATGATTGTTGTGGAGATTGTATGTCTCTAGACAGTAGTTGTATGCTACTGTGGTGGATGTGATCCACTGGTAGCGATTGTGTGTCACTGGTTAGTAGCCGTGGGCTACTAGGAGTGGTTGTGTACCACTGGGTAGTAGTTGTGTACTACTATGGATAGACACAATTGTGTTCAATTGGATGGCATTGTTTTGATTGCCATGGAGCACTAGTGTTGGAGATGATTGCCAGCTAGATGGATAGTCAGTATGTTGATGGACATACATTCTCCAGGTGGAGAATGGTCCAGGCAGGACAAATTGTTGGTAGACAGACATCCTTCCTGTGGAGGATGGTCCAAGTTGAAAGATTACTGGTGGATAGACATTCTCCCTATGGAAATGGTCCAGGACAGTCATTCTTCTAGGACGTATATCCGGATTAGAAGAATGGTCCTTGTAGCCCATGGCATGGCTTCCAGCATCTGTTGGAACAATTATTCTTCTAGAACATATGTCTGGATTAGAAGAATGGTTCTTGTATCTCTGTGGAGTGAATGACTTAGTCAGCATCATGCCCGATTACTCAGATGGAGTATGGATTCGAGAGATGATGCAGTTGATGCTATTAGATGATACTAATAGTAATGATGTTGCTCGTGAGTTGATCTACGTGATCATGAGATAGCTTGTGTGGCTATGGTGATGCTACCGGTTGAATGCTCTGTTTGTGCTCAAGACCATTGCCTTTAATACCTCCCTAGCTAGGAGGGAGTGTTAATATTGTTGATATTATGGTAGTTGTGGGAGGTGTTTACATCCACGTGTAACCCTGACGAGAATAGAATATTCCGAGAAGCAAGAAGAAACCCTAAAGCATTGAACATAACCCTAGAAGACAAGTCGGCTCAAGGAAATATTTAATATTAAGTGTTTAGCCTCCAGAATGAGAAGTCGACCCAGACAGCTCAGGAAAAACAGTATAAATACATGAAGCCAGATCTCATTTGGTACACACAGCTCGCAACTGCAGAAATGTACAAGTATGCACTGCAGAAACCAGGTAAGTGCGCAAGTCTGGAGAGTAGTTGCAGTTGCAGCTATTGCAATTTGTATTCTCAGTTTAGGCTTGGACTTTCTATTGGTTATGGTTTGGACTTTCTGCCCTGTATGCTTGTTTTAGAGAGAGGTAAGCTACATTGATTGACTATTAGGCCTAGGGTTTGCTTCCAGAATCATTCTCTGTCAAGGTTAAGGTGCTCGAGGGTGGCTTCGGCCTATGGTTGGGTGACAATATTGCTATATTGTCTATGGTTAAACGAGCACATCTATTATTTCTAACAGGTTATGGGCCCACACTATCTTCGGACAATCTAAATGTTGGAAGATAGATTGGGAGGATTTGTTCAATTACAGTTGCAGTTGCAGTCAAAGTTTTTGCTACAGCAACGAAACCCTAACCCTCTTGTTGGGGCACCTTAAATGAAGAGATTGACCTAATTTTTGGATAGTCTAGTGCACCCTAATCTAGCGCACCTCCTAGTACTCTCAGCAAGCTAAGACGCCAAGTTTGAGTTTTTAGTCAAAGTCAAAGGTTGACCAAGTCAAAGTAATCATGACTTAATCTATGAAGTCAGAAAATAAGTTAGAAGGGGCTTCTAACTTCATAGCATGGAAGACAAGGATTGATCTCATCCTTGCCAAGAATAAAGTGTTGGATATCGTGAAAGGAAAGATCGTGGAAGCACAGTTCGAAGAAGGAAAAGAGAAGGAACCTCAGAACGTTGCAGTTATGGAGAAGTTCAAAGACAATGACATCAATGCCATGAGTATCATAGTGGACTCTATAAAAGACCACTTGATACCCTACATCTCCCGTCTTGACTCATCTAAGAAGATGTATGATGCCCTAACAAACCTCTTCTCAGTCAGAAACATTGGACAAGTAATGAGTCTGAAGAATGAGCTCTGTGACATGAAAATGAATGATGATGACAGCATAACATCATACCTTGTGAGAATCTCTCAGTTAAGAGATCAACTACAAGCTATTGAAGAAATCATTTCAGAGCAGGAACTGGTAAACTCAATGGCCTTCCCAATACATGGGATGCATTTGTCGCAAGCATGAACACAAGAAAGGAGTATCCCACATTTGAAGAACTTTGGACTTGTTGTGCACAAGAAGAATCAAGGATTAGCGCAAAAGAGAAATCCCAAAAGAAATACGATGATCAAGCTTTCACAGCAAAGTTCAAGAATTTTAGAAATAAGAAGTTTGGCTCAAGGAAGAAACCAAATCAAGAAAATGATATTTCAAAGATACAATGCTTCAAGTGTAGAAAATATGGTCACTACAGGAACCACTATCCTGAGTTAAAGAAAAGGAAGGAAACAGACAAAGCAACAGTTGTCGAAGAAAGAGAACCCTCAAAGAAGGCCAAGCAGGATAAAACAGACTTCTTCTTCTAAGACAAGGTAACAATATTCTTCAAAATTCTTGTACATACCATGTTTACATAGTTTTTGTACATATCTTAAATATTTATTTCTTAGAAAATAAGATGTTCAAAAAGAAAAAATACCTATGGAAGAATAACAAGATAAGGATTGCTATCACGATGACTACAAGTCAAGCAATACAAATGAAAAGATGAAGTCCATTGACAATTCTTGGTAACAATTCCTGTGGAAGTTATTAACATAAGTAACAGTTGCAATCAGAATCAAACTTGAAGAAACCTGGAAGAAGTAAAAACAGAAAGAAGTCAGCAATCAAGAGGAAATTAGAAAAAGACTTGTAACACTTTGCAGAAGGCAAAAAGGATGCATATGGAAGCGTGGACTCTCCTAGATGGAGGGAGCCGATTATATAATTCCAAAAGAAAAACATGCATGAAGCAAGGATTAGGAGGGAGTTAATCCTAAATAATATGATCTGTTGACCACCTATCCAACTAGGGGGTCAACTCCATGTGCCATGAAGAGATGCATCATCAGATGCCCATTTGTCGAAGATTATTTGGTTCTACAAGGCAATTTATGCCTCCAGCACACATTTTTGTAAATGGAATTTCCGCACCTCTGCGTGGGTTAATAATGTAATAGGTCTGCATGGATCATAGTTAGGTCAGTTACCTTGGGATGGATTCATTGGGAGAGTTCCTTTCACCGAGGGTTTTTTATCCTCAGGTTATTAATTGGGCTTTTCAGCCTTATTAATTTCCCTTTTGTTTTTCCCTTACACCTGCAATAATTCCTCCAAAGTGGTGAAGGGCGTTCTAATGGGTTTATCCTCTGGTAACTATTGTTTAGGGATGATGGAAATGACCATGTATGACATCTTAGAAAGTTTCGCGAAATTCTGACGAGTCTAGATAATTTTTTTTCAATTAAAAATTTTTAATTAAATTTTCCTAAGTTTGGAGGTTTAATTATTTAATTAATTAATTATTTTTGAGCAAAATTTATAAAAACAAGGTCCTTGGACTTTTGATAGGGGTATTTGTGCTCAAAAGAAATGGAATGAAAACCCCTACACCATTGGACCAAGTTTTAGCTCAACCGGACAACTTTTGTTAGGTGTTTGTCCACCAGGAATCTCAGTCAGTCAAAAACAGCGATTTTAATTGCTAGGTCATGACATAGTTAAAATGTCATTTTTGTAATTTTGAGTTAAAAGGGTAATGTAAAGATGGAAAAAGATTAGAGAGATGTTTCCTAACCTACCCAACCTTTTCCAACCTTTACACACCCCCTCACCCACTCAATCACTCAAACCCTCACGCCCCCTAGGGGAAGTTATGCCCCCCTAGCATGGAATCACCTTGCAACTTGATTTTTGTTGATTTGTGGGCCCCTCTCACGTGTGGTGCGCCCTTCCTATCCCTCCACGTCACCCTTTGCTTGATCCCGACACCTCACAACCCTTTCCAACTCACAAACCCTAAGCCAAACCCTAGAGTTGCGCCCCCCTCCTAGGGATTCTCTCTTGTGCTTGGTGGTGGACACTTGGCATTGATCCAAGAGAGGTAGGTTTGTCTCTCCAAGTATAAATAGAACCCTCTCATCACTCTTTACCTCACCATATCTTGAGCTATTGTTATGCTACTTGATTTCCATCTCACATCTCTCTCATTCTTGTCCATCTTGCATCCATTCTTGAAGTCTCTCTCATCACAACATCTCTCTCATGTGATGCAAGTAGATTATGCCCAAGTAGAATGAGAGAGATGTGATGCAAGTAGATTATGCCCCAGTGGCTTAGGCTAAACTTTAATGTGTGAATGAGATCTAGATCTAGGTATATTTAACCATCAAAGCATGAAAAAACCATTAATACATGTTACCTTAGCCTTACGATTTTGGGGATGTCTCTCCCAAGGTGTAGGCAATTATTAAGATAAGAAAAAGCTTGAAAAGAGAGAAGCAATAAACAAACCACTCAATGGCACAAGGTGGAGGCAAGCCTACCTTTATTGTGCCAAAGGGGTTGAGAAGAAAGCAAGCAACAACTACTATTCACAAACTACTTGCTAACCCCACGTCCTAGCCTTGGAAGACGATTTTGAAATGAAAAAACTTGAAAGTAGATCTAGCCCTAAGCTCACACGTGGGAGATAGGCCGTACCAATTCTCCTCCCAAGCTATGAGCTACAAAAAAACAACTAAAAGTGAAAGAAATGTGCATAAGAAGCTTAGAAAAGTGAAGAGGAAGGTTGAGATTTGTTACCCACTTGAATAGAAGGGTCTTGGAGTGTTGTGTGGCTGATTTTGGGCAACATAACCCCCTTAACCTGATAAGAACCTGCAAAAACAAGCAAGCTATGCTTGTTGGAAAAGCTACACACAACAATAAAGATGAAAAAAATATGTTTTAGGGCAGAAATTTTTCACATAATTTTTTTATGGAAAAGGTATATTTTAGATGAGCATTCTATGATGTTAAGCTAGCTGAAATATTATATGAAATGGACAACGAGAAAAGAAGGAGTTTGAGTAAGCTTTGAGGGAAGACTCCTCCTTAAGGCTATCCCAACAAAACCCTAGAAACAAACCTGCAAAACTTCAACAAAATGTGATGCATACAAGTAGATAATATGGTTGAATATGCTAACAAAATAAAATACTTGTACCCTATTAGCAAACCCACATATATAGATCAACAATAATACTAGTTGTGTGATCTACCCAAGTAAAATACTTTACCCAAGAATCTACTCTATGCAACCCAAGATGCCAAATCCACAATATTACCTCATATGCAAGCAAGAGACAAGAATACTCGTTGTTCTTCCAATCCTCCAAAGTTTCTCTTTATTACTCAAGAGGAGAGTCTTGTAGCAATAAATTGCTCCAACACTCTCAAGAGCAAAAGTGCATCACATCTGTGTTGGGCATAATCTACTTGCATCAATGGAAGTTGTGATGAAGAACAGTGTATGAAAGACTTATGAATGGAAGCATTACGAGATTCAGAACTAAAGGTTCTCCCAGATGGAGGGAGAAGACTATGATGATAGCTTGTTCTAGTAACCAGACATACCTCTACCTAAGCCATTATATCTTCTGCAATATCCATGGGTTGGAGTTACATCAGATAAATGTAAGGATTGTTCTCCTCAACAGAGTAATTGAATAAGAAGCGTATGTAGAGCAACCTCAAGGTTTTGAGGTATACCAGAAAGAGACCCTTGTATGTAGATGGAAGAAGATCTTGTATGGATTCAAACAACTTGCTTTCTATAACAAAGATAATGGTGAAAACTTTCTATAACAGAGATAATGTATCAGAATGGTTACTCAGAAATCCAAGATGATAGATTGCTAATCCATGACAAACTCTCATGATGACAAAAGAAGTGTTGCTTGGATATGTTTTAGTTTGAGCCTTGCCACGATGTCATGAGCTAGTAGGAAACAAAAGTGTTGAATTGAACCATGATATATTGTAATGATCAGAGCTATATGAAGCCTTCAGAGAAAACCAACGTTCCAAACAGGCCGAAGTACATTGATATCAAGCATTGCATTCTTCGTGATGAAGTCCAGAAAAGAGAACCGGTTCTCCAATATATCTCCACAAATGAGCAGATAGCAAATATTTGGTAAAGCCTTTGTCCAAGATGAAAAAGTTTGCGTACTCAAGAAACAAGTTGGAGCTCGTGGAGACGACTTCCTTTTTAAAAAAGGAAGAGATTACTCCCAGGTTGGGAGGGAGCACTGATGTGTTATTGATTTATGGGCAGTCATTTTTCAGTTCAAAAAATGGTCCACAATGAGCAATTCCTTTCAAGTTCGGAAAGTGGTTTGAGATTTCTGATGGAAAGGCATTTTCCAGTTTGGAAAATGGTCCAGATCGGACAGTCATTTTCGTAATGAAAATGGTTCGATAGATTGTTGATGTACCATAGACAGTGATTCCCCTTCTGGCGAGTGTGGGGGAATGGTGTAGGACAGTCATTCTTCTTGGCAGTCACTCCGAGTAGTGGTCAAGTAGAATGGTCTGCCTCGTTGGGCAGTCATTCTTTCGAAGCTCACAGTTGTGAGCAGTTTTGAAGAATGGTCTGCTTTGGAGGTTGGTGCAGGAAAGTCATTTCCATCAGGAAATGGTCCGGACAGTCATTCCCTAGGGTAGACTCATTCTCTCCAGGTTGAACTATGTTTAGTGTCGGAGGAATGGCCCAGTTAGGTGAACGGTGCAGGTTTAGCAATCAGGGACAGGCACTCCCTAGGGCAGACTCATTCTATCCAGGTTACACTATGTTTAGTGCCGGAGGAATGGTCCAGGCTCAGAAATCAGGGACAGTTATTCTTCTATGTTTGAGAAGAATAGTCCAAATAGCCCATGGCTGATGTTTTACTTTCTGAGGGCAGATGCTCTTCCAGATCTCATAGATGTGAGTGGAAGAATGGCCTAGATAACTCAGTTTATATCATGATATTGTTTTCTGTGCAGGTTGATATCAGATGATATGATTGCTATGGAGACTGTATGTCTCTGGACAGTAGATGTATGCTACTGTGGTGGATTTGTTCTACTGGTTGTGACTATGTGTCACTGATTAAGTAGTCGTGTGCTACTTGGTGTGGTAGTGTACCACTGGATTGTAGTTGTGTACTACTATGGATAGACACAGTTGTGTTCTATTGAATGACATTGTTTTGATTTCCATGTAGACTATCAGTAGTGTTGAAAATTATTATCAGCTAGATGGATAGTCAGTGTGCTTGTGGACAAACATTCTCCAGGCGGAGAATGGTCCAGATAGAACTGATTGTTGGTGGACAGGTATTCTCTCTGTGGAGAATGGTCCAGGTTGACAGTTTGTTGACATGTCATGGACTAGTATTTTCCTAAGGCACATATTGTGGCCCGATTAGGAAAATGGTTCAGGACCAATATTTTCTAAGGCATATAGGTTGAGACGAATCTCTATGGCACATATGACTATTAAAAAGTAGTCCATGGCGTAGCTTTTAGCATCTGTTGGGGCAGTCATTCTTCTAGGACGTATGTCCGGATTAGAAGAATGGTCCTTGTATCACTCTGTGGAGTGAGTGACTTATTCAGCATCATGCCTGATTACTCAGATGGAGTATGGCTTCAAGAGATGACGCAGTTGATGCTATCAAATGATAGTGATGATGGTGCTCGTGATCTAATCATGAGATAGTCTGTACGGCTATGATGATGCTACCGGTTGAATGGTATGTTTGTGCTCAAGACCATTGCCTTCAATACCTCCCTAGCTAGGAGGGAGTGTTGATATTATGGTAGTTGCGGGAGGTATTTACCTCCACGTGTAACCCTGACGAGAATAGAATATTCCAGGAAGCAAGAAGAAACCCTAAAACATTGAACATAACCCTAGAAGACAAGTCGGCTCAAGGAAATATTTAATATTAAGTGTTTAGCCTCTAGAATGAGAAGTCGACCCAGACAACTCAAGAAAAACAGTATAAATACAGGAAGCCAGATCTCATTTGGTACACACAGCTCGCAACTGCAGCACTGTACAAGTGCGCACTACAGAAACTGGGTAAGTGCGCAAGTCTAGAGAGTAGTTGCAATTGTAGCTACTGCAATCTGTATTCTCGATTTAGGCTTGGACTTTGTATTGGTTATGGTTTGGACTTTCTGCCCTGTATGCTTGTGCTGGAGAGAGGTACGCTACATTTTAGGCCTAGGGTTTGCTTCCAGAATCATTCTCTGTCAAGGTTAAGGTGCTCGAGGGTGGCTTCGGCCTATGGTTGGGTGACAATATTTCTATATTGTCTATGGTTAAACGAGCACATCTATTATTTCTAACAGATATTATGGTAGTTGTGGGAGGTATTAACCTTCACGTGTAACCTTTGACAAGACTAGAATATTCTGGGAAGCAAGAGAAACCCTAAAACGTTGGATAATAACCCTAGGAGACAACTCGGCTCAAGAGAATATTTAATATTGAGTTATTAGCCTCCAGAAAGAGAAGTCAACACAGTCAAGTGAGATAGAGCAGTATAAATAGAGGGCACTAGAGATCATTTGTTACTCTCACACTCACAACTACACAAGACCAGTGGTGCACAAGTTTGGAGTAGAGTGTAGTTGCAACTACTACAACTAGCATTTTGGTTTTGGTTTGGACTTTCTCTTGGTTATGGTTTGGACTTTCTGCTTGGTCTTTGGTTATTCTTGTTTGATGCGCTAGCCTTGGAGAAAGGTGCGCTACATTGGTTGGCTATTTGATTGCTTCTGGAATTATTTTGTCTATCAAGGTTAAGGTGCTTGGGGGTGGCCTTTGTGCCTATGGTTGGGTGACAATATTGCTATATTGTCTATGGTGAAACGAGCACACCTATTTTTCTAACACACCTAAAACAAAATCTATTATATAGAGAGATAAAAAAAGAGATCCAGATTTACACATAAAGAGAAATACTATAGATATGATATTTACATAAAAATATTGCTATCCCTCTCTTCATCTGAGCCTAGATCCATCTTAAATGATCAAAAAAATTATAACTCAAGATTTGATCCCTCTCGGTGCTTGATAGATCAGGAGTTAAGATGGATCTACGCTGGTAGAATATTGAAAAGGCATGACAAACATGAATAGTCCAGAATAGCTATTTCAAAAGATATATGTGAGTTTCAAAATGCCTTGCAAATGTTGAAAAACAAATGTAAATGGTGATCTCAACAAATATATAACTTAGTTGTTAGGTTAAAGGCAGATTCCACACCTTTTACACTAAACAAGTTTCATATATTGGATGATTCCAATATAATATGTTCAACTGTGTAGACCTTCATCTTGTACATATTTATGTTTAAGGTGAGCATGAAGCGATACAAACTAACAAAGAGATAAAATAAAAGAACTGTGACATCAATGTTTCTCAAGCCTTTGTTAAAAATATTTTAAATGACCTCGTCTGCAAAGACATATCTAAACATTAATAACATTTATGAAAATAATGCACCTTCGTAAAGAAATTCCTACCATCCGTCTAACTAACTTAACACCTCTAGCTCTCACAATTGAGTGTAGATGTATGATACCTTTCTGCCCACCATAATGAGGTGCTGTGTCCCAAAACTCATCACGCATTTGTTTAAGTTGTGCTCGCGTGATAGGCTCTGAATGTTTCCAAGGCTTTGGTTTCCGTATCTTTTTTGAATGCCCTGTAGAGAGATGAAATCAGCCAACATTTTTTAACTCCACATATTTTAACATAGGAAATCTAATATCCAATAAATGTACAAAATGGCATACTAAACATATCCAAGTGTACAAGCTAGAATCACGTTTAACAGTACAAGACTAATATGCTGGGATATCCAAGATCCCCTCAAAAATCACATAACAAGATTTGTCAAGCCTGACATGGTAATTGAACAAAACCAATTTTTGGAGTAACAAAATAATATACTGGAGTTTTTGCCTCGGTACAGAAAATATTTATTAAAATGTTAACCTCAACATACGAGTTGCATAGCAAGCTTTGTCTAGTACGATGTTATACTGGAACAAATTCTGTAATTAGCCCTACGTTATTCATGATCCACTTAAAATGTAGATTGATTTACCTCTACAAAAAATAATCTTAACTACTTACACAGTTACAACATACTATTAATGCATTATGTCATGAAAACTGACTGAGACACACGATGAAATACATCTCAGTGATGTGCAAACACAACTGTAATATGTAAAAATCGTAAATGAACACAATAAAATAGGCTTTATGACATTCTTTGACATTTATGATCTTATTGCGTTGAGATTCTTGTAGAAAAAGCTTCTACTGTGAAAATGGAATCCAATTAAGTGCAGGTTTAAACAAGCAATAAAATATGAATATTAAAATGCCAAGCCTGAAATGCCCTTCATAGTGCAGCAGCTTAGCCGAAGAACAGCTGTAAATTACTATAAGCAGCATTTCCAAGCAAAAATGCAAAGTCTGAAATTCTATGCATAAGACAAAACCCTGCTCATGAGTCAGCAGATACTAAGTTACTAACCAGTGTACTAGTAAGAAGATATTATAGAGATCCCAAAAACAATCATAAAAGATTAATATTATTTTTTATGATAAAGATAATTTCAATATAAACGAAAATTACAATCAACAAACAATAAGGGGCAAGTGGCATGGTGACTTAAACCCCCAAGCATCTCTGCTATGGATGCTCCAAATAATCAAAACTGCTATCTTTGGGCCACGGGGACCACAAGAATGGCTAGAGGATCATCACTATTAACTCTAGGCCCCCACCCATTATCATTCTCCTTAACCTTTTAATCTTCATCCTCTCCCTTGGAGACCTGGCCCTTTGGTGGACTTTGTACCACCATCTCTTCTTGGCCTGGTCCTAGTCCCCTCCTAAGCATGGGAAACCTTGCTAGCACTACAAGGTGCATTGCCACAACATGCATTCAAACATTAAACTCCTCAGGTGATACACCTAGATGGCTACCATTAATTGGTTCTAGATCTACAGGGTGCAATGCACAACAATATTAAAACAATCAAAACACAAGAGCAATCTGTGCAGTACAACATTCATTCACTTTCTGAAAAATCAAATAGCACTTGAATATTCAAAATGGTCGCCCTTAATAAAATTAGCAAACCATGGCTTAAGATCTCCCAATAAGAATGATGACTAGTTGAAGTTGTCTATAGCAACCACTTCTGCACAATCAGACATGGTGATCCCATAAAGACTTGTCTTAGAGGGGCCAACAAATCATTTACATTATCTCATGGTTGCCACATATAGAACATCATCCAGAAAAACCCTTTCTTGGGCTATGGAATCTACTAGGGATGCCAAAGAATATTAAATATTTGACCTCTGTATGGGTTTATTTCATTTAGCATTCCAAAACATGTTGAGCCTAGCTATAACATTGGCTGCTCTGCTTAAAAGGGCATACGTGTCATGTCCCCATTTTTGGGTTCCCCTGTTCTACAGTGGAAATGACTTCCGTGGCTTGTCA
>ML785038.1:195625-219019 GCA_009831015.1 Picea engelmannii | reverse complement strand
TGTAAGAGAATTACCAATGACTAATAAAAGAAGCCAGTCGTTGTGCACGTATCCCAAGTTGGGTGAACCACGTTAAACCTGTGTGTTGTGATGTGTTGTCTTTGCATTTTATGATGTTTAATGTTATGGTGCAATAATGATATATGTTGAACATATTGTTCATATATGATGTTATAACGTCGCGCACTGAAGTATCTAGTAATTGAATGAATGTTAAGTGGGAGAATGTCACGCATAGAATATGTTGAATGTTAAGTAATGGGAACTGCGCACATGAGTAAATGGTAGTAAGAACATGAAGAATGTCTCACTTCCCCTCATCACTGTAGAACCCTGGTTCCTACAGCCCCTCTAGATGCCTCGAGTGAGACTTCACTTGCTCTGCAGGTGATGTCGAAAGGGCCAGTGTCTAAGGGTTTCGCTGGTATATAGATGATTAACCCCGGGTCTACCCATTGCACACCAACAAATGGTTTGGTTGTCGGGACTGGGAACTGTAATTGAGGGGAATGTTTTGGAGGCCGAATAAGGAGGAGATCATCGAATGGCTAGAAAGGAAGTAGCAAGAATTTTTCAGAGAACAGAATAGGAACCCACGGCTCAACGACGGACAGTGGTTGCAAAGATATTTATTCACAAATCTCCATGAAATATTATTTGGTGAATTTCCGATAATTTTGACTGAATGGTTAGAAAGCCTAGTGGAGAACATTTGGAGATATAGAGTCGAAGCTCCAAGAAACTAGACTCTCGAATTCAGTAAGTAATAAGGTTTCTTGCACGGTTGATTTCTGGTTGAATAGTATACTGGGGGGTTATATTACAGAGCATGGATTAGATTGTACCCAGTCTTATAAGTGTCGCAGAGAGGGAATTTTTCAAGGGTCCGCGCGGAAGACATTTGAGCGCATTGTCTACTTGGATAAAAATGTTGTTGTCCGACAAGAATGTTATGAAAATGAAGTCTGACTGCTAGGTGCCTTCACACAGATAGGGGGACCAGGGAATGACCAAAGGATGGTCTAAGATTGAGAAGGATGAGTAAGAATCAGATGGACTAAGGATGTCGAGAGAAGAGGATACTAACTCAGACGAAGAATTGGAGTATCGCGCTGTGGGAAAAGGTTTAGATATAGTAAGAAGAACATTGTGGCTAGGAAAGAAGAGAAGCACAAAGAATTCGAGGAAAGTGACCCCTGCGAATACTTCAAATCACACCATACGAAGAAAGGAAAAGGAAAGAAAGGGATCCTCAGTATTGTCTAGCAGAAAAAGGAAGTCCATCTCAGATCGGAATCTGCGTCGAACCCACGACCAGTGTGCGTCATTGAGAATTGAAGCAGGAACCGAGACTTGTTCAAGAGCAATTGTAGTGAGTGGAGGAAGTCAGAACAATAGTCAGAATAGTGGAAGTAGCGCAGCGAACCAAAGTCAATCAGCATCACCAAGGGTAAGTACAACACCGAGTACAATGGCAGGGATAGATCATACACTAAGAATGCCTGAGCTTCAGGGAGCGGGGTCGGAGGACCCTGAGCAGCACTTGTTTGTATGCGACACGATATGGGCTGCGAAGAATGTCCAGGATGAGGCGACAAAGATCGCGCAGTTGACCACGACGTTCAGAGTTCGTGCACTACTATGGTATATGAAGTTCAGACAACTACACCGGTCGAACAGTCAAGAACTTTGGTAGAGATTGGACAAGCGTTGTTGAAGGAATTTCGAAAGCCGAAATCTAAATCGCAATATATTACAGAGCTAAAAGAGTTTAAGCAAGTGCAGAATGAGACAGTGTGGGATTACGACCAAAGATTTAAAGATGTGATGGGTCAATTAACCTTTCAGATTCCTGACAAGCAGCATCGAGAATGGTTTATTGCAGGTCTATTGTTGCACATTCGTGTGCGTTAACACAGCAGAAGGTCACGTCGCAGCCAGAAGTGTCGAAAATCGCAATAAAATTGGAAGCATCTCCTGTAGGAGATGACACAAGTACAGTCACAATTGGTTGCGTTGAGAATTCAATTATCAGAGATAACGAAGGAAAAGGAAAAGGGCGAACATGTTTGGTGTATAACATGTAAGACAGAAGGCCATCGAAAGGAATAATGTCCAGCATTCGCACAGTATATGGCCATAGGAGCACCAAACCCATTGATAGGAGTACGGTATTGCGAGATATGTAAGACATGGGGACATCATCCAACTACTTATCCCCTACTGCAGAAGTACCAGATTACACCCAAGAAGTTGTTCTGTAATTTTTGCAAATTGATAGGACACAATGAGAAAGACTGTCGCACATTCGACTTAATGAGAGCACACTTCAGATGCGTACAGAATTCAAGAAGAAAATGTCCAAGTAGAAAGAGGAGTTCCACAGTGCAACACTCTAAGAGGCTTTACCAGGGTGGACGTGGAGGATTCAACAGAGATCGAGGACGTGGAGGATTTGGTTGAGGAGGCAGAGGACCAATAATTTGTTATAACTCCAATCAACTGGGACATTTAGAGAGAGATTGCTCGAATCCTTGCACAATGTGCACGTATTGCAAAGCATTGGGTCATGCAACAGAAGACTGTCCTCAACTGATAGTGAAGTGGCAAGCGAGAAGGAACCAGAACCAACATCAGAACCAACCTCAGAATCAGAACCAGAACCTGTAGATGATAGTCGTTGAGGAACATGATGATCAGCCCAAAGTAGCAGTTGTTACACGTGGCAGAACGAGAAACGGACTAGATGCGACGAAGAAGGGAAAGGGAGTTGAACAATGGATAAGGAAAGCAACTAAGCCCATATCAACATTCAATTCGCAGAAAGAAAAAGAAACCTATCAGCAAGCAAGGAAGGAGATACTAGGACCGGACTGGATAGCATCAACATCAAAGACAACACCAGTATACGATATGTCGTCAGTTTATGATCGCACTATTCCAAAAAGGTCAGTCGAAAAGGTAAATACTTTGAAAGGCTTTCTAAAGAGTTGTTTAGAGTTTATGCATAATGAAACATCATTGAATGCACTGCGCAAAATGATTGATCAGTGTCCACAAGACAGAGAAGTACCTACGATGCAGAAAGTAGTGAACCAAGTCTTGCACAAGAAGAGGACAAACAAAGAGTTCAGATTAAGTGAGCAAATAGAAGAATATGACATGGACAATGTCATCTTAGATGTAGGATCAGATGTCAATGTTCTTCCAAGACAGACGTGGGAGATGATGAGGAAACCGAAGCTAGTTTTGTCCACTGTTCAATTGAGGTTGGCTAACCAACATAAGATAATACCAATCGGGAGATTGGCAGGAGTGCATATTAATATAGATGGAGTGTGTAGTATAGCTGACTTTGAGATTATTGAGATCATGGATAATAGTCAGCTGTATCCAACTTTGCTTGGACTAGATTGGGCCTTCGACAATGAGGCGATTATTAACTTGAAGAAAAGAGAGATGATTTTTTAAGGAGGCTTAAAGGTTACTGCGCCATTAGACCCTGTGGAGGAAAGAAGTTATGTGGAGCCCGCGAGAAAGGAAATTGATAGCTTATATAATATTATAGCATGCATGGATGACTACATCAATCCCACTACAAATGGTGCGCTTAGTTGGAGAAGCATAAGCTCTTGCGCATCAAACTCGGAGGAAAGAGTTGAACACTGGCAGCACCGGTTGCATGAAGTGTCGACTAGAAGGTGTGCTCGCATTACTCACTCTTTGCGCTGGATCGAAACAGAGGTACATGATATGCCAAAGTTTGAAGGATTAACTGAGGTAAATTATTTTGCCAATGAATTTGAGTTGCGGATACCCGAACAACAAAGGTTGTTAGCATTAGCTGTTGCACAAAGAGCAACTCCAACAAGACGGTGGGCAACCCACAAGGAAGGGATAGAGGATTGGCAACATTGTAAAAGGTTGATGCAGATCAGGTTTGGAACATAAGACATTATGCACAAGTATACGGGGATGAGCGATCCAAAGGATCATGTTGCGCGATGTATTATAACTTGGAGGCAAGTGTCGAAGTAGGAATGGACGCACAGGTTCATACATACGCTGGAGACAATTCCCGTGAAGTTGTTAGAAAAACAGGATCACGGAGCAATAAAATAAAACAAATGCGGAAATAAAACACAGAAGATACACAATACAATAGACGCTATGATACATAACCGCAATACATTTCCCTCTTTTCCTGCGAGTTACCTTTCGCTCTGATACCATTTTTTCTAGCAACTGGTATCAGAGCTAGAAGTGTGCAAAGGAACAGCGGACTAGGAAGATCTCACCCGAAACTTTAAGGTAACATTTAATTTTGAAGTTGAGTCACCTTTAGTAGATACAGCTTTACAAGTCATTAAAGGTAAAAAATTTATGGAAGGTCAAGAAGAAATAGTACCTACATGTAGTGCGAACAGTGAGGCTGCGACAGTCCATGAACTATTAGAATGTTATAATGTTACTGAGGAAGACCAAGAAGGAGAAGACCTAAGAAATATACAGGTACCAGAGACTGAAGGGGAGCACGACGTATTAGGTCCAGCACTTGAATCCGATGCATATGCAAAGCCCTTAAGAGTGCGCAAAGTGAACATTGGCACGAAGGAGAAACCGAAGTTTGCAAACATTGGCGATTATTGGAACGACCATTTTGTAGAAATTGTCCAATATTTGAGCACAGGAGTGGTTCCATCCAATATGGCAGTAACACAAAAGAAGCAGTTAGTGGTTAAAACAACAGATTATCAATTGATCGCATGAAATTTATACAAGTTGGGCATAGATGGGATATTGCGACAATGTGCTAGAGCATGAGAGACTGATGATCCTCACAAAGGCACATGATGGAATTGCAGGAGGTCATTATGCAGGAAAGGCTACAACACAGAAGATCTTACATGCGGGGCTATGGTGGCCCGCCCTCCATAAGGACGCGAAGGAATATTGTCAGAGCTGCGACATTTGCCAGAGAGTAGGAAGACTATCGCAAAGGGATGAGATGCCTTTGAATCCACAAGTTACCTTGCAGGCATTTGACAAATGGGCAGTGGATTTTGTCGGACAGAGTAATCCACCAGCGAGGAGAACAGGAGCCAAGTACATAATTACCGTGACAGACTACTTGACAAGATGGGTAGAGGCAGAACCAGTTACAAATTGCAACGCGGAGACAGGTGCGTGATTCTTATTCGAGAACATAGTTACAAGGTTTGGGTGTATTAAAGTATTGATGGGCGACCAGGGGACTCACTTTTTGAACAAGACAATTGTAGCGTTAACAAAAGAGTTCCAGATTCAGCGTTAGAAGAGCACTCCATATCACCCGCAAGCTAATGGAACTATGGAGGTCTTCAATAAGATACTGGAGAATGGATTGACCAAGGTGTGCAACGTGGATGGGATGACTGGGATTTAAGGATCCCTGCAGTGCTTTGGGCTTATAGAACTACACACAAGAAGTTGACAGGACAGACGCCCTTTAGATTAACATATGGTCAGGAAGCAGTCATGCCCATGGAGTTCCTTGTACCGAGTCTGCGCATTGTTGCGATGGTAGACCTTAGGGATTCCGGCATAGTAGAAGAACGACTATCACAGTTACTAGTGTTAGAGGAAGATAGATTTATTGCAGGGTTCCATCAGCAAGTACAAAAGGCACGTGAAAAGGCATGGCATGATAGACACATCAAGTAGAAGAAGTTCCAAAGAGGAGATCTAGTACTGCTCTGTGACAGTAATTTCTTAGAGCACCCAGGAAAGTTCAAGACGCATTGGCTAGGGCCATACGTGATTAGATATGTGACTGATGCAGGTGTTGTTCCATTCGAACAGTTGGATGGACAAGTCATGGAAGGACTAGTGAATGGGAGTCAGTTGAAACTGTACAGGGACATCCGTCCCCCCGCGCACTAAGGGAGTTGTGCAGACTAACTTGTATCATAGTGTACTATAGCAAGAAAAGGAAAAAAAAGAAAGAAAAAGCAAGTAAAATAGGAAAAAGTACGAAAATGGTTCAAAGAAGAAGTCGAAAGTTGAGAAGTCCAAGAAGTTAAGGTAAGCAGGTAAAGAGGAAAAGAAAGAAAATATCGCGGAAGAGAAAGAAGAAGGCAGAAGAACGCACCGACAAAGGAAGCAAGATTGCGCAAAAGGGAGAAATCGTGCAAAGAGACGAGATTGTGCAGATGACAGTTAAGAGCAGCATTTAAGACAATCCATGACAGGATGTGCAATAAAGAGTTACCATGTCGACAAAGTAGTGGCGACGCATAACATTAAATGCAGAAGATATTGACAGATTGCAAAATTGAATGGAGAATTCGTCGAAGATACAAAGTAATGGAGCATTAAAGCAGGTAATGAATGCCAACCAGTAGTGGATTAGACGAAAAGTTTAGGCATGAAGGGAAGCTATAGTTGGCAACCCAGTATTAAAGCAAGCAAAGGGTCGACAAGGGAAGGTTATTGTCATTCAAAATTCACATAGAGAGCCGAAGTTCAAAACCGAGTTCCAGAACCAATTGGAAATTGAGACCAGTGTCGCAGAGGAAGATGGCACCACCTAAGGCAGTTGTAGCGTCAGCGTCAATACTAAAGAAACCAAGTTGTCAGCCCGCAACGTCATCAGTAGTTGAAGAAACACAGGAGGCATCGTCCTTAGAATCAAGATTCCACAGGGATTATATCCCACTGAAAAAGCCATCAGCAAAACAAGTACATTTACAGAGGGACGGAAAGTATTTGCTCGGTGGAGCCATCAATTCCAGAAGGAGTAATTGTAAAAGGGTACATGCTAGGTCTGATACCTACGTTAAAGTATGCAGACCATAACATCATCGATGAGAAGTTCCCAGAGTTGGTACCCAGCAAGTTCCTAAGGAAGTATACTAGTGTCGAGACTCATATGATAATCATAGAACCATAGGTGTGGGTTACGGGGTTGCAAAAAGCAGGTCTTCTAAACCTGTTCGATATACCCCATTTTGGACAGAGCTAGGAGATCAATGCCTCTGTAAAAATGTTGCTAAGTTGTGTGCATGGAGGGTATATGTGGCTCCACAAGCCAGTATCCATTGATATAGATTTGATAGTGCGCATCATTGATCTTTCATCGCAGGGGGAGGACCCATCTTTGTTATTTTTTGATAAGAAGAATCAGAAAAATCTCGTTGAGAGAATGAAGGAAAAATTCCATTCATTTCGTGGACAGCATGTTTTGGACGTCGCTAGCATATGCGACCCAACAGTCAGGTTTGCGACGCAAGCCTTACCTTGTAAGTTGTTGAGAAAATGCAGAAAAGATCAAGTGCCAGCAACAATGATAGCAGCCACAGAAAGATGTGTAGAGGGCATCCAGATGAACCGGGCGACATTCTTATTGAACCATTTTTTTATTGACTGTGAGGAAGCACAGGATAAAGGGATCGAGTTCCATTATCATTGGTTATTGATCCTAATAGCACTATCGGCTTGGAGGCAGCTAGATGATAGTCATTTTTTGGGAGTCACGGAGAAGCCTTGATTAGTCGCGTGGTATCAGAACCTTTAGTATACAACACATAAGGCACGGCAGATGGACAATAATGTCGCATTTTATATTTATAAGGAAACTATCAGAAACAACATCCAAAGGACACCACGCATACCCCCTCAAGTGGTTGAGGCATATAAGGCAGGGGAGTGCTTTAAGGGCGGGCTTCACCACATATACGTACAAGCAAAGAATGACCTAGATCAGCACTGGTTGCCAACACAATACAGATTGACGGAAGAGGAGATGGGCCACATTATGGTCGATTGGGAAGATGAGTGGAAGATTCCACCAGCAGAGGCAGGGCCAACAATCTCCCAGTCCTTAGCAGTCAGAGGAGAACGAAGATTGATTAATCTAGCGACAGTGGCAGTCGAGTTCCCCACGATAGAAATGCAAGAACAGGCCAGGGCACTAGGTCACATTGACTTACTGCTATCACAACTACCAATGGATGTATTGCAGGAATTACAAATGAGCACAATGCAAGAGTTGAACGTGCGCGCGGAGAAGACATCCAGCGAGTTAGTGAAGGTTACGACAGAAAATATCGCATTAGAGACGAAGTACATCAAAGTTAAACAAGAGTGCGATGAGGTTGCGCAGAAGGTAGAAAGAATGTCGCAGGCATTCGAGAAGGTATATCAAGAACTCCCAAAGGCGCAGACAGAGAAGGAGGCCTCGATGGAAGATCAAGTCATGAAGATAAGTGAAGCCATTCAGGCCTTCCACGCACGAATAGTTGATCTAGAAGCGCGTGTGACACCAAGCACTCCACCTGAAGAGATGGGAGACGAGGGAGCAAACCGTGACAACAGTAGTGGAAAGTATAATGACTCTAGAAGTAGAGTGTGCTCAACTGTATACAAAGACTATGGGCGTTTGGACACAACTCAGTGACGATAAGGAGCAACAGGAAATCTATCAGAAGATCCAAGTTGTGTAGGAAAAGGCGCAGAAATTCAACGACGTGATGGGCACATTACCGCCAACTGAGGTGGTAACTGTGATGAATGAGAACATAAAGCTTTATTCAGAAATCAATCAGCCAAGGGTGGAGCATCAGGCTCACGCATAGCAGATAGAAGTACTACAGGAGGAAGCATATAAAGTGACAGCGACCTTAGCAGCAACTCAAGAAATCATCAAACATATCGTTGATGAAGGTGTCAAGAAGATGCAGGCTCGTGTCACTCCAGAAACAGTTGACCAAATTTTGCATAAGGAACTAGAGGTCAAGGAAAAGGTCGCGACAGCGAAAGAGACCTTCAAAAAATTCATGGCACACTGGAAGAAGACCTGCGTGGCTCGGGACAAGCCACAGGTGACTGTTGGGGGTTTGTTGGATAAGCATTTTGATTAAGTTTTGGGATCTGCGCTAGAAGAAGTCAAAGACTTAAAGGCAGTTAGAAGATGGACTAGAGCGCAACGTGAGAAGGATGCGCGACGGAGCAGCAAGCAAAAGGTGGAAAACGGTTATAGACCGTTAGGGTTTTGGGGGAATTTTGTCCACTTTATAAAGGGATTGGCCCTATTTTGATGTATAAATATGTAAAGGGTGTTTGGGTAGAGAGGTTCGACAAATGAGAAGTTCTTAATGCTTGTTGGGAAAGTTGAGTTGAGCGAAGGAAGAAGTTTGAGGTATGATTGAGTGAAGCTCGCACTGCAGCAGAACGGCTAGGCAAGTTTGGGTAACGTTATTGTTGCATATTTTGTAGCACAGTGCGCAGTTGTAAGAGAATTATCAATGACTAATAAAAGAAGCCAGTTGTTGTGCACATAGCCCAAGTTGGGTGAACCATGTTAAACATGTGTGTTGTGATGTGTTGTCTTTACATTTTATGATGTTTAATGTTATGGTGCAATAATGATATATGTTGAATGTATTGTTTATATATGATGTTATAATGTCGCGCACTGAAGTATCTAGTAACTGAATGAATGTTAAGTGGGAGAATGTGCATAGAATATGTTGAATGTTAAGTAACTATTAAGTAATGGGAACTACGCACATGAGTAAATGGCAGTAAGAACATGAAGAATGTCTCACTTCCCCTCATCACTGCAGAACCCTAGTACCTGCAGCCCCTCTAGATGCCTCAAGTGAGACTTCACTTGCTCTGCAAGTGATGCTGAAAGGGTCGGTGTCTAAGGGTTTTGTTGGTATATAGATGATTAACCCCGGATCTGCCCATTGCGCGCCAACACTAACTTAGGAGATGTTATGTTTTTAAAGTGACATTAAGGAAATAAAGTAACTTTAGATTAATGAGTTACTTAAACATTATTAAAAGGCACTTTTAATCGTAAAGTTAAAGAAAAAGGGGAATAAGGGTCATATTTGATTTAGTAAAAAAGGAGAAAGTTCTAGAAGGCATGGAAGAAGGATAAAAGGAGGGGTAGCGCTTCACTTTGGCATTATGTCTTTGGATTGATCTCTTTGAGTGCTCTTGGAGCCAAGTTTTCGTTAGGGTTTGGCAAAACCCTTCCATTGCAGTTTAGTTTCTGTGGTGCAATATCCACCCTAGCTAGGCAAGGAGGAGGATCCATCTAGGATCTTCGACTGAGCTTCATCTATGGTTTGATATCAATTTGGAGGTGTTGATTCGTGGGTTTTTTTTGTGGTGACCGTAACATCATCCAGGTTTTGGCTTGTTATTGTGTGTTTTTCATTGATGTAGTGCAATTGCCATAGCAACCATTGGATTATTGTATTCAGATCTTCATTCATGATAAAATAATACATGATTCTCTTTTATTCCATGTATATCTAGTTTTGCCGACAATATGTTTGATGAAATGTTTCTAGTGGAATGAATGCTAAGTAGTTGTGGAAAAATAACGTAATTGCATAGAAATTCATAATATCCCTGCCTAGCTCTGTCGGGGATATTACAGTGGTATCAAAGTTGTAGGTCTTGCCAACCTGAAGGGAAACAGTGATACCAAGGCCAAGTTCTGTTAGAGAAGGGGTCGAATCTCCTTCAGTGGGCCGAGATCTGACTCTTGGAGGACAAACTAGACTATTGGGTGAGTTCCCTCACTTGTGGACCGAGATCAAGTGTTGGACAGTATTTTGCTTGGCTAGGCCGAGTTACAAGTGTTGGACGGTATTTTTCTTGGATAAGCCGAGTTACAAGTGTTGGACGGTTTTTTTGGCTAAGCCGAGTTACAACTCAAGATGCAGTTATTTACCTTGTGTTTGTCTTCAATAAAGAAGTGCAGCAAATTGTTGGGAGAAATTGTGAGACTACATTGAAGGAGCAATCCGTTTACTTTTCAGGTCGAGAGGACTTGGAGAGACTATGAGGTTGTTGGAACAGGCCATTATCTTTGGTTTATCTTCAGTTCAGGAGTGCAGCAATTTGTTGGAGGTTTGTTATCTTGCTTGGAGGTCCTTTTCTACAGATTTGTGGGCCCTTGAAGAGATCGTGTGGCTTGATTGGAGGCATCGTAGCATTGTGAGGACGCTCGTGGGGTTTCTAAGAAGGCTCGACCTTCTTTTTGTTGCAGATCAGAGAGCCAAGGAGAGGCCGCAGGAGTCCCTTTTAGGGGTCGATCCATTCCTACACAGATCCGTGGAGCAGAGGTAGGGCCACGAAGGTAGGGCCACAGGGTTTCTAGAGGCCATGGGGATAGTGGGGGTTCGATAACCCCTTGGAGGGGCCGCTAGTGACGGTTTGGAGGGCTCGATCCCTCCCTTCTTGCAACAGTGTGAGGATAGGCGGGTTCGTGAGGGTATTTGGAGGGTCGACCCCTCGTTTTTGCAAGCCGTGAGGAATAGAAACTGCGGGGGTCCCTTTTCAGATCGCAACAAGCCTGAGGAGAGGCCGCGAGCTCTTTGGCCAAGGCTGCGAGAGTTTGGGGTTGCCAAGGGTCACCACTTGCTAAGCCATGGACGTGGAGAGGGTTTCTTGAGGCAGAGAGCCTTATTTGTTGAAGCGGTGGACGTGGAGAGTGCAGCAATCCACTTGGAGAGTTTTCTTAACAGTGGAGTGTAAGGATTGTGTTATGGTTATTTTGGGAGCCGAGTTTACATTTTGGACCGAGATCCTTCAGTGTTAGGCCAATTCCTCATTGTTGGGAGTGTATTCTTTTGTGGTTGGGTCGATTTGTTGCTGGAAAGAGTCCATGTTCAAGTAGAGGATCGAAACTTTATTCTAGATAGCCATCTCTCAAGAAGAGGCCGAGTCTTCTAACAATTTGGGCTGATTTTCCTCACAACAGAACTATCTCCCTTCTGTAGAATATATTTGTTGATTTATGTGGGTATTTTCTTGTGGAGCTGATCTTAAACACACTTGTTTGCTAGCATTATACCAGATATGAGCGTTAAGTAAGGTTCAATGTGGTATTTCTTGTTGTTAGTGACCTTGCTTGTTATTTTTAATGGTAATTTCATGTTATATTTTACATACATAAAATGAATATGAGATGTGGCATGAAACCCTGAAATATCCCTTGAAACTACAAAAATCAAATCAAACAACTCATATGCATATCAGCAATCTTAACAACAGTGGATTTGAGTTTTCTACTTAAGTCTTTGACGAAAATCCAATACCAAAGAAATCACCAAAATACACCAATCGTCATCACCAAATCTATATCAGCAGTAAAAGGGCAGCAAACTTACAAGAGTTATTTAAGATTGTCTACATACAAGACATTTTCATATTGTTTATGTTAAGTGACCAACGATGGAGTGGCTTAAGAAGTTGAGGGCAGAGTCGAAACTCGGGAGGAAACTAGCAACAATTACATACATGCCTTACTATCAGAAGTATCTAACATTGAATGAAGAGATTCATGCAGCTTTTCCCTTTAAAAGCTTTTACACTCTCTGGTACGGAAGCTGGCCCAAGGACTGGGACGAGGATCCCTTGAAAAACACATGGCAAAAATGGAAGAGAGATGAGCGTGAAGGATAGGCGAAAGAGCATGGATCTAGACATGTTGAAGGTGTGTGCATAGAGGAAGACCAAACAGTAGCATATGATACACCATCAGAGCTAACCGATGAGGCCAATGACACTAGTGTGTTGGAGGGGAAAGATGAGGATGTAACACCTTGTCCTACTTATGATGACTATGAGATGATGTTCCAATCAACCGATGGTGAGGATTCAACATCTCCCTCCCTGTGTATGATGCTTATGATGAGGGAGGTTCAAACGTGATAGCACCTATGCATGATGAGGATTCAACACCTCATCCTATTTATGACATGTATGATGATGCAGGCATGATTGTACCAAAATATGACAAAGGTTGGGAGCTACGCATGGAGGATGACAACGAAGAGGTTGATTGGGTGGAGAAATCAAAAATATTGTATGAGGAGGATAGTTCATGTGAGTCCCATCATTGCACAGTATCATTTGGTGAGTTAGATGGTCCTTTGTGTGACAGCCCACGCCATATTGATGAAATAACACTACATGATTTGGAGAGCCGACTATTGGTCACAAAGGAGCAAATTGTGCAGGTGTTGACGAGGGCAAATGGTGCTCATAAGTTTATTGAAGACCTTATGTGGAGAACCCAGTTGGAGGAGGAACAAAAGAGAGTTGCAGATGGAGTCACTAGTACCCAATTGCACATCATCAAAGAAGCAATAGAACAGATGAAATCTGATTACTTGTAGTTGTTCATGGATAGGGACCTTGCTCTTAAGTTCGTTGAGACAAGGAAAGGGAGGTTGAGGAGCTTTGTTACCAACTGAGTTTGCCACGCTCTACATCATTGACAACAACAGAGACTCCATCATCTTTGGCCACCGTGACACATGAGGGCATGAATGGCACTCATGATTTGAGGAGAAGCCTCTTGCGACAATCCCGCACAAAGAGCATTCAAGTTGTAGGTGCTTGAGGAGAGGATTGATGCAAAGGGTTTTGACCAAGCACCTATTTTGTATTATGGGGATCATGAGTCGCTTTTGTTGGAGAGCCCACTAAAGGCTCAAGGCTTAGCTACAGAGGAGATAGTTCAGCACATTTCTTGTGGACCAGGCCACAAGGAAGTATATGCATCCATGAATTGGGTAGACAGATATATGACAGACATGGGCATGCGCTGGGGAACAGGTTCATGTGAAATCGATAGAGTGATGGATACAATGGCACCTACAAGACATAGGATGATGCAGGACAATTCTGTAATCGGTAGCAATGTGCAAGGCCATTCATTGGCAAGCGATAGTGTACAGTGGAATTGTGGGGTGTTTGTGCCAGGGAGACCTCTCAACAAAGTCTTCACGTACACCATTGAGTTGAGGTTGCCTAGGATTGGTGAGCCTCTAGGGAGCAGCATATCATCAGATGAGTATCAAGGAACATGATAGGCACAGGTCTACTTCCAGTCTTCATTATAATCTCTTGGTCATACCCTTTGGGTTGACCAACGCACTAGTCACTTTCCAGCCTTGCAGATAGTGGCAAAGGCATCTATGGTTGTTATTTGATGTCCTCATTATATACAGGAGGACATGGGAGTTTCACCTAAGTCAGTTGGATAAGACAAGTGGAATTGCAGCCATGTCAGAGGTCTTTCATTTAGACCATGTGATCTGTGGGTAGAGTGCACAGGAGGAGATCCAAACTCTGTTGGATTGGTTCACGGAAATTTCAACAGGCATTGGGAGTGATGAACTTCCAATTTGGTGGTGGGATCCTGGCATTCATCAGAGTGATAGATTGCTTCAGATGATGAGGGTGATCGACAAGGTTGTGATAGTGATTGGTCTGTGTCAATGTGGGGATGTTGTGAGAGGAGTTGTTGAGCCTTGTTCTATATGGCGAGGTAGATTTTCCCTCACGATACCCAAGATCAAGTCTATTCGTCAATTGGTAGGCTTCGACGTCACTGACATGCCTTGGCGAGACATGATCCAAGATAGTGAGTTCAATCCTTTCGGGGATTTCAGTTTGGGGGTCCAAGAAAGGAAAGCGCAGTCTGAGCATGGTGGTCAGACAATTATGGTTGGAGGGACTGCAGTATTTGACAGCTCGGCAGCCGATATAGATGCGATGGCCAATTTTTGCTTTCTGGGGTTTACTCTTGGGATGCTTAGGTTTGGTTGCTTGGAGGAATGGTCTTCTGATGAGTGAACCGAGTTTGTGCAACTATTGGTTGCATGGCTTATCAAAAGATAGTCAGGTGGATTCTTGTGTTTGCACCTTGCAGAACATGGCTATAGGATGCTTCACATCATACAAGGTAGTTTGGGACCCTGATGACTTTACTACTTATAAGTCAGTCCGAGAGAGCTTCGCATGGAGAGACTTTCCAGACGATGCCAGGATGATTGTAGTAGCTTGGGGGAACTGGATTATTAGGGATTTCCCCTTTGATATTTGGAGATTAGATGTCATTGATGCCCTATCAGTTTGTGACCACATAGACTTCCCAGGGATGTTTGATTTTAGAGTTGGTTTGGTGGACTTCACTGGGATACATTGGCAGCATATGATCCTCAATAGTGTGGACGATCCTTCGAGGCATTACAGCTTGTGGTTGTAGGAGTAGAGGATAGAGTCTAGGTAAGAAGATCAGATATTTATGATCAGAGTGACGCAGGGTCAGCATGATGGGTCCTTTCTTGTAATAGCATGGGACCCTGGGATTTTATGGGTAGACAGTTTGGCAGCTAGTACAGATGGGAGAGCCAGTTGTTACTTTCAGGAGGCCCTTTGTGTTAGTACATTGCAGGGAAGTATTGTGGGCGGTAGGTGCTCTGCATCTTTTAGATTGGTTTGGGACCCAAGGATCATTATTAGTTTTAGTTTGGTTCAGCTTATTGTTCCTATGGGTGTGATGGCATTGCTTGAGAACAAGCAATCTTTGGGAAGGGAGGATTTGTCATGTCCCCATTTTTGGGTTCCCCTATTCTGCAATGGAGATGACTTTTGTGGCTTGTCAGTGAAGAAAAAGGGAGTCAAAGGGGTTATTTAATGTCACTTAGTTAGATGACGTTATGTTTTTCAAGTGACATTAAGGAAATAAAGTAACTTTAGATTAATGAGTTATTTAAACATTATTAAAAGTGACTTTTAATCTTAAAGTGAGAAAAGGGGGAATAAGGGTCATATTTGATTTAGTCAAAAAGGGGAAAGTTCTAGAAGGCATGGAAAAGGATAAAAGGAGGGGCAGTGCTTCACTTTGGAATTATATCTTTGGATTGATCTCTTTGGAGTGCTCTTGGAGCCAAGTTTTCGTTAGGGTTTGGAAAATTAAGCATGCATTATGGGTTGACAGAATTACTAAGAAAGCAGCAACAAGGAAAAGTCCTTTTGAGTTAGTGTATGGTTTGGAGGCTACGTTGCTAGTGCATCTTAGACTTCCTACTTATGGGTCAGTTGAGGATTTTTCTACAGAACAGGGTCAATCAGATTATAGAGTTGGATGAAAACAAAAGAAAGGCTTATGATCATAACTGCAGGAATCAGAGTAATGTTAAGAAAGCTTTTGATAAGTCAGCCAGACAGAGGGACTTCATTGTTGGGGATACAATTTTGTTATGGGAAAAAGGAAAAGAGAAACCAGGAAAACATGGCAAGTTCGATAGTTTGTGGTTGGGTCCATATGTGAACCAAGAAATAGCAGGGCCTAATTCTTTCCATCTCAGCCATTTGGATGGTGAGCCCATTAACATTCTGAGGAATGGGCAAAAACTTACAAAGGGCCACCCTTTGTAACGTATCTCTAACACTTCTCCTTGTATTTCAATTTTGTATTATTTCATTCATTATGTTATTATGTACTTAGATGTTTTTATTGTATCATAGTTTCATTTTGTAGTTGTTGTACAATAGTTATTTCATTATGTAATTGTTGTTTATAACATTTTATTTATTCATTGTATATATGTATATTTATGTTGGGTGTTGGTGAGCACTCTGTTTTGTAGATGCTAGATTCTCGTATGTTGTCCTTCCCAAGTGAAGATCAAACACACATCCCATGTGGAGCCAGATGTTGACCACCTATTTCAACTAGGGGGTCAACTCCATGTACCATGAAGATATGCACCATCAAGTGCTACCAAGCCAGAGACTTATTGGTTCTACAAGGCAGTTTTGGCCTTCGGCACTTCTTTTTGTAATGGAATTTTCGCTCCCCTGCGTGGGATAATAATGTAATGCATCTGCATGAATCATGGTTGGTTCAGTTGCCTTAGGAATTCATCATTAGAGGAGTCCCTTTCACACAGTGTTTTTTTCCTCAGGTTATTAATTTGGCATAATCAGCGTTATTAATTTCCCTCGAGTTTTTCACTCCCACAAATAATTCCTCCAAAGTGGTGAAAGGCGTTCTAATGGTCTAGCCCTCTGGTAGCTAGTGTCTAGGAATATTGCAAATGACCATCAAGACATCTCCTAAAGTTTTGCAGAATTCCGTCGAGTCTAGATAGTTTTTTTTTAATTTTTTAAAATTGCCCAAGTATGGGTAATTTTAATTAATTTTTGATGAAAAATGTAAAAACTAGGTCATTGGGCTTTTGATAGGGGTATTTGTGCTCAAAAGAAATGGAATGAGACCCCCTACACCCTTGGACAAAGTTTCAGCTCAATTGGACAAGTTTTTCTAGGTGTTTGTCCATGAGGAGTCTAAGTCAGTCCAAAACAGCAATTTAATTGCTAGTCTTGACATAGTCAAATTGTCAATTTTGTAATATTGAGCAAAATGGTTAGAGAAAAGGTGGGAGATGATGCCTAAACCTTAGACTAAGCCTTCCTAACCCTTTTCTCACCCTCACAACCCCTTCTTACCTAGCCACTACTTCATGTTGTTGTTCCCCCTAGGGAAGTTGTGCCCCCCCTCCTTGAGGAAATTATGAAAAATCAAAAAATAAATAAAAGTGGGCTCTCTCTCCCCTAGTGTGCCCTCCTAGAGCCTCCACCTCACATCTTTGACTTGGCTAATGGGTGACAACTCATCCCCCACTCACATACCAAAACCCTAACCCTAGAGTTACGCCCCCCTCCTTGAGATCATCACTCTAGCTTGTGAGATGACACTTGGAAGAGATCCAAGAGGGGTAGCTCTAGCTCTCAAGTATAAATGAAACCCCTTCCCTCCCCATTTCTCACCAATTCTTTTACTACTGTTATTATGCCCAATTTTCTCCCATCTCTCCCATCTCTCCCATCTTTCTCTCTTTCATTCTTGCTCACTTCTTTTGGAGAGGAGCTTGTTGCAAGTATTTGCAACAACCATCTACTTGATTAATAGAAAAGATTTGGAGGACATGATGCTTTGAGAGTCTTCTTGGTGCATCTTATGTATTGTAGGTGATATTGTTTGTGTTTTGTTGTGTGTGCATTTCTTTTTCAGATCTAGAGTAGAGATCCCAAGCAAAGTATTTTGCTTGGGTGGATTTATAATAGTCTTCTTGTAGATCTAATGAGTAGTTCATAGATTCTGCAAAGTATTTTGTATTATCTCATAGATCTACTCATCTTTTACTCTGTTTTGTAGTATTGCTTCACAACTTTTGCAAGTCACTTCAAGGGTTTGAGAAGGCTTGTTTTAAATTTGGAAACTTGTCTTCCTCATCCAACTTTAGCCTCCTAAATTTTTGCATTTCATTTATGCTCTTTCTCATCATTTTATTGGATATTCTAACACATAGAATAGGTCACATTAATCATTATATATTGCTGTAATTTTCTATAGAAAATTTCTGTGTAAAAAGCAAAAATTTTCTTAACATTGTTGTCACTTTTGCAGCATTTCCAGCAAGCTTTTGCTTGCTGGTTTTTTGCAAGTTAGTGACCAAGGAGGTGTCCAAGAGGCCATTTGGGGCCATACAAAGCTAAAGTTCAACCTCCTAAAGTTGGGTAACAAAATACCCCATCTTCTCTTATATTCTAGTCATTGTAAGCAAGTCCAAGGGAGTCCCAAAGAGCTTGCACTTCTCTTGTATTTAATTTTCTGCAATTTTCTGTTATTTGTTTGCCTACATCTCGATGAGTGTTTGGCTAAGCCAATCCCCAAAACCGTATGGCTAGGAAGTAGCATTTATTTTCTGCGTTTTATTTCTTATTTGTTAGCCCCACTTGTCATTAGGACAAGGTTGAGAGACTAGGCTTACTTTCAAGTTTTAGTTTTATTTTCTTGCACCCACTTGTGCACAAAACCGGAAGGCTTTGTCCTCCATCTTGTGCACTTGTTTGAGGTTGTTTAGCTTAGTTTCCTTTCAAGTATTTTTAATTTATCATTGTTTTCCTACACCTTGGAGTGTGCTTGGTTTTGCCAACCCCCAAAATCATAAGCTAGATTAGTGCATGTTTTGTTTTCTTTCACATGCTTAATGATCTAAAGTAAATCTAAATCTAAGAAGTAATCATGTGCTAGTTTAGGCCCATGGAGGCATAATGGTTTAGAAGTTGCGTTTTAGCCCTTGGAGGCCTCTTTTTCATGCTTTCATATTGAGTTTAAGTTTAAATCTTTATGTGATTGGTCTCCTTCCTTGAAGTTGTGCATCCCTTGGAGGCTTCTTCATTGTTTGGAGCTTGTGGTTGTGTATGCCGTTGAAAGCTTCCCCTTGAGTTGTGCATCCCTTGGAGGCACTCTTGTTTGGGATAGTTGGCTTTTGTGATGTGGTTGTATTTCCTTTGAGCATATCTTCTTACCTGCACATTCAAGTCTATTAACAAGTTAGTTATTTTACTTGTATAATTTGTATATCTTGTATCTTCATTGTTGTATCACTTAGTTTCGTTGTAACTTTGTGGATATTTAACTCTTTCATTTGTATCTAGTCTTATCTTGTATCTAGTATTCTTTTGTAATTATTGTTGTAATCTTTGTAAAACGAAACTCCCTTAAACTTAGTTGACCCCTTGCCCAAATCTTAGGCACTAGTCTTAGTGGACTTAGAGAAAGGATTTCTTTTGCATATCTAATCTTGCACTTTGCATTGTTGTTTTTGCATATAGGCTAGATCCCCAATCCTTTTAATCAACTAAAATCAACTCCTAGAATAAACCTTTAATTTCACATAGTAACTAGGGTCTACCCCCCTTATCTTCCCTAGGAGTAAGCCTAGACGGAAGAGGTTCAAGTCGAGGTGACAATGAGCTTGAACCTAGGCATTGTGCCTCCAAGGACACACTAAGTGGGTTGGACTTAGCCCACGTTTGCAAGTGTGTATAAGGATGACAACAGGGACCACAAGTCCACACACTACCCATCAATGTCAGTTACAACAACTCACTAAGGGTGAACAATAAATGACTTTAATGACCACTAGAGCCATAAGTAAAGATTACAATAAATGCACACTGTGGTGCAGTAATTACAGTAAATACACCACAACGCCAATCAACTCATTCGCTCTTAATATCAATAAACAAGACTGACATGACAACATTTATATAGGTCTATAGAATCTATAGGCACTGGGCTAATGTGGCATTGTAAGTGAGCAGAAAAACTCACCAAAACAGAGGTAATTTGGGCCCCATGAGGTCAGGAACACCTGGAACATCCTGGGTATGACATTAACACCAATTAACCCATTACCTCTTAATAGCATTAAACAAAACTGAAATGACTCCATTTAGGTAGGTCTATAAAATCTATAGGCACTTAGTCAAGGAATATCTCTAAAAGGCACTACCATGCTTTCCATATCCTTTGAAAAATAAATATAAACTTATTAATATAAAATTGTATGTATCGAATTAATATTATAACACATAGTTTGACCAAACAATTTGACTATATTTACACGAACTTCAAAAGCACCCTGGACTCTTTCAGAATATAAACTGACATAAGGCCATTGACAACAAATCAAAATGAAAAGATAATCACTGAAGGTAGTCAACAAAGATAAGACAAGACAACCATTAAAACAAAGGACTTCATGTTGATGATTGCAGCGTCATGTGACATTCTCCATGTCATTCTCCTCTAGACTGAGTTGAGACGATCTGTGAAAGAGCCCATGTGTTGGGTGTGCCCATGTGATGGGTGTGCGTCAGACTCTGGACTGAGTTGTGATGATGTGTGATCTCTTGTCTACTCCTCTCGACTGAGTGGAGATGACTTGAGATGGTCTCCTGCCTTGTACTCCTCTGGACTGAGTTGAGTCGACTTGAGATGGTCTCCTGCCTTATACTCCTATGGACTTAGTTGAGTCGGCTTGAGATGGCTCTCCAAATGGTACTCATGTGGACTCAGTTGAGTTAATCTATTGAGAGTGACGTCCCTGTGGGTGAACACAGGTGGACGTGTCCCTAGTGGATGAGCACTAGAGGATGTGTGAGATCCCTTGCTATATTGTCAGAGAGTGAGACTTTGGTAAAACCCTAATTTGTGTTGTGAAGGGTACAAATCGACCCCACCATGTAAAAGATAATTAATATTGTGTAATGATTAATTATATTTTCAAGTTGTACAGGTCGGCCCTATTGTGCCAATAGACACATCTATTTGATTTAATAGGATTTGTATAAATAAGAGATAGATCCCCATTGTGGATCATCTCTCTCATATGCTCAACGCATGGTCTAAAATTAGGAAGACTGAAAGTGCGCACTTCTCTTAGGCGCTATCTTTCTCAGTCATGGAGCACCCTCTTGTGTGCTCTAGGGTTCATGGTGTGGGGGATCTTCTCTTGACTCTATAGCAAAGGATTGATGGGTTTTTCCCTTGATTAAGAAGGGTTTTCCCAAGATAAATTTTGTTGTCTTGTGCATGGTTATTCTTCTTGTGATCTTGGTTTACTGCAGCTAGTGCATTGTTGTTGCAGTGGTTATGGTTCAAGTTAATGCTAAAATGAAATAAACTACATGTGCTTGAGCCCAGCATTGAGAAAATTCAACACTTCATACGCCTCTAGGAAACAGAACTGCAGCCATTAAAACTGCAAATCAATAATCCAATGAGGACTCGATGAATGAAAACAAAGAAAATACGTAGTGGCAGTTCGTAGGCCCAGCCAAGCTAATGTGGCATTGTAACCAAGCAGAAAAACTTTCCAAAACAGAAGCAATTTGAGCCCCATGCAGTCAAGAATGCACAAAATGTCATGGGTACGACAATTGGGAGCGATGCATGTTGATAGTATGGTAGCTGCGGGAGGTATTAACCTCCATGTGCAACCTTTGACTACAATAGAATATTCCAGAAGCAAGAGAAACCCTAAACATATGTGTAAAAACCCTAGAATACAAGTCGGCTTAGTAGAATAAATAATATCAATGTATTATCTTCCAAAAAGACAAGTCGGTCGAGACATGTGACAAGAACCACTATAAATAGGAGTTGCTCTAGCTCATTTGAACACACTCACCTCACTCACTCTCTCAGAAAGGTATAGCGCAAGTTTGGAGTTGCAACTGTAAGAAAGGAAGGTGCATCGTTTGGGGTGATTCTTGGTCTCTCTCTCTAGCACTATCTAGCCTAAGATATGTGCCCTACCTTCTAGTATCTCTAAGTGATATTCTTAGTGACATTCTTGGTGGTATTCTTGGTGGTAGCCTAAGAAGTGCAACTGCAGTTGCTGCAGTTGAGTATTGTTCTTGTTCTGTGGTTGTGGAGACTCTCTCTCTTGTGTGCTACCCTTGGAGAAGTTGTGCTCTCCTTGTCTTGTGTTGTTGTTGCAGTTGGATGGTGTTTTCTGGTTCCATCTCGTGCTACTGTTGCAGCTAGGGTTATCTATTGGTTCTAGTGTGGCTTTCCAGAATCATACTATCTAGTAAAGGTTAAGGTGCTCGAGGGAGGCTACATGCCTATGGTTGGGTGACAATAGTGATATTGTCTATGGTAAAACGAGCACATCAAATATTTTAACAATGCACCCCATTGGGGATCATCTCTCTCATATGCTCAACGCATGGTTTGAAATTAGGAGGACTGAAAGTGCGCACTTCTCTTAGGTGCTATCTTTCTCAGTCATAGAGCACCCTCTTGTGTTCTCTAGGGTTCATGGTGTGGGGGATCTTCTCTTGACTCTATAGCAAAGGATTGATGGGTTTTTCCCTTGATTGAGAAGGGTTTTCCCAGGATAAATTTTGTTGTCTTGTGCATGGTTATTCTTCTTGTGATCTTGGTTTACTGCAGCTACTGCATTGTTGTTGCAGTGCTTATGGTTCAAGTTAATGCTAAAATGAAATAAACTACATGTGCTTGAGCCCGGCATTGAGAAAATTCAACACTTCATACGCCTCTAGGAAACAGAACTACAGCCATTAAAACTGCAAATCAATAATCCAATGAGGACTTGATGAATTGAAACAAACAAAAACACGTAGTGGCAGTTTGTAGGCCCAGCCAGGCTAATGTGGCATTGTAACCAAGCAGAAAAACTTTCCAAAACAGAAGCAATTTGAGCCCCATGCAGTCAAGAATGCACAAAATGTCATGGGTACGACAATTGGGAGCAATGCATGTTGATAGTATTGTAGCAGCGGTAGGTATTAACCTCCATGTGTAAACTTTGACTACAATAGAATATTCCAGAAGCAAGAGAAACCCTAAACAGATGTCTAAAAACCCTAGAATACAAGTCGGCTTAGTAGAATAAATAATATCAATGTATTATCTTCCAGAAAGACAAGTCGGTCGAGACATGTGATAAGAACCACTATAAATAGGAGTTGTTCTAGCTCATTTGAACACACTCACCTCACTCACTCACTCAGAAAGGTATAGCGCAAGTTTGGAGTTGCAACTGTAAGAAAGGAAGGTGCATCGTTTGGGGTGATTCTTGGTCTCTCTCTCTAGCACTAACTAGCCTAAGATATGCGCCCTACCTTCTAGTATCTCTTAGTGATATTCTTAGTGACATTCTTGGTGGTATTCTTGGTGGTAGCCTAAGAAGTGCAACTGCAATGGGTGCA
>ML785038.1:173868-185852 GCA_009831015.1 Picea engelmannii | reverse complement strand
TACTCCATGTCTAGGACCTGTGGGCCTCGAGACATGATCTCCTAGTTATCCCTAGAAATCGAGAATAACACACCCCACACCTAAAATGTCCCTCCAAGCACCGAGAACTGCTCCCAGTGGTTTTGGAACATTTCCTACAAGTTCCAAAGTTCCTGAAACTTAAGAAACGATCGGAATTGATTCCCAAATGTCGAGAGCAGTTCCCATGCAATTATGGTTGTTGATGTATTTAACCACATAGTCATTGTAGAAGGATTCATCTCTTGTACTTCCCTCCTCCAAGTATCTACCCACATTAGCAATGAGTGGCACCAGTTTAACTAGGTAAAAGCAAGGCCCCATGCATATAAAATTATATTTTGTCTCTCCTCCAGCATTTCTAGAATTGCCTCTTTCAGGCTCACCAATCCATCCTTGGGCAGCTGGATTCTACTACAATATTCTTCCTCTGTTCTAGAAGTATCAAGGGACAAAGATGATTTTGGTTCAATTGCTAATGGCATGGAGAACATCTAGTCCAGGTATTCCTTCAATTCTCCTTGCAATTCTTCAATTTTATTTTTAGAGCCATATTCTAAAGTTAGCTCATTCACTTTTCTTTCAACCACATCAGTGATGGCCTTATTGATTCTAAATATGCTAGTGTCCTTAAGACTAGACACATCTATGGTTTGTGTCTCTGTAATGAAGGTTGCAACCTTTCCTTTGCTATTCTTGGGCTTACCTTTGGCAATTTTCATTGTTAAGCTCTTTTGAGCTTCATCAAACTCAAAATCTAATAACAACCAAGAATGTTTTCTTCTATATACTTGGCGGGAATGAGTTAAAGTTTCTACATTAGGGCCTGCCATTCTAGCTCAAGTTTCTTATTCCAGTCTAGAAACTCTATGGCCTCTTTCATTTCTTTTGTATTCTTTTTTGTTTCAGTTTGATGAGGGACAATCAATATCTTCTCACCAATGTTATTCTCGACAGATTTGTTTGTAGCAATGTTTTGAAGGTTGAAACCCTCATTTAAGATATCATTTTCATCATCTCCCACAAAATCTTGGTCTACCAAAGGTGGAGGAACTATTGTAGAGTTCATGTTTGGTTTTTCCCCTTGCTTATAAAGATCACTGACTTATAGATTTCTTCAAGATTTGCAAGTCTTTCTCATGATCACCTTTCCTTTGCTTTCCACCCTCAAGATCATCGACATCATCAACCCCACCATCCACAATATTGTTGTAACCAAATTCCTTTGGAGGAGTGGACTTGGATCCATGCACATCACCCTGAGTGCTTCCTTGGGTGCTTCCTTTGGACTGGGTCTGTCTAGTACACCTAGTATTGCCCCAAGGAGTCTAAGCACATTCTTGAACAAGAGGAGTCATAACTTTATTTAAGGCAACAATAGAGTCTTGAAGGATGAGGGAGTTAAGTGTCTAATAAACTTTCAAGTTTTATGTGGCTGTAGCATGAGAAGATTCGACTTGTTCTTTGTTCAGGCCTGAATCAAACATCCCAGAGTCTTCTCCTCCCTCCTCTTGTCCATGATGGTCATTATCTAGAGAGTCGGGACTGCTAGGGGGCTTCTCTCCCAACCTCCCCACCTCTTCTCCTTTCACTTTGCCTTCCTATTATAACATTAAGTTTTGACTTAATCTAAAATAACAATTAATGACTAAGTCTCCATAACCCTAATCTCTCAATTAGATTGCCAGTTGAGATTAAGTTCAGATCAATGGTTGAAATTCATCTAATCCACTAATGTTAATACTTTACATTTTATTAGATTAATCAGTCAATTACTAAAATTCTATTCACTTTAATAATTAACTTTAATTAAAGTGGATTACAAAGGTCCGAAAAGATTTTTGGAACACTTCCACATATAAGACACTAGACCTGTGTGGAAGTTCTTGTCCATGCTAAAACATCAACACTCCCTCTTAGCGAGGAAGGAACTTCTTGAAGAGCCACCTAGAACTAGCTTTCCCTCCGGTCCTGGTACAATGTCCCACACATCATCCTTCATCATGGAATTCCTCCAAACATGTTGGCCTGCTGCTTCTTGAAAACTGGAAGACTCGGCATCAATGATGCTACTCATTAGCACCATATAGTTTGGAAACTTCTTCGAAGGCTTGTTCTCCCTGAATGTGTTCCTAGGGGCCTCAACATGCTCCTGAGCATCCTCAATGTCTGCATGAACCATCGAGGTCTCTTGACAGAACTAGGAGTTGTTGACTCCTCCTCCCCAACTAAAGGTTGAATCCCTGAATTGGACGTTGGCTCAACCTTCGGAGCTTCCTACTCCTTGTCTTGTCATTGGAAGGGTCTCATGCGACTTCCTAGATGCAAAGTCCTCGAACTTCACATCTCAGCTCACCACAGTCCTTTGTTGTGTTGGAATGAAGATCCTATAAGCCTTCAAAGTCTCGTTGTACCCCACAAACATACCCTTTGTCCTTCCTAAAAAATGTGTGCTTAGTCCATCGAGCACCCACAAAACCCTTAGTACTGGGGTTTCAAATCTGTTGGAAATCGACTTCTCCTTCAGAGTCCTAGTTTGCTCTAATACCATGTTAAAATCTCTATTCCAACACCTAGACAAATTATTTATTTATGCTCTCAAGAAAAACTTGCAGAAAATAATATTTTTGAACATAGAATAAAATGCAATTCATTGGAAATTTAACTAAAGGGAATACACCAACTTCCACACACGGAAATTTATTCCTTTCAAAGATCAGCTTTTCATTAAATTACTCCAAGCTTACAAGGGCTCCCTAAATGGAAAAATAGCCCAATGAGAAAAGAATCAAATTACAACAAAACTTGGTTCTTATGGCCCTCAGCTAAAGAAACCCTATGCCCGATCTGCCTGCTGGCAACTGGACACTCACATGTGCATTGGATATGCATGTTGGTCCTTAGATCTGCAAGATCTGCCTGCTGGTACCTCGGATCTGCTAGATCTGCTTGTTGATACCTCAGATCTGCACTAGATATGCCCACTGGTACCTCAGCTCTACACTAGATATGTCCGCTAGTACATCATATCTACTAGATCTGCCTGTTGGTACCACAAATATGCTAGATTTTCCTACTGATACCTCATATCTACTACATTTGCACATTGGTACCTCAAATCTGCACTAGATCTGTCCGTTGGTACCTCATATTTGCTAGATCTATCCATTGGTACCTCGGATCTGCTAGATTTGTCCACCGGTACCTCAGATCTGCCTGTTGGTACCTTAGATCTACACTAGACCTGCTTCATGGTTGCACAGCCCCGGAAATTGTACGGCCTCTGCCTCCCTGCTAGATAGTACAACCTCCATGAATTTTTGGCCGCGAGGTTGTTCTTCCACTTGCTGCTACTACTTGTTCTCTCCTCCTTCGCGCTAAGCAAAATTCCTTCTTTTCTCCCTCTCTCTTTCAACACATTGTGAGTCACTCTGTGTCTAAGAAAAATTCTTTATTTGCTCTCTATGTGAGTCATTGACTCTCAGCATTTTCTCCTTTCACTTTTCCTTCCTTTTATAACATTGAGTTTTGACTGAATCTAACATAACCATTGATGACTAAGTCTCCATAACCCTGATCTCTCAATGAGATTGACGGTTGAAATTAAGTCCAGATCAATGGTTGAGATTAAGTCCAGATCAATGGTTGAGATTCATCTAATTCACTAATGTAAATACTTTACATTTTATTAGACTAATCACTCAATTAATAAAAGTCCATTTACTTTAATAATCAACTTTAGTTAAAGTGAATTACAAAGGTCCAAAAGGACTTTTGGATGACTTCCACATGTTAATACTAGACCTGTGTGGAAGTTCCTTTCTGATGCTAAAACATCAACAGGAATTACCAATAAGCAATTTGTCTACAAAATTCTATCAGCACAAATCTGTCATAGGCATTTTGAGGCAAAAGGTAGGGTCTTCATGAAAACCATATCCTATCCTTTCCATAAAACAAATCAGCCGGTCCTTTCAGGAAATCCATTTTAACATCAGTAAGTTTGTCAAAGAATTCATCAATAAGCATTGTTCTCACTCCAAAGAAACACTTGTCTTGCACCTAGTAAAAGTATTTAGGATACACAAGGAACCACACTTTTGGATGCCAAAACTGTGTGGGTTCAGTGGCATCAGTATTACTTCTTCAGGGAAAACCTGTGTAGGAATTCAAGAAGAGTAATGCATAAACTACAGAGAGACCACAGTAAAATTGATGGTCTTTCTTTTAAGCTCTAAACTGGTAAAGACTTGTCTTGCACCTAGTAAAAGCATTTAGGATACACAAGGAACCACACTTTTGGATGCCAGAATTGTATGGGTTCAGTTGCATCAATATTACTTCTTCAGGGAAAACCTGTGTAGGAATTCAAGAAGAGTAGTGCACGAACTGCAGAGAAAGCACAGTAAAACTGATGGTCTTTCTTTTAAGCTCTAAACTAATAAAGGGAAGTGTCATCAATCACTTCCCCCCCAGTCAAACCTAGAAAAAACGTTATGTAGTATTGTTAGCACAAATTTCTACCCTCCAATCTGAACTGATAAATCTGTTGGGACAGAGGTAAAAAATTGGCTAATTGAAGGAGTAACAGCCCCAAACTGTCATGGGCTAAACCCCTCTCCGTTTGAGCTAGTTCTTGCTAGCCTCTGCGGGAAGTCCCTAGGCACCCTAGGTACCTTGCTGCTGTCCTTTTAGATTGATTTTCTGCGTTTAAACTAAAAAAACAGCGAGCTGTTCGTCTTGGACAGTGTGTCAAAACTGTCCAAAATGATAGGAAAATATGATTTCTTCACTTGGAGGGATCCTGCAGGGTTAGCACAATGAATATGGAATAGAAATAGAACAGAAAACTACTCAAAAGATCAATGATATCATAAATGAACAGTTAAGGAGAATGACAAATCAGATTGCAAAATTAGCAAAATGCCATCAAGAAACAAGGTTAGAAGTTAGAACACAAACACTCGATTTCTTTATTGATAGGCTTGAAAGAGGGTTGGTTGTGCCACTATTGGCAAGTCCACAACCGGTACAATGATCACTTTGCTCAAAGAAGAGTCACTAGACTAAGAACGAGAGAGAGGAATGAGAAAGAAACACTATGCTAGCTGTTGCAATATCTGACCAATAACCAATGAAGACCATCCAATATAGGAGAGGAGTGTGAAGAAAATAGGAGTTAATGCGCATGAGGGAATAAATGTGAGAAATTTAGGAATTAATGCACATGAGGGAATAAGTGTGAGTCAGTAATGCACATGGGTGAGTTATAAGTGAGAGTGTATGTGCATATTGAGTTAAATAATGGTTAAGATGCATGGAGGATAATTTTAGCTTTCCAATGCATGTTAGATTGCTAAATTTGGCCAAGGGATGAGGAAGTTATGAGTAAAAGAGAAATTTGCCATATTTTTTAGGGATTTCCTAAAATTAGGAATTTTGCATTAAAAGCAATTTAGAGAGAAATTTTACAAATTGATTGCATGGAAAGTGAGAATATGGAAAGTGAGAGGAATAGAGTGAGAAAAATTAGCCTTGAGTGGCTAAACTTTCTCTAGACAATGCCACCTCACCCATGCACCACCTCTTTAGCTTAATTAATTCTCATTTAATACATAATCCTTGGAAAATGCGCCCTTGGTCCATGATGCCATGTAGATGCCACATCATCCTAATACTCTGCCACATGTCAAAATCTGAACTTGCCACTTGTCACTGCTAGAGATGACGATGACTACTAAAAATAGAAATTTCCAAAAATAGCCTTCCAGTCCCAAAAATTTGAAACTTATCGAAACTGACCCAAACTCTCCACAAATGCTCCAAATGACTAGGAGACCACCATCATGTATCTACTGCTAAAAATAGAAATTCCTCGCATGTCCATCATTTTATACTCATTCCATTTGATTTTCCACAAGGAATCTGAATCTGCAATCAGAATCGACATGCGAGCCCTAGTGCTCAACCTACTAAAAATAGAATTTTTTTGTATGTCACCCGGAAAATTGCCATCGAGCCTAGAATCATACAAAGACCACTCCTGTATGCTCAAAACTGCTCCAAACTGTCAAGAGACCCACTCAAACCGTGTCTCCTAAAAAGTAGCACACCTGTCACATGTATACATCTCTCTCAAAATGCATAGGAAACCAAGTCAACCCTAACTCTGAACCAAACGACTATGTATCGATCATATACCTGCCTTTGATGGGAACCAACCTCTGCTAACCACAAGTGCTAAACTCTAGGTGAAACTCATAATGCCAGCCAAAGGAATGCATGTTGGCTCTTAGCCCTCAAGATTTTCAAAAATGAAAATCTAGGGGTTGACAAGTATAGAGCCTGATATTTTAGGATGGACTTTGTATTGGAAAGACATAACACTTTAGCACTGAACCAAGTTATCTGCAAATAGGGGTACTTGAGGAATGATTCATACATCTTGACCTTCCAAGGTTCATTGAAGGATTTTTCTCTACATGGATTCCACATGTTATATACCCCATGATTTTCATTGATAAATTGCCCTACATCTCATAATAAAAACCTCTCTTCAGGAGTGGCAAAACAAAGCTTTATGTTAACAGAAGTCCCTGTGAGGTCAACTGGATACCTGTCATTGGCAGACTTCAAAGTTCAATCTATCTGGTGTCCCCCTTGTACCTCAATGAGCACCAATGTATTAACTCCCTACAATTGAAGACATCTTGTACAATTGCAGCTTGGATGAGGCCAAAGACCCACATCCATTCTTTACTCTTCATTCATTGGACAGACCAATAAATTTGTCATAGAACTTGAGGAAATGGATATCTTGGGAGTTATGGGCAACACCAACTTGTAACTCTGGTGAAAACTTAGGCGGTGTGGTTGTTGTGTGCACTAGAATACTCAGAAGATGTAAAGGTACAGGTCTTGATGCAAGGAGGCATTGATAACAAAGAAAGTGCAAAAAGATAAGTTACGAGGAAATGGATATGGATACCAATTTGCCAGATTTTTTAAAAGCTAGGATCCAGAATCAACAGGGGAATGGCAAGTACAAGAAAATATAGAAATATTTTTAATATAAATAACAAATAGAGTTAAAAATCAAACCATTCACAAATCACAAAAATAGAACTATAAGTTATAACCAAAAACAGAGTTCTCATGCATATTACTATTAGACATTCATGTACTATAACTGATAATTTGATAAGTTATAACCATCATTGATAATTGATAATTTTGAAGACCATTTCAACATAAGTATGAAGTAGGTCATAACAGCGCTTCTATGAGCCAAATCCACATGTTCATATCAGCAATGAATAAAGTGGTTTCGTGAAGGCTATGGCAGGACTAAATAACAGTGTGGGTGAAGTGAGCAACAACGTGGCACATAAGGATGGATCAGACCTTGATTGACCATAATGATAGATAAAATGGAAACCCTAAGAGTATACCTTGATAGAAGAGAGCTTGAGAGTCGATCTTGACATAAGGATAGATCACACCTTGACCAGGAATGAGGGTTCAGAATTTTTTCCTTTAGATGTTTAGGGTTTTGGAAGTTTTTTCAATAAAAATTTGATTTTGGGGGCTATCAGTGGGTCACAAATGCACTAGAAGTTTCAAGATCCATTTCAAAATTTCAGGATTGTTTCATTTTCCAACAAATCCATTTCATGGGCCCAAGATCCATTTCCTTCTCCAGGGGGTCCATTTCCATGTCGTATCCTAGGCAGATCCTGGTGCAGTGTTACCAAGAGTGCCCCGCAAGGTCTGCTCCCCTCCCCCCCCAGAACCACGCTCCAAACAATTTTGAGGCACTTCCTACCCTATTGGGAGCATGGTGCTCCCTAGGACGCTCCCTAGACACTCCCTACATGCTCCCCACGCACTCCCTAAGGCCGCTCGAATGCTCCCACGCATGAGGAAAAAATATTATTTTTCTTTATTTTCACTTCGAGGTGGGACCTAGGGTAAGTTTAGGGTTTAGGGGTAGGTGAGGAGGGAAATAAAGCAATTCCTCCCCCGTTCTTTTCCTCGTTCTTTCATCTTTGTGTGCTTGAGCTTAGAGTGGGCAGCTTAAGCCTTGGTCTTCTTGTAGGTTTTTGAGGGCAGATTTGTGAGAGCTTGGAAGAGAGAACAAAGAAGAGCTTGGAAGAGAGAACAAAGAAGAGCTTGGAGAAGATAACAAAGGCTTCCATCATCCTTGAAAGAGAGAACAAAGGCTGCCATCTATTGCTGCAAATATCTCTAGATCTAAATAGGTAAACCCTAAGCCCATTCTTTCTATTTTTTTGTATAGACTTGTGTTGATTGTTTGTGGATTTTTCCTCTTCTACTCTTTCCCATTCCTTCTTCTCCCTCATTTTATTGAGGGTTGTTCATCTAATACTTGAGGAGAATGGTCTTCTTGTGGTTTATTATTCCATTTTTTATTCTCATGGTCTTTGTGGAGAATAGGCATCAAAGAAACGAAGAGGACAGTGATCATACTCATAGTGACCCACTACATGAAGATGAGGAAGGGTTTGAAAGGGATGAAAGTGGCAATGAAGGTGCCAAAGCTTAATTTACACCCTTGTGGAAGGTGGTGGATCCAAAAAAAAAATTATGTCATCGTGATTGTCATCAAGGAAAACCTTATACCAATTCATATACTCGTGTCACGAGGCATCTGTGTGGGGTAATGGAGAGTGATGACAATAAGGGGGCCATTGGAATCTCAGTTTTCCCTATGATATCAAAGGAAGAAAGACAAAAATATATCAAGATAGAGAATGTTGCACAAAGAAAGCATGGTAGAAAACAAAAGCTTTAATCTGATGCATCATCTAAATTTGGTGGCAACAAATCTCCATCTCATGGTTCTCGAACATCTGGATATAGAAGAACAATAGCAAATTTCCTTGAAATTGGTGGTAGGGATGAGGTGGATGCAAAAGTGGTGTGGTTTCTCTATGTTTGTGGTATACCATTCAATGTGCTTTGCTTCCCCTATTGGCATGATATGGTTAAGGCCATCAACGAAGCCCCCTAAGGATACAAGAACCCCAACTATGAGAAAGCTAGAACTGTGTTACTAGAGAGGGAAAGAACAAAAATTCAAAGAGCTCTAACACAGTTTACAGATGAGTGGGTGGACTTTGGGGTATCCATTATATCATATGGTTGGACAAATGTTATGTACATAAAAATACACATAAATAGGATATTAAATATATATAACAATTAAATAATTATTAATAATGAAAAGACATGGCTATTGGTTATGGGCACCCCTGCGTGGGTATATAAGCGAGCCCTCACTTCTCGATTGTAATCATCCATTATTCATTTATCTATCAATATATTTATTATTCCAATTTTGTAGCTCTTGGCTTATTTATTACAACAAATGTTAGAAACCAACATTTGATAAATGGTCTTGGTGTTTCTACTAGTGGTGTAGTGTTTCTTGCAGTGCAAGACTCCTCAATCATTGCAACTACTCAAAACATTTCAGACCTCCTATTGAAAACCATTAATGATGTTGGTCCTTCTAATGTGATTCAAGTAATCCCTAATAATGCAACAAATTGTAAGGGGGTAGAAAAAATCATTTTGGTCTGGTTGTTTGGTGCACACATTGAACCTTTTGATGCATGATATTGTCAAGCATAAAGAATGCAGATGGATTAATGACTTGTACAAGAAAGGGAAGCAACTCATCAAATTTGTCATTGAGCGTACTAGGGTCAATTACTTTTATGGCACTCACTCTAGGATGCAACACTTAAGATGGAAAAAACTAGATTTGCTAGTTATTCCCACACCTTTAGGCACCTATTGAAGGTGAGACAAGCTTTGGGTGCTATGGTGATGAGTGATGCATGTGATGACTTGAACACTGATAGAGATGGTGCTAATGCAGTGAAGGAGACTCTTCTTGACTATCATTTTTGGTCACAAGTTAGGTATGTTCTGCAATTCACAAAGCCAATTTATGACATGATTAAGTTTGCAAATTTAGATCGTCCAATCATTGGGGAGGTGTATGAACAGATGGATAGCATGGTAGGGTAGATTAAGGACATTGTTCAACCTAGAGACGTGAACTTGTATAATCAATTTGTGCAGAGGTGGAAAAACAATGGGAAATGCTAAATATTCCACTACATGCCTTAGCATATGTGCTTACACCTAAATACTATCATGTATCATGGCTTTCATCACCAACACCTGGTGGTGGGTGAAGAAAAAACCACACCAAGATCCATAGGTTTACGCTGGTTATATGTAGGCATTAGACAAATTGATCCCTGATGAGGAGTGTGATACCATACGGAGATAATTGATCCACTACATCCTTAGCAATGGTGCCTTTGTGACCAACCATGCAATTAGAGATCGAGGGAATATGACTTCTCTCGAGTGATGGAATATGCATGGCGATGCTACCCTACGGCTACAACATTTGGCAACACGGGTGCTTTCACAGGTGGTGAACACTTCTTTTGCAAAGAGGTGTTGGAGCACCTGCAGTTTCATCCACAGTGTCAAAAGAAACAGGTTGAATGTAAACCAATCAAAGAGCATGGTATCTGTGCATTACAACTTGTGATTGTTGTCCCATTACTGTGAGCAGGCAAAGATGGATAAAAACTTGAACACTTGGGACAACAATCTGGAAGAGGATTATTTGGAGGATGGAGTATTGGTTTTGGAGAAATTGGAGAATGCTCTTATGGATTATGATGATCATGTTGAGATGCCACCCCCATCCACTACCATGGTCCCCATGTCCAGGACTCCAGCTAAAGCAGTAGGGGCTTCATCTTCAATTACACTTCCATCTGGTTCACAGCTTCATAATGCTTTGGCTCCACTACCACCACATGGAGGCTCACGTAGTAATCGCAGTGGTGTAAAAAGGAAGGAATAGTAGATAGAATCATAGATATTAGAATAATTGTTCCTCCTTTTTCACTACTTTATGTCATAGATGATAGATTCATAGTATTTAGCAACTATCTCAGTTCAGTGTTTTGGACCTTTCAGTCTTCATACTTCAGTGTGCAAATGGCGTATTTTGTAAGCATAACTATTTGGTCATGTTGACAATCACTGGATAACTTAATTCATTCCATAAGTTAATGGCCTACTTTCTATTATATGGCCTAAAAATTTGCATGTTTGTTTGTAATTGCTAGAATCTAGATGGTCGATAACTTGATGCTCGAATGATTTATCATTAATGTACTATGGATGTCATTTCTATCTTCGTTAATGTACATATATGCATGTTTTCAAATATTTTGCAACTAATTTGGCACTCTACATGGGTTTTTTCAATATAAATGCAATATATATATATATATAACACTCCCGAGACACTTCGCTCCCAAGGTTTTTTGGAAAATGGCAATCTGTATGCTCATGCTCTTGTTTTCACTCCCACACTGCAATAGCAAATCCGATAACACAAGAAAAAAGAAATGCAAGCAAGGCATAGTGAAGGAGATAGATACAAAAAAAGGCCAAGTATTGAACCAAGGACACCTTTTATAGGGGTAGCATGCAAAAATCCCTCATTGTAATAGTGAAGCACAAGACAAGGTAGTGGTTAACAATCCAAAGGCATAGATCTTTAGATTCAGTGTATTAAAAGAAGGCACGAGGCTCAAAAATATTTAAGTTCAAGGGGTACTAGCTAGGCTACCATGTGATAGGTCGTGATTGGTTTATGGATTAGTACATGTGTCATGCTCACTTGTACAAAGGTTGACATCATCCTACCACGTGGGCAATCAATCACTTGGTGGTGTTCCTAATTCTTCCTTTTCTTATGCTTGAAGTCCTGATGCCATGTTGGCACAATTAAAGACCAAACATCAGGCCATTGAGTATCACTCTTCATAGTGGAAAGCTATTAAGAAGGTCAATGAATGTTTCACCCAAGGGTTTGACATTTTATGGTGTATTCTTCTCAA
>ML785038.1:150613-164455 GCA_009831015.1 Picea engelmannii | reverse complement strand
GACAAAAGAGTTCAACAATCAATGCCACCAACATCGAGGTACATAAAGAGCTTGGTTCTCTTGATTAAATGTCAGTTCCATACCCTCATACATGATAGAATCCAATGGAAACATTGCAATCTTGCCAATCTTGAAATCCTGAAAACTGTTAAGTCTGCTGAATTTTGAATGGGACCTAAAATTCTACTTTCTCCATATGAAGTCCAATGAGGTTGGAACCACTCTCAAACATCCTGAAACAATTAATGGTAATGTTAAAAATTTAAGTAAAAGTGACATTCTCCTTTATCTTTCATTTTCTCCTTTATCTTTCATTTTCATCCTTTTACTTTAAGAATTTAACATTACCATTAATTACTACCCTCAGTTGTACACCAAAACACCTTACAACTCCAACTTGTTTTTAGGTTTTTAGAGGGTTTTAGGATGAACGCTCCCTGGACGCTCCCTCAAAAACCAGGGAGCGCAGTTTTTGATGAGGGAGCGCGCTCCCTAAAAACGCTCCCGAAGGGGAGCGTTCAGGGAGCGCACTTGGGAGCGTGAAACAAATTCAAACGAGTACAAGTGAGCGTGAAACAAAATCAAGCGAGCGTGAAGTTGAAGTGAGCGAGTTGCAAGTAAGCCTTCGTTTGTCGAGTCAAATTGTAATCAGGATCTACCTGCATAAGGAGACCTCATTTAGTGTTTTGAAATGGCTCGATGTCTCGAATTATTAGAGTTTATGAACACTCTAATAAACACCACTGAAGGAAACACCGTAATATTGAACAAAGCAACTCTTCAATCAGTGCTAACTTGTTTGCAAGTGACACAAGCTAAAGTTAGACTTCTTCAATATCAATCCCAGCTATTGATTGATGAGTTGATAGATCTCAAAAATCAACATCCAATGAAGTGTTCTGAAGTAGTTTTTTGTTCAGAACAACCCTCTCTATGATGATGATGATGATGATGATGATGTTTTTGATCAACAGTCAGTGAAGGAGCAAATTAGTAAGACAACTCCAGATGCAGGCGAAGATGAAGCTATTCATGAACCTACATTTCAAAAGTTTTCTTTTGAGTTCAATGAAGAAAATCTTTCAATGATACAGCAACATACAGTAAATCCACTTCCACAGATTTCAAAGCAACAGGTTTAGAATACTCTTTCCAAGCCCATCATCGGACCTTGGGAAGAAATCCGCTACAACAAGAATAGAACAAGACTTGGATATGACAAGGAAGTTACCTTTCATATTCCCAATTATTCAAAACCAATCCAGTTCCAAAGTGTTGGATTCCTTCAAGAAGTCTCAACTTCACCTGTCACAGTTGAGCATCAGAATGATAAGTGCCAACATTGTAATCGAGTTGGTCACATGGAGAATCAATGTTTTGATCTCCATCCTTGCCAGCATTGTGGCAAGCATAACCATTCTTCAGACAGATGTTCAACACTGAAGAAACCTGCAAGATTGAAGATTCACTATGAGTGGATCGATCCTTGGTAGTGATCATCAACAACCAAGCGATTATATAAGTCTTACCGTAGAATTCAATCTTGAGTAAAGACCAATCTTGCAACACATAACATTTGTGTACCTCACATAAGTGGTCCCCTTATGGCGTAGCTTTCAAGCATGGCCCTCACAGGATGAGATAACATGTGGTTGTTTCCACATGCCCACTTTGTGTTGTACACAAATGGAACAACTATGGTACTCTCTTGAGCATAGAAGCAGGGAATACAATGATGTAACTCTTCTATACCTTAAGGGGGGGAGTTCAAAATCAAAAGATGATGGTTCGTGAAACCACTTGTGGTCTCTCCTTTTAGTTGACAAAGGGGGGAATTGATGATGGAATTGAAGATGATTGTCAAACCGAAAGTTTCGACAACAAATATGCCAGATGGGCAACTGCAGTTTGTAGATGACAAATTTTGGCAGAATTATGGTTCAATGACTTGCAATTGAATCATACAAATTACACATTGGGATGCTATTAGACACCTAAAAGTGTCAAAATTGGTTAGTGGTCATCCAAAACCACCAAAAACATGGTATCAATTGGTTAGTGGTCATCCCAAACCACAGATTCAGAGAGCACTTCAGTGATACACTGATAATAGAGTGGTGATACTACATGTGAAGACATCAGATTCTTCTGGCTCAAATACTTGGCAAAATGATCGAATTGCCAAGCAATCAGGGAATGTTCAGATATTACAGTTGTTCACTTCCATATATCAACTCTCTTCTGGTTCATTTCAGATGAATAATTCAGCATCCAAATTGGCGGTTTTGAAGGCAATTCTTCATTGAGGCTCAGCTCAGGAGTTTCAGTATGAAGACATGGAAATGATACCAGTTTGTTTATGCTTCATTGTTGGTATTATTGATTGGACTTGTGATTGAGGGAGGGAATGTTAGCCTATGGCTTACCTTACCAATCACTAAGTCTAATTGTCACCTATATTTGTATTGTTCATTTAGGATATTAGTAATATATCCTCAAGTGATGACTAATGAGTTAGTTAAGATTACCTAGCCTAGTCATCATGCATGATTTTAGAATCTAGAGAAAATCTCTCTATGAAGTGGCATCACCCATTGTACTATAAATATGTACCATTGGTGTGAATATAGAAGTGTTGGCTAGTGAGCCTTTTCCGCCATCTTCTTGTTCCTGTCTATATTCTATCACACACAAGTTTTCAACTTGGGTACTAGACTATGGACCACATCCTTACCATGTAAGCCATGATTGAGAAGGCGACGCAGCACTCTTCAAAAATCTTTTGCTGCTTTGTAGACTTTTCGAAAGCTTTTGACTTCGTTCCAAGAGAGGCCTTATTCCATAGGCTTAGGGACATTGGTATATCAAAGACTCTCATAGTGGCTATTATGCACCTCTATGAAACCATCCTCGATTGCCACTAAACATCATGTGGATTGTCAGATTTCATCAAAAGCACCACTAGGGTGAAGCAAGGGTTCCCTCGCCCGCTTTATTTGGGATCTACATAAATGAATTGGAATCTTTCTTACTTGAGCACATCCAGCTAGGGATCCACCATGTCTTGATCTCCATACTCCTTTTTGTTGACATTGTCGTTCTTCTAGCCTCTAACCCGAAGGGTCTACAAAGATAGTTGGATGCCCTTTCAAAATTATTGAACCTTTAGCAATTGGTGGTCAACATCAATAAAACAAAGGTAATAAGCTTCAATTTCTCAAACCAACTCCATCTCTTTCAGCTAGTCCACCATCCAAAGTTTCTTCTCTTTGGCCTCCAATGGTAGGGGAGTTGCACATTGGATAGTGGATAGCTTCAAGGAGGACAAACCCCCTTCTCCTTCTTTAGGCGACATGCACTTAGAGCCATGAGGCTTTCTTCTTCCAACTATTTTCCTAAGCATTATATCACTTTGGCTTTGCACCAATAGAGCTTAAAGATTCGCTTTGTTCTACTTTTTCTTTCTATAGGAGTGGATTTAGCACCCCTAATCTGTATTGACACATGTGTATTTAGCAGTCCCATTGACCTACTTTTCATCATTTGTTCGACATTAATAAAATTATCTTATCTTATCATTTACATCTTGTCTCTCTTTTTTTCCTAAACTACCTCTCTAGTCAAGCAGCCATGAGCTTCTTCTAATTTTTACACATCCATGAATCTCTCTTCCCTTTTTCAAAAACCTAGAACACAAATATGCAACAATCGAACAAGCATTCTAATGTTAGGTTTCAATCATAGATTTAGAATCAATATGGCTTTCATACCATGTAGAAATCTGGGGTCCACATATTCCTAAAGATAGTGGAGAGATCAGAGAACATAAGGAATAAAATTTATTACTACTACTACAGCGATATATCTCTCACACAAACCCCTATTGCTACAAAGTTATATCTCTCACACACACCTCTACACCATGTCTCATCACAAATTATAATATTGTAAATGGTTATGGTGATTTAACCACCTAACACATAACTTCAACATCTAAAGTATACATTGGTCACATTTGATGCCACTAAGTTATAAAGTGATCATTGTACAAATATTTATGAATCCTATATATTGTTGGAGTGTTAATACTCCAACATTCCACATAACATGTTTAATCATTTCAAGTTTGCAGCAAACCACGCAACATCCATTTGTAGTGAAATGAGATGTCACCTACCCTTAGTCGCTTTATCATGAAGAACCAACCACCCAAGATCTCAAGACTTAGGAGTGGGAATTTCAAATATATTAACATCTAATCCATCTTGTTTCATAGTGTCAAATGTTCTACTTCTTATTAAGTTAATCTTCAATGAAATAATTTGGTTTTATCTTAAAATAAAGCTCCTTGATTCTATAATCCACAGATGATTTCTCATAAGATCATTTCCAATCTTTCCAAATAGGCCCATAAGAAACCAAATCTAACTTAAACATGCTATCAATTGGAATCCATTGATAAAGTGCAACAAAAGTAGGTTAATCCAAAACCTCGAGCCTTTGAGAGCAATAAAAAGTTCTCCACAATAACCATGTAACCAAGTCCTTGTCCCAAAAAACCTCTCATATGTGAAAGCCATTCCTTGCTAATCATTTTCCAGCAAAAGGAGTTTATCAACTTGCCTTCTCCCCACAAGGAAAGTCAAAATTGATCATGCAACCAAATCACATCTACTACAGTAATCTACAAAGTCTCAATGCAACTATTTGGATACCATCAAGGGTTTCCATATCTAGTTGAGAATACATCAACCTAAAATTTTAAAAGCTCTAGCCTAACTATATCAAAGTCCATAGCGGTTGACCATGCCATTTGCATGTATAAAACTTCAAATGTAATGACAAACAAGTATCTGCCAAGGTGCATTACCACTCATGGTCTAGATGACCCATTTAGTGACCAACATTGTTCCTTGAGTGCACAACTCATTTAGATCCAACCTTCCATCCTCCCTACACAAAGTGCACATACCCCAAAGAAAACGTAAAAGAAGCATTGCCAATTGCTTGTAACTTGTACTAGGCAAAAAGAGACAAGAATATAAAACGCATGATTTGTAGCCAGGGATATGTCTATTATGGTGGTTCTGCTTGCTAGGAGTTTATCAACTTGCCTTCTCCCCACAAGGAAAGTCAAAATTGATCATGCAACCAAATCACATCTACTACAGTAATCTACAAAGTCTCAATGCAACTATTTGGATACCATCAAGGGTTTCCATATCTAGTTGAGAATACATCAACCTGAAATTTTAAAAGCTCTGGCCTAGCTATATCAAAGTCCATAGGGGTTGAACATGCCATTTGCATGTATAAAACTTCAAATGTAATGACAAACAAGTATCTGCCAAGGTGCATTACCACTCATGGTCTAGATGACCCATTTAGTGACCAACATTGTTCCTTGAGTGCACAACTCATTTAGATCAAACCTTCCATCCTCCCTACACAAAGTGCACATACCCCAAAGAAAACGTAAAATAAGCATTGCCAATTGCTTGTAACTTGTACTACGCAAAAAGAGACAAGAATATAAAACGCATGATTTGTAGCCAAGGATATGTCTATTATGGTGGTTCTACTTGCTAGGGAAATGTCTTAGAAAACCCATCTATGAAGCTTTCTCTTAAAAAACCCATCTATGAAGCATGTGACTTGCTTTTCAAGAAGGTACCCTAACGCATTGGCTACAATAACATCTAAATAAAAATCCAACCGACATCCTTTCCTAATGGATCTTTGAAGTGAAATAAATTTTGACAACTAGCCATTAGCACATATCATAGTTGAAGCATTTGAGAAGAGAGCTTTCATTTCTCTAGTTGACAAAATTCACAAATCTTAGATAAGACAGCATATCGAGGATAAAATCCCACTCGATTTTCTCATGTCTTGCCAAAATTGATCTTCAAAAAGGAAACTTGTGTCCAACCTTTGTTGCTCATACAACACTTTTTGAAGTTGTAATCAGGTTATCTAGTATGAGAAAACCTATTATAAACTTTGCTTGCTTGAGACAAACAACTCCCACTGCCATATTTTCTATCAAATTTGATAGAGCTCTAGATAACACTTTGAAGGACAAATTAAGTAAAGTAATAGGCCTCCAACCACCTACTATCCTTCTCCCATTGGAAATGAACTTAATAAAACCTCCATTTACTTGCACCCTCAGGTGCCATATTTCCAAAGCCTCTTGAGTCTTGACACATCCTTGGGAAATCATTGTTAATCATAGGCCAAAAGCCAAGTATAGGTCGCAGGGGAACCCATCCAAGCATGGTGATTTTCCCTTAGCCGTGTCTTGTAAGATTGTAACAACTTATCCCCCAGATGGGGTGACACCTGCCAACTCTATGCTATTTGGCACTCATGCGACGAGTGTAGTTAAAGTCCCTCGTCGCCAGCCTCCCCCTCTGTCATTTCATCATGCATAACATTCAAGTTGTGAGGGAGATAGTGCGTTGGGACAGCCAGGGACGATTAATGGCGCACATTCCACACCAGTTATGGCTCTTCAAAGCAAGTACGAGGCAGCAGGGCGATATCACCTCAGCCTTCATGGCGCCTCTCCTTATCATCTCACTGGTTTTCTTGAAGGTAAGCACTCGTTGTGGCTATTTGATCCTGCATTTGCATTTGGCTCTTCATCCTTTGCCTAAAATTTCCTTCCGCTGGAGTCGAGCCTCTGTTGATTTTACCTCCCCCTTGGCGCATGTATACAGCCTGTTTCTCACTATTTCTCTTTGTTGTGTCTACACCATGCCTCGCGAAAGGGGCAAGCCCAAACGCGGGCCGACCTACTACAGCTTTGTAGCCCGGCACTAATGTGCAGGCCTGCCCTCGGCCCCCTCTCTGCTTCCTGACCCTTTTAGCAGCCTTATCGGCCCTCCCCACTCTGATCAAAATTGGCACGATGATGTCAGCTTCCCCTCGGCAATCTGGAGCCAATGCCTCAAATTCCTGACCCTGTGATAAATTTTGGTGGTTTTCCAGTAGAGGAGGAAATTCCTCCAAATTCGATGGAGGACATCAATGGGTCGACTGAACCAATCAGCAATGCCTTCCCCCTGGTCCATCTTGATACTGCTATGGGTGGTTGTGTGATAGAGGAGGAAATCCCTCCATAGTGGCGAGACAACTCCATTAAAGGGACAGCTACAAACGTCAGTGGGCCACTCAATGAGGCCACCAGGATAGAATTGGATGACTTCCTCGCTGAGGAGGAGATTCATCTGGATTTGTTCGAGGAAGAGCCAGTTCATCCATCCTTGACGGGCTGTGATCCGAGCTCCAAGCAAGATATCCCCAATCCTCGCAGATTTTCAGAGGACCATTTGCAACTGATTTTCAAGATGCGTCGGGAGATGGCGGACCAGCTTCAAAGCCAGCATGCCCTTAGTCGTCGTCTAAACATGTTGTTCGACTCCTTGTCAAACGAGCCTACAAAGAATCGTTGCCCAACTTGCTGCCAGTCGTTCTCCTTCATTTTCCACCACGATGGACGCCCGGGTTCGCCAAAAGTTTAGTTTTTTTACCATCATGTTTTCAGGTCTAGATAGGATAGATTTACAGTTGAATTATGTTTTAGCAAGACTCTAGTTCTGGTATACTGGCTTATCTATAAGTTCTGCAAGCCACCTGTTCTGGTTTCCATGCATGTGGTAGAACAGGTGGCAGGTTTTGAAATATGTAACGACATGTATCGCTATTACATCTTTTTAAGGTAATACAAACTTTTTTATCTACAAAAAAAAAAAAGAATGGAACAACTTATGTTTTTCTAGTGGTCGCAACAAGAAACATTGCTCATACTCGAGTATTTTAACAGAACAATATTATTGATGCATTGTTTGGCTATAAATTGATCAACATCACAGCCTATAGAAGTTTAAAAAAATTCTAGAAGTGTGCATGGCAAATGCATTCTATCTTCTCCTAGTTTTCAATCAAACCACCATCTTGAGCTTTATGTATAAGAATCCTTTCAAAGGCATATTTTAGCTTCGAATATTGGAAGCATATTTTTGTAGTATCATAGCCCTCCTCATTCAAATTGATCTTTGCTTTGATTCTAGCCCCCTTCACTCTATAAACCTCCAAAATTCAACGTCAATGGACAAGTCAAGAGGATCTTCTTCTAATCATTTCAAGCCTAGCTTAGCTAATATTTGAGATGGCTATACTTGGATTCATGCATCTTGTAATAATTTTTCCTCAACCCCTAAGAAACTTTGTTATCTATAAAAAAAAAAGCTTCCCATTGTATGATCCTACCCAAATTAGCCTACAAGCAAGGTATGAGATTCCCCCTTGAAACTGCCTAAATGCACCCATGGGATACTAGAAAACAAATTTTGTCAAGGCAAGGTAGAGACAAATCCAATTTTCCCCCAATGGTGCAAATGGGAAAATGATCTAGACTTCTTATAGAATCCTTCACTAAAATAGAACATCAAGAATTACATGTAAATATGGCCATGTGAAAATTTACAGAATATATCCAAACATGCTTTCACTGTACCCAAAGTAATCTTTCAATTGGACAAGGTATATCATAAACTTTCTTCCAAAGATTATACATAAGGTTGATATTCGAGATCTCTAAAATCGACTTACAGTTTGCCCAACTCTTCCTTTCTATTAGCGCAAGGATGCTAGCACAACTCAATCACCATCGCACTCCACCACACTATCTCCACCAATAATCCATTCAATTGTTGGCAATGATTGGGGCATCTGCTCCCACAATTGAATTACGCTCCTAGGATCATTAGTAAAAGCCCTAGATGGCTCCAACAAGCATAATGTTAGCATCTAGCAAATAAGTCTCACCCACTAGAGTTGCAAGAATCCTCCATCTCAACAGCATTGCCCGACTAGATCCTTTACTAGCAGGCAAAAAAGATCACCCAGGCATCAGTGGCGAGTTACCTCTTCTAAACAACAGTGCAATGGGCAATCTAGATCTTCCCCTAGCTCTTCCTCGGGGCATCATTCTATTCTGAGTTTTCTTCATTCAACCTCGGATGTTAGGAGTGATAGATCTAGTGGACCATGATATACCTATATATTCTCCAGTCCCTGGATCCTTTCCTTCTATACATCTTCCTCTTGGTGAGACACTCGTACTTGGAGTCGAGGGTTTTTCATGCTTTAGCATTGATCTCAAGCCACTTTAATTTACTTTTTGTATCTTGCTCTTTATGTAGGATACATTTTGGTGCTCCTGCTTTGTATCGACAACATTGTATTTGGCAATCCCATAGACCTAATTTTGTGGGCATCGATTGGACATTAATATTATTATCTTATCTTATCTGAATAAAGGATAGCATTTCCCTTTTGCAATATGCCATCTTTTCTTTGAAAAGAAGAACAAACTTTATCTACCTTTTGAGACCCACTTTACCAACTGATTTACTATCCTTAATTTGTTTCCCATTTTTACCTTTTATTTTTCCTATCATAGTCCAACCAACCTCTACATTGTTGGAAGCATCTGACTTTGAACGTATTTGTTGCTCGCTCCCTACTTTCTTGTATGAATCACTCCGTGACTTATTTGTCTTTCTTTCAATTCAGAACCAAAGCAGAGATGCTAGCTCTCCTTGCTTGAGTAGGAAAGGGGATCTTGTGTAAACATTCTTTGGCACCTAGATGTCAAAATATTGTTGTACATGTATAATGATTTGCAATGAAATATATGATCCATTTTCAACAAAATTGCATCAAGCCATTGATAAATCACGAATCCTTATAAGCACATCTTTGGCACACTACTATTTCTGCCTTGACAAATCTCTACCCTCTCAAGTTCTCAACGAATCTTCTTGGCCACCCAACAATTATGCATTCAAATATGTTCACAAATACATATCTGGGGAATGCTTGAAGCCATCCATCAAGTCTATCATATAAGAGGTACAAAAATTTCTAATTACATCAAACCTTGTAGAGTTTTAAGCAACTTGGTGATTAATTGTACATCACAAGCTTCGGATATATAGCAACATAGCTTACATAGGCTTCTAACTAGTGTTGCAAATATCTAGAGAAATTGGAGGGTTGCCAATTATTTGGCCATTCAAGCCCTAAATGAGAATTGGTAGTGAAAAAATCTCAAACTCTAGCACAAATAAATCCCAATAAACCTAGAAAAAGTTACTCATTTTGGTTACACTTGTTTACTCATTGCACATTACCATGTTTTTAATGTTCAACAAGTTTTTCACGAGTCAATATGCTCATTTCCCAAGTTGTTCCCCAAGTCCCACTTTTTGACACTAGCTGAGTTATTCCTCGGTCTAAGTTTTCCAACATTGGTCCTAACCATAGGACCTCATCTGTATGAAAACCAAACAAGTTCAACAACTCAAAAAATGATGAAATAGGAAGCTTGTGCTTGGGAATGAACTTTCAAGCACTAACAAAGCTCACTTCATTATTTTTAATGCACTTTCAGAAATCTCAGGACAAGATTCAAACATTATGAGATTAGAAGAAAATGGTTTAGATTGCTTGGGTCAAGATTTGGCCTTTTCCCATATGCCTTGGTCTAAATTGGAATTCGTTTTGGCAACTAATTGTAGCCTATGTCACCTCGAGTAGAGAAATAGGGGCAGATTTCGAAAATGGTACAAAGCTCACTTCACTATCTCCGATGCACTTTTGAAAATCTTAGGACAAGATTCAAACATTATGAGATTAGAAGAAAATGATTTAGACTAGTTGGATCCAGATTTGGCCTCTTTCCCATGTGTCTTGGTCTAAAGTGGGATTCATTTCCACGACTAGTTGTAGCCTATGTCGGAAAAATGACCCAAAAAAATCAAATTTTGAACTTATATTGGCCTTCTTTTCACAAACTTAGTTCATAAACATCACAATGTGATGATTTCTTGTTTCTGACAACCTTGACAATTTTTTCCAAAAAACAATTGTGACATTTAAAGAAAAAAACGTGATTTCTCATCACTTCAGTCAACCTCCTCCAAATATGCCCTCCTCTCTTTGGTTATGTGGGAAGTAGCACTTTACCACTACCCCACGTTGCTAGACCCCCCTCTCACTCACCAAAATACAAATCCAACCCAATGAATTGATGATACGATGAAGAATGCAAATCATACCATAAACAACTTCGCCACACCCTCCTACATGACCTCGCCTCTTATCCCAAACTCCAAAAATATTACCATTATCTCCTTCGACACAAAAAAACATCTCTTTCTCCTTTAGAGGAGACGGGCATTAAGTACAACCCTTCATTGTTATCCAAAAATATTTTGGCACACCCTCTTACCTCAGCATTCTAGTCTACCCCCAACCTTGACCCCAGTCCATGTCTACCCATACTACCACCCTATATGACATCCCTAGACATCCCCCTATCCTAGTCACCTCTCCCCCACCTTCTTGTACCATGTTCTAGGGCTCAAATATATGACAGGCGATGTGCAACATGATCACCAACTAGGCAACAAATGAAGAAAGCTTCCAGGAAGAGTTTTTCAAGCATGGCATTCATCGAAAGTCCAATAGAGCATTGATATATTTAACCACATGGTCTGCTCAAGATTCCCACCTGCGTGGTCCCACCATACTGCCCACCCAATACACAAATTAGGGTCCAATGTTGATTCGAATAACTATCAGACTATCATGGTGGGCCACACTTTTTCCAAGCTATATGTCATTTCCCTCCATCAAAGACTATCAAAAATACTTGATGAGAGACTTCTTCGGAACAAGGGCTAGGCAAGCTTTTGACCACAGTCATCGACCATATTCACACTCTCATAGCCATCATAGAGGAAACAAGACATTGCTCTTTGAAAGTTTTCTATTATTTTGTTGAATTTTGAAAAGCATTTGGCTCAATTTTGAGGACAATCTTGTTCTAGAGGAGACATTGGCATTTTAGACATTGACGACTTCGAATCCTTTTTGTAAGAGCATATCCAACTAGAGGATGCTTGCCTCCTTCATCATGTCTTGATCTCCATCCTACTTTTCATCAACAAGGTGGTGCTCTTGGCATCCACTCTGAAGGGTCTCCAAAGGAAACTAAATGCCTTATCTAGGTTTTGTGATCTTCGACAATTGACAATCAACATTGGTAAAATATTTACTGGCTTGAAGAGTGTCGTGTTGGATTTCAATTTCTCTTTCCAGGAGAAGGAGATTGAGATTAACCCTACTTCCATCCACAATAGGCATCCTACTTCCCAATCTTCTAGATCCAGATAGTCCTCTATTAGGGATTTCTTCACTTCGGCCACAAATGGTAGGAGAGATCCACCTACTGTCAATACCAATTCAAGGTGAGCATCTCCTCCTCATCAACAGACTATGATGCCTGCAAACCTTAAGCACATATCTCTAGGCAACTCCTATCAATGCATTTCTCCAAATTTTAGTGTTCTTGAGAAGGATCCTTTCTTCTCTTGGACTCCCACTCCCACCTTTGTATCTCTTTTTCTTAGATGATAGAATTTAGATTCTAGGTCTTTGACCTTAAGAGGTTAGATATGCTTTTATAGGAGTTCCAATCACATCCCCACTATGTATTGTTTTTTATTTACCTAGCAGTCCCTTTGACCTATTTATGGTCACTTGTTGGTCATTAATAAAAGTATCTTATCTTATCCTATCTTATCTTACCTTATCCTATCTTGGAGATTTTTTTGTCTTGTGTTTGACGTCACAATTTATCGTGATGTGGGTGATTTTTCAGCAATTTTTTCATATGTGGTTTATACATCTTGGAGTACTTCTACAGAGAAGATTGATGTTACAACTTACAATACCTAGTCATTTTTTACATGTAAAAAGATCCTAACTCCCATAAGGGGACAACAATGTCAATATTTAACCCAGTCAACTAGGTAAATATATACCACCATCCTTTGGGTCAAAGATGAAAGTATCTAGGAATCTTGCAACCTAAAAGTCCTTAGTGTAGGAAGAATGAAACCATGAAAAATTTGTTCTAGTCTTGTCGCTTTACTAAGTCTACTAGGGATTGGGCTCTTATGTTTTGTACCCAACTACTCCTATCTACCATCTCCCAGAACTCTACACTTTTAGGGGATTCCCTCAAGTTTCACACTACATGGCAATTGATCAAAGTTGATATACTCTACCTTATTGCACTTTACTTTCTGCATCTTGCCTTTTATAGGAGACCCTACGTTACCAAAGTGTGGAGCGAAGCAAGAGCGTTTTAGGAAACAGGAGCGTCAGGAGTGTCATTTTCCAAAAATCTGAAGAGTTGGAGCGTCTCGAAAGCATATATGTGTGTGTGTGTGTGTGTGTACACATATATATACATATACGCATATATATATATATATATACACACACACACATATATATATACATACATATATGTGTGTGTGTGTGTGTGTGTGTGTGTGTGTGTATACATACATATATATTGCGTTTATATTATAAAAAAAACATGCAAAAAGCCAAATTAGCTGCAAAATATATGAAAATATGCATATTTGTGGTACTTGTAGATGAATACTACATTATTATGAAGTTAGAAATGCTATCCATACTCCATAGTATATTAATGATCATATCAAAACTTTGAAAGAAAGCATTATGAATAAACAAGCAAGGACATTTAAATTACAAGCAATGTTCCACCATCGCTTATATTGGGATCCACATCATTAGTATCATCCTTCATCCTTTGCCTCTTGTCTAGCCTTTGCTTCTAGCTCGATCCTCTAGGGACATCAGTCGACACCACCCAATTTTGATGAAACTACCTAATCCTAGCCTTAAAATATGGTAGAAAAAGCTTAACATGCCTAATCAATGATTTTG
>ML785038.1:122277-141789 GCA_009831015.1 Picea engelmannii | reverse complement strand
AGTTGACATAGTTCCAAATCTTGTTCTCCTTGAGAACCGCTGACATCCGGACCTTCCACTGCAAATAGTTGGAAATGCCATCCAACTGATCCTCAAATCTAATGCTTGCAGCCATATTCTCTGTCACAACTCAAGGAAAACAATCACAAATTTTCCCCCTTCAACTTTGCCCAAAAATCCCACTGTTCATTGTCAGTCAGAGACCAAGCTATGATACCATGTTAATTTTAATGACAAAAATCAGCAAGTTATTATTTTGTCAAACACTTAGCAAGCTAGAGATAACTGTCTTGCATGAACTTTCGAAATGTCTCAAACCCACATTCAGAAATTTCCATAAGCAGAAATACACATTGCTAAGCAAATATGCAGCGGAAATAAACACAATGGATAGCATTCAATAACCCATGAAAAACTCAGAAATTTAGGCAAATGCCAGGGAAAACCCCAATGTGGGGAAACCCAACGAGAGAGAAAGAGAGAGAGAGATTTTATTATTCATCTTCAGGTAAGTACATATCAGCAGCAAACTAACAATTCCCAGCCAAGAAAAAATACCTCACAACACCAAGCCTATCCCCACAATCTTCTGCCTTGAAAATCGTTCCCAAATCCGTACAGTTGTACGGCCTCCTCAAAATCAGCACCTAGAAAACCGTTCCAACAGTTGGTTGTACGGCCTACGCAGTACGGCCCAGCAGCAACAAGAAAACCCACAAAAACATCCTCGATTTCCGTGCCAAAAGGATGCTTTGAAAATCGTTCCCTCTCTTGTTGTACAGACTATACGGATCCATACAGTATGGCCCATCAGCAGCAAATGAGAACTGCACTCACACAAAAAATTTCCCTTGGAATTTGTGCCCACTTTGTCTTGGGAAATGTGCCCACCAAGCTGCTCACTTTCCTCTCTCAAGCTCTTTCGAAAATCCCTCTCAATCTACTTCACTTGTATCTTGCACACTACCCAATGCATTCTTTTATAAATCTGAAAATGACTTTTTCCCTCCAAAGTGTCTTTTCACCTTCCCAACCCTAAATCTAAAGGCCAAGATCTAATCTTGCCTTTTTCAAGATCAAGGGTCATGATTCATTCCCTCCAAAATGAATCACTAAAATCTTTAAAGTAATTTCACTTTATTACATAAGTGCACTTTATGAAATAAAGTCACTTTAAAATTAGAAGGTACACTTTATTAAAAAGTCACTTTAATAAAATAACCACTTTTACAACTTTATAAAAACCCATTACAAAGTTAAGTGCCTAGTAGAGTAAACAAAGGTACATCCACATACAAGACAAAACATGCGGAGTACCTCCCGAGCTAAAAAGCTAACAATTACTTACGTAACTATAATGTGACAAGTGACTAATTAGCCATAGTTACATGAACCATGGGTGTGATAGGAATCAGCAGAAGAATCCGGCGTGGGTGCAGCACTCATCCAGAAATTAGGAATCTGGGAATTGGAACTGTAATCCTAATTTTTTTATAATTATATTGAAAATCGAAACTTTATATTGAAAAAAAAAAAAAAACCTGAACTAAAGTATATCAACTGTTTATCTTTCATATTCTTATTGCTAATTGGGGAATGGGATTCATCAATAGTAAATATTAAATTCCATTCCTAGACTGAACTGATAGACTGAGACCATTGTTGTTGTTTATTCATTATTTGCCGGTGGTGTATTTCTCTAGCCTATTGGTGATTTTTTTCAGCTGCTGTTAGCTAAATTAGTAAATTAATAAATAGTATATACCATAATAAAAAATAACAGAACACAGATGCTGGCAGATCCACACTGCACAGAATAGAATTTCAAGTAAGTCTGAGGTGTGATGGTTTATTCCTCAATCTGATTCTATCATTTTAGAACATTAGTTTATGAAACTCAAAAAAGCTATGTGACATCCTACTGCTACAGGCTATCACTAGATTTTATTATTTTCGAGTTTCGACTAATAGCAGTGCAAAATTTAGATGCAATTAAAACATTTCCAGTTCTAGCTCATCTCATACAATATGTTTTGGAATATGTGATGTCTATTGGCAATTACTTATTAGCCTATTTGTGTTATGATGTAATGCTTGTTTTTGTTAAAATTAAAATGCAATGCTTATTTCAATGAACATGAAAGATAATATAAAATACAGCCTTTATCATATAGTATACAGTAATATGATTTGTGAGTCATACATATTACACAGGTTACAGTTTGCAGCCTGTTGCCGCCTTTATACACACCTGGGTAACGTGGAAGAAATCTTCAATCCACTTGGTGTGTCCTTGGAGGCAAGTCTTGAGTCAAGGTGCTGTCACCTGATCCTCAACTCCTCCGTCTAGGCCAACTCCTAGCAAAGCCAAGGGGGGTAGTCCCTAAATAAACTAAACTAAGGCTCAAAACTAAATCTAAGCACAATTAGTGTTCTAGGAGTTTATTGCAATAAGAACAAGATAATCAAAATCAATCTATATTATAAAGATGCTTAAATATTACAAAGTAAAGAAAAGGTCTTTTCTTTCTTGTTTTATTAATCTCTAATTGTCATTTTAGTGTAATTTTTACTTGGATTTTTTTTTACAAATTTTTGTACATTGACTAACATATTTTGCAGGGTCTTCCAATAGCTTTTTGGGCATCTTTTGCCCCAATTAACTTGTTGTTTTTGCAGGTTTGGTGAAAAAACAAGGGGATATGCTGCCCATTTTTTGATACACAATGCACATACAGTAGTCACTAACAGCATACCCAGGTACTAACACTGAACATACACAGGCTACAAGCTACAGGCTTACAGCAGAGTTATCCATTTGCTAACCTTCCAATCACCTTCTCACTGTGAAATGCTATCCATGTGCCAAGTCACTTCCTTCAGTCTTCAATGTGCCACAGGAATGGAGTCTTGGAGGTGCCAGCAGTTAAAACTCAATGCCAAACGAGAACTCAGAACTAAGAAAAGAAAAGCAATCCCACGCTTCAGTGTTCTCTTTGTTTTTTCTCGTAAATCTCATGTGCAAAAAAACACTGATCTTTTGTTACCAAATGCAAATTGCAAGGTAGGCTCAGCTAGGATTTTTGCTATGGTTTATTTAGGATCGTGGGCCTCTCTCCCTTTCCACATGCTCAAGGAAACAGTGAAAAATCCTTTGTTTTTATGTGTTTATTGAGTGATATACTAGAATGGTTCTTGTGGAAGGAACAGATTCCCAACTTTAGGTAATCGTTTTCTTCCATTGGAACCGATTCCCTTAAAATCTATTATGATTCTGTTATCGGGATCCGGATCCATTTTAACTAGAAACAGATCCTATTTTCCAAAATGAATCCTATCCAAAATGCCAAAAAACTCATGAATCGGATCTGAATCAACGAATCCACGATTCTGAGGCGATTTGGATGTAGGTGTGGGGGTGTGTTAACCCCTAGATTTTCACCCTTGAAAATCTTGAGGGTTAAGAGCCAGCATGCATTATTTGGCTAGCATTCAGAGATTTTCCCAGAGTTTAGCACTTATGTGAATCAGAGGTTGGTTCCCATCAAAGACAAGTACAGGACCGGTATATGGTTGTTTTTGTTTTAGAGTTATAACTAGCACAGTTTCACAGGATTTGAGAGAGATTTCTGTATATAGCAGGTGACCCTACTTTTTAGAAGACAATGACAAGACACTCATTTGACAGTTTGGAACATACAGTGTTGGTCCTTGCATGATACTGAGCCCAATGGCCTTTTTCCGGGCGACATGCAAGTGCTTTCTATTTTTAGCAGGTCGAGCTCCATGCCTCGGATCAAGATTTTGAGAGTACAGTATTGATCCTAGAGACATTCTAAGTCTTTTGGACCTTTTTCGGGATGACTTGTCAGCATTTTCTATTTTTAGCAAGTAGAGCACCAGGACTTGCATGTCAATTATGATTGTGTATTTGGAATCCTCACAGAAAATTGAATCCGATGAGTATGATATCATTGACATGCAATGAGATTCTATTTTTAAACATATGACACACGGCGTGTTCTCCTAGTCATCCTGGACGTTTTTGGCAGTTTCCTATTTTTAAGAGACAGACCCTATTTTTAGCAGTTTATATTTATAGCAGGGGTGATCGACTACAAAGGTGACAAGTGGCAAGGTCAAATTCTGACATGTGGCGGTGATATAGTGTGAGATGTGCCCTGTACTTGGCGTCATTTAATGAGGGGCACACTTTCCAAGGGTAAAAGAATTAAAGTGGAGAATTAATTAATTAAAAAGGGCGTGTGGATGAGGTGGCAGTCTCATGGACGTGATTGAGCCAATCAAGGCTTAAATCACTCACTAATTTCCTCTCACTAGTCATTAACTCACTTTTCATGCATAAATCCCGTTAAAAACCTTCTAATTATCTCTTAAACGCTAAATCCCAAAACAATAGGGTGCATTCCCCCCCATTGGCTAGCTCATGCATATCTTAGTCATTTTTAGCCCAAGAACATGTGTTGGACTCCTAAATTTGTCCTCCATGCATTTCTCTTTCTCCTTAAAGTCAAAGCGCATGCGTTGAACCTCTCATTAAGTATCTTTCATTCCACAAGTGCGCCCTCACTCTCCCTTTCTTATCACACATGTGGCGCATCTCTTGAGTTACACCTCCTCTTCTCTCCATGCATGCGCCACCTACCTTCCTATCTCCTATTCCCTTGCACATTCCTCCTCACATGCGCCTCCCTAAGGCCCTAAAAACTCCACACATGCTCTATTCCTCACTTCCTCACTCTAGAGTGCACCTCCTCCTATAYTTTAGGGYGCATTCTCTCATTCATGCGCACTTACTCTTCTCCCTTATTCACTTAACTCGTTCTTCCATGCTACCATGCACTCAAACTTGTCCCTAATCTTCTATTTTTGCCTCTCTTCATCTCTTATTTTCTATTCTCACTCCAAACTCTCCACTTCAAATTCCCATGATGTGCCCTCTCTCCTAKAAAATAGGGTGCATTCCTCCTTTATCACACATCTACTCTCCTCTTTAACTCTCACACGTGGGAGTTTATTTTTCTCTCACACTCACTTGCCTTTGTGCATTTTTTTCCCACTCACACTTCCCTCCCTCATGCRCATACCTTCCTCCTATAGCCTCTCATGCGTCCTGACTCCTCACACTCTCCATTGGTAAAGTGTGCCCCCTAGAGCTATATACTRGAGGTCTGTACATGGATTATGGGTTGGATTTTTGCAGCAGCGGCATACACTTATTCACTTTCTTCTCTTTCATTCTCTCTAGTCTAGCTACTCTCTCTTTGAGCAAGGATAGTCATTGTACCGGTTGTATTTGGGGTATTTCTCCTTGAATTAACACCTTCTTCATCGTTGTTTTTTCTGTTATATCAGCTCATATTGGAGGCTGGAAAAGTATGCTAATAGGGTGTCCTGAGTCGAATCCAATATCTTTGTAATTAACTCTTAAGTCACTTTGTTATGTCACCACTTTATTAACATAACATAAAGTACCTATTCATAACTTAAAGTCTTAAGCAATGTAATACAAGATATGACCATTATAAAATATACTCTAAACCCTCCCTTGATTGTCATATTAAACACAATTGCTTGTCCAAGACATAACCAACTTATCTGGACCAAGCATGTTGTAGAAGACTCGACAACCTGCCTCTGAGTTGTGCAAACAATCAACAACTAGAAATAAAGAAAATGGTAGTCTACTTGTTGCAAATCCTCCAAACTACTATCCATTATGTCACCCTTCAATGCCTCCTATACACACCACACACCCCTTTCAATTGCACTACAAACATCAAATTCAGAAGTTGCCACAACAAACCACCTATTTGACCATTGACTCATTATTGTGGAGTGCTCAACCTATGGACCCAAACATAACCAATAAAGAGTTGCATATCATTGTTGTGGAGTGCTCAACCTATCAAGGCCTCTTTCCACACCTTTACACGCATCTATTAGAGGATGTCTCATCTTAGAGCCACATGTGCTACCTCATGAGGATTGTCACTTGGTCTTTGCATGATTTGAGAAGAATGTTTCTCCTTGGAGAGATACACATCCCACTATGGAGGAGAGCTAGGAGGTTTCAAACACTAGATCTGGTGTTCCATTGCATATTTTGAGGATTATGGTTATGGAGTGCTACAATTGGAAGCCATGGAAGCTAGACATTGGAGCTTTGACTTATTTTCATCCCTTTTTAATGGAGATACCCTACCTTGTGGAGATTTGTCTTGTTGGAGATTATACATATGTGGCTTGTACACCACTTCTTTATGTATTGTTGACTATGTCATGTGGAGGATATTACTTCCTTGCTCCTCCCTAGGATAGATCTAGGGTTTGCCTTAGATATTATTATTTTGTTGTAGATAAAGATGGAGCTCAAACCTATATAAGGGTTTTTCTCTCTTCATTATTTCTCGTGGTTGGATTGGTGAAGAGTCTCCCCTCTTGGAGCTTTGTTGAATATCTTTTTTGGAGGATTAATGGAAATTTCAAGCATTCCTGCTTATCATATGTGAAGTTATATTCTATTTCTAATTGTTGTTGGTGGATGCTAGGAGTTGCTTGTAAAAACCTTGTTACAAGAAGCCATAAAGAAGGGTCCATTTACCATATGTGGAAAGGTAATTTGAGAGATCTTCTCCTCCTAATCCCCTTTGATGTCATATTTCTGAAAGTATTGTCTTGCATCTATCATCTTGTTAAGAGTTGTTGTTGGATCAATACTTCATTGTAGGACTCACTCTTATAACATTGTTTTAGTGTGGTACCTTTATGGACCCCTCCAAGTACATTTCTTCATCATTTAACAAGTTAATGCTTATTGTGGCAAATATAACAGCTCTATGTCTCTTAACTATTCATGAATTGCTCCCTTTGGTTTGGCCTCTTGACTCCATTGACCTAAAATTGGATAGGCACTAATCCCCTATCTTCCATCATCCTTTTATTCTCATTATACTACAAAAAGACACAAAAACATTGTTTTGCTAGAGCTATCTCTTCACATCACTTTTGAAATTCATTGTTAAAGCTTTGATAATCCTAATTGCTAGGGATACCCCCCATGAGTTGGAGAAGAGACACCCAAAAGTGAGAGGATAGGTTGCTTAGGTGACAATGGTGAACATCCTAGTAGTTCCCCCTCAAGTTGCACCTTGTGGATTAGGGCTTTTATGATTAAGTGCGAGTTGGGGATGTAACAGTGCGCACACAATGGAGTAGTTGGTTGCTTGATTAGGAGAGGTATCAACCTAGGAGAATAGGCACTTAGCCCTAAGAATTGGGACCATGTGGCATACACCTTGGAGGTTGGATACTTGACTTGAGGACGAATGGGTTGAGAATCATACTTCATGGAGGTTAGTTGTGGAATCGAACACATATGTTGAGGAGAAACACTAAAGCACGTAACTACCTTGGCACGCATGTTGAGGAGCACTAGGCCAATGTTATCATAACCAGACCAGTCATCGAACCAATCAACCCCGAAAACTTGAAGCAAACCAAAATCGGGAAATAAACAGAACACAACCAGTGGGTCCAAGTCCATCAAAGATAGGTTTTCATTGTCAAATGTTGGAGGTTGAGTCTCCACAACCCACTTTGATGAGGAATTAAATCATCCAATACTATGATGCTTGATTCAGGAGTCTTGTTCAACAATTGGTTGTGCCTCAACCTAAGGTTGTACTGAACATAAACCATATCATTCAACCTTTTTTGCTTCAAACGATTTCTCTTCTTGGTGTGTATAAACTCAAAAACACTCCAATTGTGTTCACATCTAGAAGCATTGCATGTCTAGCTCAATATCTGAATTGCAAATCAGGGCACTGGCTACCAAACTGCCCCCACCAATAGGCTACAATAGGAGTTGAAGGAAAAAATGTTTGGTGTGATACTTAGCTTGAAGAAGACTTGGAGCTCACATGGAGTGCTAAAAGAGTAGAGGAGTCTTGGAGCTTGGTGTGATGCTTAGCTTGAAGAAGACTTGGAGCTTATGTTGATGTACTCCTGATATTCCATTGTAACATTGTCTAAAGCTCTTGGTGTTTGTGTGATGCTTTGCTTGAAGAAGACTAGGAGCTTATGTTGATGTACTCTTGATATTCCATTGTAATATTGTCTAGAGGTCTTGGTTCTTATGTGATGCAAGAGAAGAAGACCTAGGGTTTGTGGGATGCAAACCCTAGAATGGACAAGAAGTTCATCATGGAGCCTTTGTACTTGTGTGATGCAAGAAGGTCTAGGGTTTGAGTAATGTAAACCCTAGAGTAAGACATGAGGGCTAGAGTAGCTAACAAGACCAAGGGCTTGTGTGATGCAAGCTTGAAGAATCTCCTAGAAAACTTGTGTGATGCAAGGGGGAGATCTATGCCCTTGTGACTAAAGTCTTTATGATCTCAATCAAAAAGTAAATTGTTGAATTTAATTACTGCAAAAATAAATTTCAAACTATAGCATTAATCAAAAGATAGTTGGAAACTAAATAGCAGAAGCATAAAAGTTAATTTCACACAACACAAGTAGTTACTCCTTCAAAACTATATTTTCATTCCTTTGAAAAATATATAAGGAAACCTCCACAAGTGTCCAAAAAAACAGCAATGCATGGATACCAAAAAATCCCTCAAACTGAGCAGAACAACCTATTGGGAGAGTATGGCTTGTTGTATGACACTGGTACGGTTCTATCCGTACGACTATACAGATTTGTATTGTACTCTTCGTACAACTGTACGGAACTGTTCTATACATTGCACGAGACTGTGTGCTGCCGAAAATGTCTCTTTCCTGGGCTACCTGCTCTCTCTCTCCTTCTCTGTCGCTCAACCTACTCAAGTGTTCAAGTGTATTTGAACTCTATCTTAACCTATCTTTATAGTTTTAGCTAAGACCAAAACCCTAATCTATTTCTGAGATTACTCCTAGTCTAAGTCATGCATGAATGAAATACACTTTTTAGACTCAATAGTAAAAAATAAGACTTTCACTTTTTAACTGAAGTGAATTCCAAAATAGAATTTACTTTTTGAAAATATCTTGAACTACTTCTCACGTGTTCACGTGGAACCTGTGTAGAAGTTCTTGTTCGAGCTATCATTCTCAACACTCCTGTGGTGAACCAAGCCGATTCACCAAGCAAATACCTAATATAGGTAAGACAATAGGTTATAATCTATAAAGAATAATATATTAAATAATAATGTATAATATGAGATGATGAGATACAATAAGAATGAGGGCCTTATATACCCACACAGGGGTTCCCTTCCATGAAGAGACGTGACCTTTCATTGGGAAGGTGTCTCTTCATTAATTATTCATTAAATATTATAATGTATTTATATTTATTATTATATATTATGTTCATAACATTGCCTTCCCTTTAAAAATGCTTTGTCCTCAAAGCATACTTATAGAAGACTTATCTCTTGCTCTGGCTTGTAATATTGTCTCCTCATTCTTTATTCTTGAATTAGTGATCATTGAGGGCTTGAAACGATAGGATCTTCTAATCGTTGTGTAGAACCGTCAAATTCTAAGGGAGTCTGCCCACCTGAAATCGATCTTATGCACAATGGGGCTTTTATGGGGTTCTTGTAGACAATTTGATGCATTTTGACTCCCCTGATAACTTCTACCTTGCGCATCATTTGTAATGGAGGCAATAATTTTTTACATATTTGTCATTTTTTTCTGTGGATACATTGATTGGTTGAAGTATTGATTTTTGTGATTAGGATGTCTATAAGGCATCCTTGCATCCTAATATTTACTTCGTGTACTTGTAGCTTCTTCTTGATTAACACTTGGAATTGAGTCTTCTTCATAGCCCTGGCTTGTTTCTACTTCGACATGTGAAGACCTCTTTACATCAATTGAATCCTTTTGAGCAGTAAGGTTGACTGGATCTGTATTAATTGCTTTATCCACCATCACGTTTTTTCCATTTGAAGACTTGTGTAATTCAATAGGTTCAGTCATTGTCTCTTTATCTACCAACGATTCTTTATTGATAAGTTGTTCTAACTTGTCTTCTACCTTCTTCTTATCACTCTTTGTCTTCTTAATCTAGGTGATTAAACTTTGATTATGGATTTTTAGGCGACACCTTGATTTTCTTCTAAAGTAAAAAGCTTTTTACAATATGGACAAGGGAGAGTTCCATTCATAAGGCCCCTTTCATACTTTTCCTCTTTTGAGCAATAGGGACATTTTGCCGAAAATGTTTTCTTTGTAGATGTCATAGTTCACTTCTTATTTTTTTAATAAATGATAAATGTATGAATTTCAAGAACCCACTTTTAAAACAATACACTTTTCACTTTTTTTTTAAATCCTTTAACTATCCTCCTTGTCTTTTTGTGGATATCTCTAACTCCACAATATTTAATATGATACCCTCTCTTCTTACTTTTCCATGGGCCAATGATTTACCAAAACCATGGGCTTGTAAACCACCAATAGTAAAATCAAAATTTACTCTTCCTTCTTCTTTGGAACTTTTTCTTTTAAACTATTTTTTCTTTTTTTATTCTTTCTTTTTCTTTCTGCCTTTTTTTTTCCTTTATTTTTTTTCCTTCTTCTTGATATCTCGTAATAACTTATAATTTCTTGCAATTGAAAGATTATTTCTTCAATGGTAATTTTTTATGATGATTTTTTTTTTAATGGAAAAATTCCCTCACGTGGTCAAAGACCACGATAAATTAGAGAAACTCTGAATTTTTTTTTGTACGAGGCTACAAACCTGTATGGCCAATGGCTAGGATCAACAACAAAGCTCTGATACCACTGTGGTGAACCAAGCCGGTTCATCAGGTAAATACCCAATGTAGGTAAGACAACAGGTTATAATCCATAAAGGATAATATATTAAATAATAACGTATATGAATATGAGATGATGAGATACAATAAGAATGAGGGAGTTATACACCCACGCAAGGGTTCCCTTCCATGAAGAGACGTGACCTTTCATTGGGAAGGCGTCTCTTCATTAATTATTCATTAACTATTATAATGTATTTATATTTATTATTATATATTATGTTCATAACAACTCCCTCTTAGCGAGGAAGGAATTCTACACCAATCCGAGTTTGTCTTTGAATGCCTCAAACTTCCCTTTTGCCAATGGCTTGGTCAAAATATCAATGATTTGTTGATTCATGGGAATATACTGGAGCTTCATTACTCCCTTCTGAACCCTGACTCGTATGAAGTGATATATGATATCTATATGCTTGGACCTATAATGAAACATTGGATTCTCAGAGACTTTAATACAACTCTGATTATCATAGTAAATGATCGTGGGATCCAACTCTTGATCAAACAATCCTGCAAGTAACTTGCGATGCGAGATAGCCTCACAATTAGTCATTTGGCTGCCATGTATTCTGCCTCTACTGAGCTAAGTGCCACGAAATTCTACTTCCTGTTGAACCAAGATATCATCATTGATCACAAGCTAAAGAAGCACCCTAAGGTGCTCCTCCTATTTGTTGCATTGCCTGCCCAATCTGAATCTGAACACCACTGCAACTTCACTCCACCATATCCAAGATATCTCATACCATACTCCATTGTGCCCCTCAATTACCTGAGCACATGTTTTGTTGCTACCTAATGCTTCTACCTTGGCACCACCATGAATTGACTCAAGGTATTCACTGCAAAACATATATTTGGCCTAGTGTTGACCAAATACATCAAAGAACTTATCAGCTTCCTGTACAACGTGGGATCCACCAACTTTGAATCCGAAGTTGTCACCTTCTTCAGATTAGTGATCATGGGTGTGGTCGTAGGTTTGCATTCCTCCAACGAAACCTCTTCAGGATCTTAATTGCATACATACCCTGCCCAAGGAAAATCTCCCCTGGTCTCTGCCAAACCTCCAATCCCAAGAAGTAATACATCATGTCGATGTCCTTCATCTCGAACTCAACTACCATGTCTTCTTTGCACCCTGCAATGAGCTTTTCTGCACCTATCAGAAACAAGTCATCTACATACAACACCAAAATGAGCAAATCAGTCTAAACAAATATATAATATAAGTTAGGATCTACCTCGCTTTTGGTGAAGCCCATACTCTGAAGATATCCATCAATCCTGGAATACCATGCTTTTGGTGCATGCTTGAGTCCATACAAGGCTTGTAAAGCCATCTGGAACTCACAACTGATTTCCCCTCCGATCTCGGCACGATGTCCCAAACATCACTCTTCATGATGGTGTACTCCTCCACCATGGCATCTCGCCATACCTGCTAATATGTTGCCTCCTGAAAACTAGAAGGCTCGAAATCTAAAAAGTTGTTTATCAATGCCATACAGTATGGAAACTTCTTTGGAGGTTTGCTCCCTCTGAATGTACTCCTAGGAGTTTCAACATGCTCCTGAGCATCACTCAATGTCTGACTAAACTATCGAAGTCTCCTAACATAAGTGGAACGAGCTATTGTCTCCCCCTATTTACCTGAAGACTATTGTACTACCTTGGAAATCATTGGTAACCCTGACTCAACCTTCAGAGCTTCATGCTCCTCATCCTCTGCCACTAGAGTAGGCTCATGAAACTTCCTATATGCAAAGTATTCCTCAAATTTTACATCCCTACTTACTATTGTCTTCCTTTACTTTGGAATGAAGACCTGGTAAGCCTTTAAAGTCTCACTGTAACCCACAAATAAACCCTTCATGTTGGAGTTCTCCAACTTGGTACTCTTCTCTACCAGATCATGGATATAAACTGGACAACCAAGGATGGGAAAATGACTCACCTCTGCCTTCACACCAGTGAATGCCTCCTCTGGTGTCTTGTCCTCCAAGATATTATTAGGACACCGGTTTTGGATGTAGACTGCTATGTTACATTCCTCTGCCCAAAGAAACATGGGCAAGTCCTTGCCATGTATCATGGCCTTAGCAACCTCTATGATGGATTGATTCTTTCGCTCTGCAACCCCATTTTGATATGGCTTGTATGAAACTGTCACTCCCTCTTGATTCATGCCTCCTTGTAGAAACCCTCGAACTCCTTGGAGGTATACTCTCTACCATTGTTCGATCTCAAGACTTTCATCTTCTTCCCCATTTGTTTTTCAACTAGAGCTTTGAACTCTTAAAACCTGCTAAAGACCTCATCATTGATCTTTAAGAAGTAGATCCAAGTCTTGCGAGAGAAATCAATAATCATCAATAAAAGAAACATAATAAATGCTTCCTATTATTGAGGCTACTAACATCAGTGCACAAACATCTGAATGTACTAGGTCTAAAATCCCCTTAGACCTATACTCGTTGCTTGGGAAAGCAGCCTTGACATGCTTTCCAAGCACGCGCCCTCTGCATACACCATGTTGCTCAATACTAAAATCTAGAATACCTGTGACTATCTCCCTCAGAATAGACAACACCATGTGATGCAAGTGCCCCATCCTCTTGTGCCACAATTCACTCAAGTTGTCACTATTATGCACCAAGGCTCGAACAGGTTCACCCTACAACCTCTACAAATTACCTTCTCTAACCCCTATTACTTGAGTTGTATATATGTTAGAATCCTTTGGCCTGATGAGGACTTGATGGTTCTTGGACTCAACTACAAAGCCTTTATCCTCCATGACTGAAACTTAAAGAAAATTCTTTTTCAGACCTGAAACAAACAAGACATCGTCAAAATCTAAAGAATTATCTAACTCGAGTCAGAAGGGAATAGTACCAACTCCTGCTACTAGATACTTGGCATCATCACCAAGCTCAACTTGTACTCTTGAGTCATGCTTCTTCAGACTAGAAAAGAACTGCCAAGTTGATGTCATATGTCGAGATGCCCCACTGTCCACATACCACGCATTCCTCATAATTGTGCGGGTAGAAAGGCAAGTTACCAATGAGAAATCCCTCTCGAACTTGGCAGCAAACTCGTTCATCTGAGTTTTTGCAAAGGTTGCTACCTGCTTTTGTTGTTGCTTCCCTTTACCCTTCTTCTTATCTAGACATAGTGATGCATAATGACCGTGCTTATGACAACTGAAGCACTTGATTTTACTCAAGTCCTTCTTTCTTGGCTGTGAGGTTGACTCTTTCTTCGCTGTGAGGTTGACTCCTCACTCTTTCCCTTAGCCTTGTTGGGTCCTTTACCTCTGCCCTTATCTCAATGACCAAATAGAGCTAGGTTCTCTTCACCATCCTTCTTGCTAGCTTTTGACTCCATCGGAGTCTCCTCCTGGATACAATCATCTCAAAGCCTCTCAAAGTCGGGAAGGTTTTCCCAAGCACAAATACCTTTGACAAATGGTTCCTGTGAAGTTGGGAATCCATTCAATCCCATGTTCACTAACTTTGCATCTTCAACCTTTTCCACAATTGCTGCAAGTTGATCACGAATCTATGTGATCTTCATAAGATAACTGGTGATTCTGTCTAATCTAGTCATCACTATGGATCTGAGTTTGTTCCACAATATCAATTCCCTGTTTATGTTCCGACTCTGGTAGACACTAACCAAGGCATCGAACATCTTTGTTGCTATCTTCTTCCCAGATACATGAGGGATCAGATGAGGCTCCTAGGAGCACATTCAAGGAGAGAGCCTCCGAAGAAGTTTCCAAACTTTATGTCACTAATGAGTAATGTCATTGAAGAAGCAACAAACTAGCAGGTACATCATGATGCCATGATGGAGGATGATGTGTGGGACATTGTGCCAAAACCAAAGGGAAAACCAATTCCATGTGGCTCTTCGAGAAGTACCTTCCTCACTAAGAGGAGTGTTGATGTTTGTAGCATCGGACACGTACTTTTGCACACGTCTAAGTGTCTAGATGTGTGGAAGTCGTCCAAGACCTTCAACCTTAGCAAATATACTTTAATTAAAGGATTTATTAAACTAAAGTGCTTTTTATAAGAAATGTGAGTTTAATCTAATGAAATTCAAAGGTTATTTGCATTAGTCAATTAGATGAATCCTATCCATTGATCTCAAGTGAGGTGAGATCTAATCTCAACCGTTCATCACTTTGGAGACTAGGGTTATGGATTCGTTCAACAACCCAAGCTTATAAAAGCAAGGCTAAGTGAAGGAGAAAGATACACAAGAGTGATTAAGTCACAAAGGATAGTGATTCAAGGAGAGCAAGGTGATAAAGGATCTTCATCCAGTTCTTAGGTCTAGTGAAGAAAAAGGCAACGGTGATGAAATCGACCAAGGGAGAGGGCACAATTGTACATATAGTGCAGCATGTGCCGTAAAGAGGGAACAATTGTCCATATAGCACGGCACGTGTGACAGAAAGGGCGCAACAGTCTCATACAGTGTGGCCTGTGTGGCAGAGAGGGTGCAACAACAAGGCAAGAGGCAGCCATACATCACCCCAGTGCAAGTTGTACATGTCGTACGAGTTGCAGAGAGTCCAACAAAGGTCATGGCGTTGATCTAGTAGCTTCCAAAGGGTCGTCCAAACCGTACAGGTGCCCAGCTAATTTCCAGAAGATTATTGTAGCTTGTATTGTTTTCTGAGAGGGCCATTTTCCCTGTAAAGGAGCCCCTTGTAAGCTTAGAAGTTATTTGAATGAAGACCTGATTTTTTAAGGGAAAAATTAGTTGTGTATTCATTGAGAAATTGGTTTCCTATTACTTCCGCTAGTTATTTTATTTACCAGTTAAAAATTCCAGTGTGTGTATTTTATTTAGTAATCTAAATTTGAAGTTTAATATTTAGCAAGGAAATTACTAGGAAGTAAATTGCCTAAGTGTTGGGGTGAGAGAAATTTAACATCTATCACCCAATTGGATAGACAATGGTTTTGTTAAAATCCACCATTGCTTTTATTCTAAAAAACATGATAAAAAATGGGCAAGAAAAGAGCAAGCCATGTTGTTGTAGTTATACTCTCTTTTACACAGGGCGTACACTTTTGTTCGAGGTTATTTTATTGACCATACAGCGATTGGTTCATGCAAGTTGGAGAGGTCACCTTGTAAGATTTGATCAAAGGAATGAAACATTGATTAGAAGGAGAAATCCCTATGTATGTATGTGTTTTATTTCTTTCGTTGTTCATTTTTCAGCTATTGTGTTATTGATGCAATGTTCAAAAATTTAATTTTCTATTGTTAATTAAATTTTGTTTTCAGTTATTCAATGAGAGAACATTAGGACTGCAGCCACCTAGGGTTCAATAAAATTACATGGTATCAAAGCCAGGTTTCTCTAATTGAGATTCTCAAGGGTTTGCATTAGTAAATCAATTGCCGAAAAGGAGGACCAACAGTTAGAGGGTTTCAATATTTCTTTTTAAGGATTAAATTTTCATATTTGAGAGTTTGTGCATTAGATTTCAGAGATGGCCTCGGCTAGTCTCAGATTCAAGGACAAATTGGATGGCACATCAAATTTCTTATCATGGAAAGTTAGGGTTACACTCTTATTGGAAGAGAATGATCTCTGGGATATTATCAAGGATGTCGCGCCTTCGCCTACAGATCCGTAGTAGTTGGCAGCTCACAAGACGAATGAAGTGAAGGCCAAGCAGAGATGATTATGGATGCAGTAAAGGATCACTTGATTCCTACACTATCTAAGAAGAAGACGGCAAAGGAAATGTTTGATGCCCTACTTAGCCTATACTAGAGTGAGAACATAAACAAGAAGATGATATTGTGAAATAAACTCAGATCCATACAAATGATAGATTAGATTCAATCACTAGTTACCTTATGAAGGTCATGCAGATTCGTGATCAACTTGCAGCAGTGGGGGAGATTACAGATGTAGAGCTAGTGAACATGCCACTAAATGTATTCTCAGCTTCATGGGAACCTTTTGTAAAAGGTATTTGTGCGCATGAGAACCTTTCTAACTTTGGAAGGTTGTGGGATGGCTGTATCCAAGAGGAGACTCATATGGAGTCAACGGCCAGCAAGAAGGGTAGTGATGAGAACCTAGCCCTATTTGGTCAAACAAATAAGGGCAGAGGTAAAGGACCTGGCAAGGGTAAGGGAAAGAATGAGGAGTCATCCTCATAGACAAGAAAGAAGACTTGAGAAAAATCAAGTGTTTCATATGTCATAAGCACAATCATTATGCATCACAGTGTCCAGATAAGAAGAAGGGTAAAGGGAAGCAGCACCAGAAGCAGGTAGCAACCTCTGCAAAAACTCAAATGAACAAGTTTGTTGCCAAGTTCAAGAAAGATTTATCAATGGTATCTTTCCTTTCTACCAACATAGTTCTTAGGAATGTGTGGTATGTGGACAGTGGGGCATCTCATCATATGACATCAGCCCACCAATTGTTTTCTAGTCTAACAAAGCAGGACTCAAGAGTATAGGTTGAGCTTGATGATGATACCAAGTAGCCAGTAGCGAGAATTGGTATTATTCCCTTCCAGCGCGATCAGGTAACTCTTTGGATTTTGATGATGCCTTGTTTGTTGCAGGTCTCAAAACGAACTTGCTTTCAGTTTCAATTACAGAGGATAAGGGCTATGTAATTTAGTTCAAGAACCAACAAGTCCTCATCAGGGCGAAGGAATCTAGCCCAAACACAACTCAAGTAATAGAGGTTAGAGAAAAGAAATCTTTACAAGTTACAGGGTGAACCTGTTCAAGCCCTAGTTCATAACAGTGGCAGCTTGTGCAAGTTGTCGCACAAGAGGATCGGGCACCTACATCATAGAGCATTACCTATTATGAGGGAGATAGGTACAAGTCTTCTAGAGTTCAATATTGAGCAACATGGAATATGCAAAGGATGCGTGCTTGGCAAGCATGCCAAGGTTGCTTTTCCAAGCAACGAGCATAGGTCTAAGGAGATTCTCGACCTAGTGCATTTGATTGTTTGTGGACCAATGTCAGTGGCATCAATTTCAAGAAGCATGTACTATGTTTCCTTCGTTAATGACTTCTCTTGCAAAACTTGGATCTACTTCCTAAAGACCAAGGATGAGGTAGTTAGCAGGTTTCGAGAGTTCAAAGCTCTAGTTGAAAACAAGAAAAGGAAGAAGATCAAAGTCTTGAGATCGGACAATAGGGATGCGTGTTAAGTTTTTACTGTTCTTATTTCCAATTTACTAGAGCATTCAATGCATTTCCAAAACAACAGCATAAAGAGGATCATTGAAAGAAACACAATCACAAGGTACACAACATTTTATCCGGGGAAACCCTCATGGGGGAGAAAAACCAGCAAAAACTTCCTCAATAATAGATTGTCAATACAATGCCAAGACTAAAACCAAAACACCAAGAATAAACCAAGACTGAGCATGCGCCTCTCTTCTCCTTCCTCCTACAACTGCAACTGCCTTCAAGATATGCACACTAGATGAGTGAGTGTGTGTGTACAAGTGAGGCACCATCCTCACATAAAAATACTAGTTGAGGAGGCGCTAGGGTTATGTTTGTCCACTTAGTAGGGCCGACTTCTTCTAGAAGTGGTTAAAACCACTTTATAAACACCAGGGGCCAACTTTACAAATACCACCATATACATATGGTTTGACCAATCCACAAAAGGGGATTTGATCTCATACAAGACCCGGCATGATCAATCTGCAAAAGGGGATTTGATCTATAAGATAATAACTCAAATATAATTAGAATATTCTTCAAAGTTACAATATTTCAACACTCTCCCTTAACAAGAAGAGTATTCTACGGACATGACCCAATACAACATCATCAAGAGAAGGAGAGGGCAGCATCATCAGCAACATCTGGAACACTAACTGGCACATCTATAAATCATCGGAAGTTTTTCTCATCATCAATATCATCATCGTTCACAGCATGGATCTGGCGTAACATCATCAGCAGCATGAAGCTGAAACATCAACATCAATAGCATGAAGCTAGAACAACAGCATCATCAACAGCACGAAGCTGGTACAACATCATCAACAGCACGAGGTTGGAACAACAACATCATCAACAACACGAGGTTGGAACAACGTCATCAACATGTGGCAACAGAATGAGGCCGGTGTATCAACAACATTTGTGGTACTCTGACAGACCGCCCAGGAATCATAAAATTCCCTGAGATATAAAAACCTAACAGAGCTACCACTATTGACCACAGCTGGCATATACCTGCATAGGTACTCTGGTAGACCGTCCTTACCGGACCTTCGAGATCTACCCAAGGATGATCAATCCCCTAGGATATAAAATCCTAACGGAGCTACCCGATGTTGGTCAGGATACCATAGTATCATCAACATCATTCCCCCTTTCAAGGGAGGTCCTTTCAGACAACACCAAGCTTGTCTCGAAAGTACTCAAACTTCACACGAGACAGAGGCTTGGTCAACACATCTGCAACCTGTTCATCTGTGCCAACATATTGGAGCTTTACAACTCCCCTCTGCACCATATCATGAATGTAGTGATAGCGGATCTCTATGTGCTTCGACTTATCATGGAACATTGGGTTCTTCGTCATCTTCATACAACTCTATTTATCACATAGAATCAC
>ML785038.1:94760-115952 GCA_009831015.1 Picea engelmannii | reverse complement strand
AAAAAAAAAAGACTAAACAATTCTTGTCCCATGAGGATGTTCTCCAAACTTTGGATGTTTATTGCCTCAAGTGTTGGCCACCTATGCAAGTACTATGCAATATACATCTGTGGTTCCATGTCTCACATGTGGTCACTTTTGCAACCGACATATTCTAGGCATTTGTTGTCTCATGCCTCATGGGAAATTGCGTTTGCGACCATCAGAGTCTAGGCATTTGTTTTCACAGATTTCTCATAAGCGTCTATTTAAGTCCTTTAACCTCAAAACAATCATTATTGAAAATGTATAAGAGTGCAAACATGTTTCTCTACTCACAATTTCTAAGCTATCACAATTTCTATTAGTTTAGGCATCTTCATGGGTGAAAACTCTATCTGGCATTGGTATGATATTGTGTTGTTATGGGTTTGTTGCAATTTCATGCCTACATGAGGCATATGGGTGTTAAACTTTCAATATGTTTCACTATGTCATTTCTAGTTCATGCGTCAAAATTTGTGTTCCCTAATTACAAGGTGTTTTCATAATTCTAGTGTGGTTGTGTCTACAAATACATCTTCATAAACTTGACATCTAGTGGGTATATATTATTATGCCCAATTCCAGTTGTTTCTTCACACAAATATCATATTGGACGTGGGTATTGCAATCGGTCTGAGCATTGTGGATTCTGCAAACAATGTCTTCAAGAAGCGGGCAAACAATGTCTTCAAGAAGCGGGCTCTCATGCCCTAATGAGCATCTTCATGCAAACCATTTGGATGTTTCAATTGTTCGTTGCAAGAGTTTATACAACTTTATTATTGTGTGCAATCTCATGTTGCTTGTCGCGTCTTGTTAGCTCCAAAGTGGCTTCAACATGTCAATTTTTATCTTCAAAATCTGTCATAGTGTGCCCTTGTTTGGCTACGACATTTGTGCATGTATAGGGTGTCATTACTAAGTGTAGGATTGTGCAAGTCATAAAGGGTTGTAGCCAAGTTGTCCATCATGCAGGTCATCAAGGGTGTCATGGCTAAGTGTTAAATTAAGTAGGTCACCAAGTGCAGGTTGACAAGTGTCATTAGTATGCATTAACACATGATTGTAAGGTGTCTTTGTGCTTCACGTGAAGTTGAAGTCATCTTTGAGGGCTTCACACCCCGTTTTTTTATTCTTTTAAATTTCCTCGAGATCCAACCTTTAAAAGTTTTAAATAATTTCCATGCCACTCCCCTTTCTTATTGAATCTTGGTCCAAACTCCATGTTCTCCCATACCTCCACTTTATATGATGTCTCTGGGCAAGCCCGAATTCAGTTTACCAGCCCCCCCCCCCTCTTGCCACTTATTCTCATATTGAGATATCCAAGAGGCTATTTGGGTGATGAGCACCAGAAAAGTGGTGGATGAAGAAGGGTTCCAAGCAAAGTTCTTCAAGCATGGTCTTCATGCCCTGGATAATTACTTGGCCAACCTGTTTAACCATGTTGTCCATACAAGTTTCCCACATGCTTGGTCACATCACATTATTTACCCAATTCATAAATCGAGCCCCAATGCAAATCCAAACAATTACAGAACGATCATGGTCAGCCACATTTGTTCCAAGTTCTAGGCCATTGTCCTTCATATGAAGCTCTCTAGGGAGCTTGAGGAGAAACTCCTTAGAGTTAAGGGACATGTAGGGTTCCACTCTACACATTAGACCACGAATCACATTCTTACACTTTGGACCATCATTGAGGAGGCACAACATCACTCTTCGAAAGTCTGTTGCTACTTTGTAGACTTTTGGAAAGCCTTTGATTATATTCCCCATGAGGCCCTGTTCCAGAGGCTCAGATGCATTGGCATTTCCAAGACACTCTTGATCGCCATCCTATGCTTGTATGAGTCGGTCCTTGGTCGCCTCCATATTGTACACAGGATGTCAAACTTTATCAATAGTACCATTAGGATCAAACAGGGGTGCCCCCTGTCCCCCACCCTTTTGGTATTTACATAGATGAGCTAGTATCCTTTTTGCATGACCATATCCACGACGACAATGGGTGCCACCTCCACCAGATCATGATATCTATCCTGCTCTTCACTAACGATGTGGTCCTCTTGGCCTCATCTTCAAGGGGGCTATAGAAACAGCTAGATGCTTTGGCGCTTTTCTGCAATCTTCAACAGTTAACAATCAACATGGGTAAAACAAAGGTGATGATCTTCAATGGAGCAAAGAAGGTACTATTGAATCACTGTTTCCTTTTCAAGGAGAGGAGATTGAGATCAGGAGCACCTATACTTATCTGGGGTACATAGATGAGCTAGTATCCTTTTTGCATGACCATATCCAGGACGATAATGGGTGCCACCTCCACCAAATCATGATATATATCCTACTCTTCATTAACGATGTGGTCCTCTTGGCCTCATCTCCAAGGGGGCTACAGAGACAGCTAGATGCTTTGGCACTTTTCTGCAATCTTCGATAGTTGACAATCAACATTGGTAAAACCAAGGTGATGATCTCAATGGAGCAAAGAAGGTACTATTGAATCACCATTTCCTTTTCGAGGAGAGGAGATTGAGATCATGAGCACCTATACTTATCCGGGGGTACAATTCTCAAGGCCTTACTTTAGTCTTCGACATGTTCTTCAACCCCGAGTCAACAAAGGTTATGGATCCTAAGGCACTCTTGTGAGACAATGTTTCCAACACCGTTTTCAAGACAATGTCCCTCATGGATTCCCTTGTCCGACCCACAATTCTTTATGTCTCAAAAGTTTGGGGCCCTTGTTTGCTTGAGGCTAATTGGGCTTCAGCCGAGAGAGTACAGATCCTTCTCCTTCGACGCATCATCAGATGCAAGCATATAGTACCCCAGTACATCATTCTCACAGAATTTGGTGCCCGACCCTTTCGACTTGAGTGTTTTCCTCCTTATTTCACTGACTCAATGAAGGGTCAAGATTGGTACCCATACCTTGCTTATCATTCATCGAAGTACATTGCTTTATCTATCCCTCCTAGCCATACCAAGTGTTGGTTTGCATGGGTCTCGGACCTTTTGGAGTCTGTTGGTAGATGGATCGGCCTCCTCCGTTCAGATACTCCCTGGATGCGCCTGGCCACCTCTTACCTACTAGACAAGAATTGAACAGGATCATTTGAGACAACATTACAAATAGTTTATGCAAGTCACTTGGACAAACCCCCAAGGCAGGTTACGTCCAAAGATGACCTTCTGCCATGAGCGCTTCATAGAGGTGAGGGACGAATTCATTATCCAACCCCCCTACACATCTCATCATTAGTTGTACTCTCTTCATATCCCTTAAGGTTAGCTCTAGGTAGGATCGCATAGATTTCGAGTTGACACAAATCACCAGACTATACGGGCATAGAGGATTTGTCAGTTGTGTCATCTTCATGAGGTCAAGACAAAAGAGCACTTCATGTTTTGTTGCCTCATTTATTATGAGATCCATGGGAGGTTCCATTGTTTATTCAGGGGGGCCCGGACCCTATTCAATCTCTTCAGGTTACCAAGATCGCCCAACAAGCAGACAAGATCACCCAAAGATCAACGACGGGTTACCTTTTCCAGACAGCAACCCAGTGGGAGGTCCAGATCTCACTCTGGCTCTTCCCTAGGACATCATTCTATTCTGAGTTTTCTTCATTCGACCCCGGATGTTGGGAGAGATAGATCTAGTGGACCATAACTCTCCAATCCATAGATCTTTTTCCTTTTCCTTTTGTACATCTCCCTCCTGGTGCGACCACCCGTACTTGGAGTCGAGGGTTTCTCATGCTTTAGTTTCACTTTTACTTTCAGTATCTTGCTCTTTATATAGGAGATGTTTTGGTGCTCCTTCTTTGTATCGACGTCATTGTACTTGGAAGTACCATTGACCTACCTTTGTGGTCATCAATTGAACAATAATAGAATTATCTTATCTTATCTCCTCCATATGGAATTCTTGAACTCAATGCCACAAATACTTCTTGGACTATGCCCATTGCTGAGAACTTACGGATTTGATATCATTGTTAATTTTTGGAGAAGATGCACACACAAATACACGAGAGAGAGGGGAGCAAGCAATAAATTACTTTATTAAAATGAATCCACATACACGTGTTACATACATTTTTATTCATGCATATGGTTAGATAGCACTAGACTCCACTAACTAACTACTAACATTAAATGCAGCCTCTATTATTAATATTTACTTATTTGAGTATTATTACTCCAACACAATAGATATATTCATTAGGATTGTTCCTTGGCCTTTGACCATGTGTACTTTGTTATCTCCTAAAGCAATTATCTCTACTTGGCTTTCATTATCATCTAACATGCAAACCATTTATTTTTGCGTGCCATGTGCCTTGTGGCACATAAAGTCTATATCTTATGCTTCTTTAGATATATTTTTGGCCACTAGTGAAATGAGAAAGAGTTTATGATTTATCTTTCTTTCTTTACTATAATTATTGATATCATGCTCCTTTTTCAATATAACTGCTTGAATGCCATTTAGGCATAGAATGAGAAAAAACATACTTCTTTTTTCCTACAATCTTTCCCATAATGACCATGTTTCCCCAAAATAGCACTTGCCTTCACTACTTGGACTAAGGTTACACTTCTTTCAAACTTCATGCTTGAAGTTTCCTTATCTATGGCTTCTTCTATTATCGCTTTGTTGACCAAAGCGTTGCCTTCCTTTACCCATATGCTTTGTTGTAATCTTTTCACCTACAATAATAATTTAATCTCTTATCTATTTGAGTCTAGTGAGATGATATGTGACAATCACTTGTGGCCATCTCAAAACTATATAATTGGTTTCTCAAATATAGAACCTTGGTTTCAATAGATGTCTCGTACTTTGAATGTATCTACGCTTTTTCAAAGGTCTTGACTTGCTACACCTCACACTTGTAGTATGATATCATCTAAGACTACCATAACAATGATTGAAAGAGCTTCCTTATCTCTATTATCATAAGCTTCTCGTATATCCACATTATTTCACCTTAGCTCCTTTCCATCTCATTGATAAGAAAAGACTTGGCACAAACACATGAAAAGACCAAGGTAGACTATTATCAGTTATGCAAACAAGAACCACATTTTTCTATCTTTTCGCCTACAATAGTAATTTAATCTCTTATCCATTTGAGCCTAGTGAAATGATATGTGACAATCACCTTCTACCATCACAAAACTATATAATTAGGTGACCGGTCCCTAACGGGAATAACGAAACTTGCTAGATATATATACAACACCACTTTATGTAATTGAATATACATTGATATAATACATCTCTCATTCAAAACTTGCTAGATATATATATATATATATATATATATAACACCACTTTATGTAATTGAATATACATTGATATAATACATCTCTCATTCAAAATCTCTCGCTTGTCTCTTGTATATTCTCCATAGCATAGTTTAACATGGAATCGGAGCCACAGTGATTGTGGCCTAGGGTAACTTCAAAGTAATGTGTCAAGACAAAGTTTAGCACACTAAAGAATTCGGAGAAAGAGACAAGTTTGGTCAAGAAACCAGTTTATCAAACATGTACAACAACGAAGCAAGAAGAATCGTATGGCCAGGAAGAAGATTCATAAGGCAGTTATGAAGAAGGCTCAATTAATTCATATGGCGAGTGGTTGTTGTTAATTTGTACGACTGAAAGAATCGTACAGCAATTCAATTAAATCTGTATGGCAGATCATCAATGAATCTGTACAGTGGATCAATTGAACTTGTACGACGACTCAATTAAACCAGTACATCAGATAAATTAAATTCGTAAATTCGCACTAATAGTTCAATAATTCACATGGAGGTGAAGTGTACAACAAGCGAATCAATGTTCAAGAATTTTGTATGGTCAATTTGACAGTATACAGCAAAAGAACAGAGTACAATAGCTAACCGTGCGGTTGTTAAAAAAAAACAACTATGAATTTAAATTGTACAGTCGGCACAACAATTCAAAAAGGTACTGCCACTTACTTTTGAAGATACAAAGTCATTTTTTATTGCACATATAAATCTGATCTTTTAAGGAGTCAAAAGGTTGTTAAGGAAGTATAAGGGTTTGTTATTTTTTTAAGGAGTTATAAGTTTTTTTTTCAAAAGGAGTTATAAGAGTTCCGATTTTTATTGGAGTTATAAACAGGTTTTATTGGAGTTATAAACAGTTTTTTTTTTAAGTTATAAGGAAATATGGCGAATATTAATAATTTCATAATGCCCAAGTCTCATTAATTAAATGGTAAAAAATTTCCTACCTGTAAACAAAAAATGGAGCAAATTTTGTCTTAACATGATCTTTGGAAAATTGTTACGAGGACAACTCCAAAACCAGATCCCATGTCTAATGACTATAAGAAGAAAAATAAAAATGCATTACTTCCTCTTACCTTTGCTTTGGAGGATGGTATTCTTCTTCACATTCGTGGTATTACCACTACTGTTGAGGTTTGGACAAAGTTAAAGAATTTGTATGAAACTTTAAATGAACTTCAAATTTTATTGTTGAGAAACAAATTAACCAGTTTGAAGATGGTAGCTTGATGCATCAAATTCAATTACAGATATGTTCAAAAGTTACAGGAACAAAAAGATGAATTATCAGCTATTGACACAGACATTAAAGATAAGGAATTCATAACCATTATGTTTCATAACCTACCTGATGAGTATCAAAATTTTGTAACCTCATTTTGTGTATCTTCTTGAAATCTAGTTCCCACATTTGAAGAAGCTATAAGCTTACTACTCCAAGAAGAGCAGTGACTCGAGAACAATGAACTTGCAAAACCAAATAGAGATTTTATAGGAAGATGTCGTCGAGGAGGAAAGTATAATTGGCATCAAATTTGGAGGCCAACTTCTTCAAATCAAATAGGTACTTCTCAAAGTTCTAAGCATTGCAATTATTGTAGCAAGAGTAATCATAATGAAGAAGAGTGTTATCTTAAACAAAGACATAAGGCTAACAAGAATAGAGGTAGAGGACATCATAGAGGAAGAAGTAGAGGGGGCAGGCATCAAAGTCATTTTGTAGAAAGTAGTATAGTTGTTCCACAAGAACCTGCCACTAATTATTTGTTTATGGCTTCTCTGCTTCTCAATGTCTGTGTTACATTGATTTGGGAGCCACCAAGCATATCATCGGTAAGCAAGAAGTTTTTTCAAAACTTTCTCCCTATGATAACAAGATCATTATTCTTGATGATGACAGTATTCATGAGGTACAAGGAAGAGGTGAAATACCCATGAGAGTTTCAGGAGCTTGCATATAAAATATACAGAATGTCTTGTATGTTCTTGGCTTAAAGAAAAACTTGCTTTCCATTAGTAAAATTACTGATGAAAACTATACTGTTGTGTTTGATGAGAAACAATGTTTGATTAAAGATCAGAACAACAACATCATTGCCAGAGGATTGCGATGTAATGATACGTACAGGTTCGATGGTATTCCAGAGCAACGGCAAGCTTTTTTGGCATGTTCTACTTCAGAAAATCAATTATGGCATGAAAGATATGGTCATCTTAATTACTTTTATTTGAAGTTGCTTCATAAACATAATTTGGTAAATGGATTGCCTAACATTGAAGAAGATAAAGGTGTATGTGAAGCATGTCTGGCTGGGAAGAAATATCATTTCAAATTTGATAACAACAAAACCAAAGCAACTTAGGTACTTGAATTAATTCAAAGTGATGCTTGTGGTCCAACGGGAACCCAATCCCTTGGAGGTGCTAAGTACTTCGTAACATTCATTGATTATTTTTCAAGAAAAATATGGGTGTATTTTTTGAAGAACAAATCTGATGTATTTGCAACTCTTAAGCAATTCAAGGCTATGGTTGAAAATAAAAGAGGTCAGCACATTAAGGTGTTTAGGAGTGATAGAGGACGTGAGAATGAATCACATGCATTTCGTGATTTTTGCTATCACCATGGTATTCAAAGACAAAATTCTATTGCCAAAACACCACAGCAAAATGGGGTAGTAGAGAGGAAGAATCAGTCAATTATGGAGATGGCTGGGTGCATGCTAACAGGGCGTCATCTCAGTGATTAGTTATGAGCTGAAGCAGTTTAAACAACATTGTTTTTGTTAAATCGCAATCCAACAAAGGCAATTTGTGGAAGGACCCCTTACGAAGCTTGGTCAAGAAGGAAACCAGAGGTAACCAATTTCAAAGTTTTTGGTTGTTTAGCATATGCACTTGTTCCAGATACAGATAGACATAAGTTGGAGGCTAAAAGTAGGAAATTCATATTTATTGGGTATAGTACTAAATCGAATGCATACAAGTTATAGGATCCAGTAAATAGAAAGGTTGTTATAAGTAGAGACATAATTTTTTATGAGAGACTCCCACATGTGCATACATCAGAATGGAAAGGTGACGTTTTGCAGGGTGATAATGAAGAAATTGAATTCAAAACTCCTGTCACATATAGGAGGCGCAGAAGAGACTAGGACAAAGAAGTAGAGGAAGAAAAAGTAGAGTTGGAATTTGTTGAGATTGTAGCAAGGAAGGTCTTCCATCATCATTACAGCATCCTAGGATGATGGAGGACATTGAAACTTAGGCTAAATCAATTAATTAAATATTTTCCTAAGTCTAACTTAGGAAAAGAACTGTTGATATGTTATAATCTTCAGTTTACTTTATTGAGTACTTTTTCTAAAGTTAAAGTGAAAAATAATTTAAGTTGTGGTCTTTTAATCTTGACCATTGATCTCATCATGAGGGTGAGGGTTGATCTCAGCCCTCAATCCTTTTGGAGATTAGGGTTTCACTTGCTCAATGAAGAATAAAGAGATTGGTTAGGCTAAGAGGGCGCACAAGAAGAAGGAGAGATCGATCTACAGAGAGATTGATTACAGATTTGAGTGTGAGGGTTTGCAGGGAGACAGAAGAGGACTCGTCAAGCAAATTGGCACACACATTTTCAACATTTGCAGAGGACTTTTTCTCAGATCTTAGGGTCGTCGTACCAAGTGATGCAGCACCCACGCAGACAGTCGTACGATATTGCGCAGAGGCTTATGCAGAGGTCTCATCAGGGACGTTTTGGTTCAGGGATTTGCAGAGAGGGGTCGTACAAGTGTTGGGGAGGAGTTTGGCTGAGCATATTGCTTAGTATTTGGCTGGGCGGATTTGTACTATAAGAGAACTCTATATTTCCTTGCTGAATAATAATAAAATCTCAGATCTGTTGCACTGGTTTTACCACCTTGGGTTTTTCCAGGGACTATTGTCCAAAAATAAGTGTGTACATTTGATGTGATTGCTGTCTATTTTTACTTTCGGTTCCTGGTAATTTATTTCTACTATGTATTTAATTTACTGTGAAGAAAAACCCTAAATAATCATTTAAAAATTAATTTGATTGGTTTAAAGTGTACTAGGTTTAGAAATTTCACATGGTATCGAGGCAGGACTATTAAAGAGGCAGTATCACAAGTGGGTTTTCAAAATCCAACAAAAATCTGAAGTTTCAGGCACAGATCTAAGGCAGTCGTTGTCTTCCCTTGCGTCTAGGGTTTTTGCACTAGGGTTTCACCATAAAAAGAAAAGCAGAGGTAGGGTTTGAACCGTAAGGGTTTGAACATAATACTTTTAGAAAATGGCCATGAGTTTGAGGGTGGAAGACAGGTTACAAGGGGCTCAGAATTATCCCACCTGGAAAGAAAGGATGACAATGATATTGGAAGTCAACGATGTGTCAGAGCATGTCAATGACAAGGCAGCAGCTCCCACAGGTACAGTTGAATTGATCATTTGGAAGAAAGGTGAGGCTAACGCCAAGAGCCTAATTCTTGATGGGATAAAAGACCATGTGGTCCCACATCTCTCAGGAAAAGCTGAGGCAAAAGACATGTGGAAAGCCCTAAGTGACCTCTACCAAAACAAAAATGAGAACAGAGTGATGGCTTTGCACAAGCAACTACGTGGAACCAAGATGGCCAAAGGTGAGGGTGTAATACCTTATCTTACCAGGATAACACAAATTAGAGATGAACTTGCAGCAGTGGGAAAAAAGACTGAAGATCCTAAGTTGGTGTGTATTGCACTAGATGGATTTACTAAGTCATGGAACGTTTTTGTCCGTGGTGTGGTAGCTCGGGAGAAGCTCCCTGATTGGCAACGGTCGTGGAATGATTTTGTGCAGGAAGAGATTGGAATTGGTCAAGCAGGACCATCATCTTCAACTTTGTTAGGGACCTAACCCCTCACGTAGGCAAAATAATCTATTTCGATGTAATAAAGGTCAATATTAATAAGACCTAGCAATAAGGAAGAATAAGTCCAATGTAAGAAGACCTAATAGAAGCTTCCGCTTCTAGAAGGATCTTCCTCTAGATGGTTCTTTTGACAAACATATTTAGTATAAATAGGAGTCGAGGATATGAGAACTTGTCTTGGATATTATTGTAATAGAGCACTGCTCTACTGGAGGTTACCCCCTCGAAGAGGCAAGTGAACATTGCTCTCAGTAATCAAAGTGCTCTTTTTGATGTTATTCTGGTATCATTTTGGTATTACTATGGTGTTGTTCTGGTTATATTGTTGTTCATCTGCCATTTCTAGCTATTTATTTATGTTCTGCATACTTTTCTATATTTGGAATATTACAAGTGGTATCAGAGCACCTTCCTCGGTAGAAAATTGTGGGTTAATTTTCTTTTCAAGGTAGAGATGTATTCCGACATCTTTAAGCTACAGATATCTGTCGTTACGCGCATAAACCCACGGTCGGGGATTCATACACACAGGAAATACAAGTGGTACTTAAGCGCACATCTGTTGGCCACCCGTGTAACCCCCGTTGGTACCCCTTCGAGTGGTACCGCATCAGACAGCACCTGTATACGGATCGACCTATATCTCCTGAAGCCCTCCATAGATAAACCGATTGGTCGCCTAACTGTTATAGTGCCACCGAGAGAAAAGCACTCGAGAAGATACTCTCTAGTACCTGGGTAGTCGAGTAGTACGGCTAAGGGCACGGCCTAGCCTCCTTAGTTGGTGCCCTGAGATATTGGGCCTCCTTAGTTGGCACCCTTATCTATTGGGGCAATGCTTCCAAATTAAGACAGATCATCAAAGCCTCAAGTATTTTCTGGAACAACGCATTTCCTACCCAGAGCAACAAAAATGGGTGACTAAGCTCTTTGGATATGATTATGAGATCGTTTACAAAAAAGGCAAAGACAATCTGGTTGTTGATGCACTTTCCAGAAAATATGAAGATGAAGGGTACCTTTTTTCTCTCTCCTTCATTGTCCCAGATTGGCTCCAAGTTGTTCGCCCGGAATGGCTACACGATCCCAAAAGTTTGCATCTAATACAACAATTGCAGTCCAATTCTCCAGTTTCCCCAAGGTACTCTTGGCTCCATAATGAGCTTTGATACAAAGGTCGTTTGTATTTAAGTAACCAATCAAAACTTAAATCCATGGTACTTTCTGAGCTTCATGCTACACCCACAGTTGGGCACTCCGGGTTTACGAAAACCTATGACAAGGTCAAACGTTATTTTTTGGGGATGGTATGAAACAGGACGTTCGTAATTTTGTCGTTGAATGTGATGTGTGTCAACGCAACAAGGGCGAAACAGTCAAATCTCTTGGCACACTACAACCACTTCCGATTCCACCGACTATTTGGCAGGATATCTCTATGGATTTTATTGTAGGCTTACCTAAATCGGTCATCATGGTGGTAGTTGATCGTCTTTCCAAGTATGCTCATTTTTGTGCTCTTCAACACCCATTTACAGCATCCACTGTGGCTCAACGTTTCATGGATCAGGTCTTCAAGCTTCATGGCATGCCGCATTCTATTGTTTCTGATCGCGACCCAACTTTCACCAACAATTTTTGGCAAGCACTGTTCAAGCTACAAAGGCACCCGATTGCATCTCAGCACAGCTTATCATCCCCAGACTGATGGTCAAACTGAAGTTGTCAACAAGTGTTTGGAAACATATTTGAGGTGTTTTGCCTCGGAAAGGCAAAATCAGTGGGCTCAATGGTTACCACTAGCTGAATGGTGGTACAACACTTTGTACCATACAGCTACCCACAAGACTCTTTTTGAAGCGGTATATGGACAAAAGCCACCTTCAGTTCTCTCATATTTGCCAGGTGTCTCGAAGGTCCAGGCGGTTGACCAAACGCTTACAATTCGAGAGGCTATTCTCTGTACCCTCAAAGAGAATTTGGTCATGGCCCAGAATCGCATGAAGCAACAAGCAGATCAAGGTCGCTCTGAACATCAATTTGCAGAAGGGGATCGGGTGTTTCTTCGACTGCAAGCTTACAAGCAAAATTCCATCAAGGTTGACCATTGTCAGAAACTGGCGCCCAAATTTTATGGTCCTTATACCGTTCTCAAGCGTGTGGGACAGGTGGCCTATCAGTTAGCTTTGCCCAATCATTCTAAGCTCCATCCTGTTTTTCATGTTTCCTGCTTAAAGAAGGTGATTGGAACTAAATGCCAAACTCAAACCAGCCTTCCCGAGTTGGATGAAGAAGGCTCCATTTGGCTATAGCCACAAGCAGTTTTGGACCAGCCTGAGCATCGTCTGCGTCAGGGAACCATCAAGGAAGTGTTAATCCAGTGGAAAGATACAACTCCAGCACATGCCACTTGGGAACCAGCTACCATTCTGCAGCAATTTCCACATCTCAAGCCTTGAGGAAAAGGTTGTTTTTAAGGGGGAGGACATGTTAGGGACCTAACCCCTCACGTAAGTAGAATAATCTATTTCGATGTAATAAAGGTCAATATTAATAAGGCCTAGCAATAAGGAAGAATAAGTCCAATGTAAGAAGACCTAATAGAAGCTTTCGCTTCTAGAAGGATCTTCCTCTAGATGGTTCTTTTGATAGACATATTTAGTATAAAGGAGTCGAGGGTATGAGAACTTTTGTCTTGGATATTATTGTAATAGAGCACTACTCTGTTGGAGGTTGCCCCCTCGAAGAGGCAAGTGAACATTGCTCTCAGTAATCAAAGTGCTCTTTTTGGTGTTATTTTGGTATCATTTTGGTATTATTGTGATGTTGTTCTGGTTATATTGTTGTTCATCTACCATTTCTAGCTATTTATTTATGTTCTACATACTTTTCTATATCTAGAATATTACAAACTCATGTAGAGGAGGAAGAAGGCTTGGTCCTTGCATGCAAAGCAAAGGGCAAAAAGAAGAGGAAAGGTGGAAAGAAAAACATTGACTTCTCAAAGGTCAAGTGCTTCCAGTGTCACAAGATGGGTCACTTTGCATCACAGTGTCAAGAGAGAAAGAAGAAGCCACAGATGGCAGCTTCAGCAGCAGTGGATGAGTTTGCGAAGTCATTTGAGGAGAATTTTTGCTCCATAGCCTATATGTTTAGTACAGTTGTTTCAGACATGTGGTTTGTAGACAGTGGTGCATCTTGTCATATGACAGGGCGTAAAGAGTGGTTTACTAAGATACAAGAGGGAGGCGTAAATCTAGTCATTGAGTTGGGGGATTACAGGCGCTACAAGGCGCAAGGAGTTAGCACAGTCTAATTTCATAGGGAGTCCAGGAAACCACTCCATTTCAATGATGTGTTATATGTTCCAGGGTTGACCGAGAACCTCATCTCAGTTTCTACTCTTGAGAATAAGGAATATGAGGTCACTTTTCGTAAAGGAAAGGTGTTCATCAAACCGGGTGGGTCAGGTGAGAAGATGGACAGGATGATTGGGGTTCGAGAGGAGAAGGTCTATTGGTTACAGGTTCAGCCAGGGAAAGCATTAGCGATTTTCACCACGGATATAGGTGAGTTGTGGCACAGGAGGATGGCACATATTCATTTTGGTGCTTGGGGCATTTGAGGGAGGCAGTCACTGGATTTCCTAAGATCACAGCTGAGAGGCATGACCCTTGCAAGGGTTGTGCGTTAGGCAAGTATGCCCGGAAACCCTTTCCATCTAACGAGCACAGGTCCAAGGGAGTATTGGATCTGATACACTCTGACGTATGTGGATCGATGAGTGTGGAGTCAATGAGTGGATCTAGATACTTTGTCTTGTTTATTGATGACTACTCCAGGAAGACCTGGATTTACTTTCTAAAGACCAAGGATGAGGTCTTTGGGAGGTTGTAGGAGTTTAGAGCTCTGGTGGAAAACCGATTGGGAAGAATATCCAGGTCTTAAGATCGGATAATGGGGGAGAATACACCTCCAAGGAATTTGAGGATTATTGCACAACAGTAGGGATTAAGAAGGAACTCACGGTTCCCTCAACAGAATGGAGTGGTCGAGAGAAAGAACAGGACTGTGGTTGGAGCAGCACGAGCGATGATTCATGATCAGGCACTGCCATTGTTCTTATGGGCAGAAGCGAGCAGTGTTGCAGTATATTTGCAGAATAGGAGTCCCCACACAGTTTTGGGGAAGCAGACACATGAGGAGACATTTTTAGGTACTAGGCCAGATGTGAGTCATATTCGCCTCTGGGGCAGTGCATGTTACTGTCATGTCCCTTCGGAGAAGAGGACAAAGCTAGACCCTACAATGGTTAAGGGGTTACTTGTTGGTTACAGTGAGGCTTCCAAAGCCTACAGGATCTATGTACCTACACGCAGGAAGGTTATTGTGTGTAGAGATGTGCAGTTCGAGGAGGAACGTGCATTGAAGAGATCGAAGGATTTTCCAGCAAGTGTAGAGAACCAGTAGGGACAGAACACAAGAGTCTAGGAGCAAGAGGCACCAAGTCAGAAGACAAGATCACAGGAGCAGACACAGAATACATGTTCAGAGGGAGACCGTTGGACAGGATCATCAGGAGCGAGTTGATGAGGAGGAGGAGCATGATGCAGTTCCCCTAGAGCAAATTACTAGGCCACAGGCTAAGTGGTACAAGTCCACAGTCAATGATTCTAGGTTGGCAGGGCTTCCAGAGAGGGACTTCAGACGAAGCAAACCACCAGAGAGACTTGGATATATGGCATTGATGACTCGGCTCATTGATGTTGAGCCTTCCAATTATGAGGATGTTGCACGGCATAAGGTGTGGCAGGAGGCCATGATAGAGGAATATGTCTCCATTATGAAAAATGAATTATGGGAGGTAGTTATGAGACCAGAGGATAAAAAGGTGGTTGGATCCAAGTGGATCTACAAAGTTAAGCATGCAACAGATGGAAGCATGGACAAGTACAAAGCTCGTTTCGTGGCCAAGGGGTTTTCACAGCGAGAGGGAGTTGACTATGAGGAGACTTTCACTCCTGTAGCCAGGTATTCTTCAATCCGAGAAGTCATTTCATTGGCAGCAGAGAAGGGCTGGAGCATTCATCAGATGGACGTGAAGACCGCCTTCCTCAATGGAGTTGTTGAGGAGGAGGTATATGTTAAGCAACCTGAGGGATTTGAGATTGGCAGCAGAGAGACGCATGTGCGCAGACTGAGGAGAGCCTTGTATGGGCTCAAGCAGGCACCTCGGGCATGGTACTCAAGGATTGACAGCTACTTGAGAGAGATGGGCTTCCAGCAGAGTGAGGTAGATTCAAACTTGTACTTTCTTGCAGGAGAGAAGCCTTTTATACTGGTGCTTTATGTAGATGACCTATTTCTCATAGGAGATGAACAACTGATAGCAAATTGCAAGGTCAACCTTGCAACAGAATTTGAAATGAAAGACCTTGGGTTGATGCACTATTTTCTAGGGTTGGAGGTTTGGCAGATGGATGGGTGCTTCTTCCTAGGACATGGGAAGTATGCAGTAGAGATTTTGCACAGGTTCAGGATGATGGACTGTAGGCCCATGTCCACACCTCTAGTTACAAACTAAAAGAAGATTGATGCATTAGATTCGAAGACAGTAGACCCCACTGTCTATCGTCAATTGATTGGATCGCTCATGTATTTGGTCAATACTCGACCAGATATCAGCTTTGCAGTAAACTCTTTGAGTCAATTCATGGTGGACCGTCGAAGAGTACATTGGATTGTTGTGAAGCATGTGCTTCGCTATCTCGGAGGGACAGTGGAGTACGGGCTATTGTATGAGCATAGTAGTGGAGTGACATTAGCAAGATTTACAAATGTTGATTAGGCAGGATGTGTAGAGGACAGAAAGAGTACTTCAGGTTGTTGCTTCAGCATAGCAACAGGCATTATTTCTTGGTTCAGCAAGAAGCAGAAATCAGTGGCATTGAGCTCTGCCGAGGCAGAGTACATGGCAGCGAGTTTGGCAGCATGTGAGGCACTTTGGTTGAGGAAGTTACTTTTGGGCTTGTTCAGGCAGGAGCTAGAAGCTATTGTGATTCACTATGACAACCAGAATTGCATCAAGCTCTCTGAGAATCCAATGTTTCATTATCGTAGCAAGCACATCGATATCAAGTATCACTTCATTCGGGATTGTGTACAGAGAGGAGTCGTGAGGCTTGATTACACACAGACTGATGAGAAAATGGCAGACATCTTTACCAAGGCACTGAGCAGACAAAAGTTCGAGAAGTTCAGAGATCGGATGGGGTTGAGAAAGAATCCCTTCCTCGCTAAGAGGGAGTGTTGAGATTGTAGCAAGGAAGGTCTTCCATCATCATTACAACGTCCTAGGATGATGGAGAACAATGAAACTTAGGCTAAGTCAATTAATTATATATTTTCCTAAGTCTAACTTAGGAAAAGAACTGTTGATATGTTATAATCTTCACCTTACTTTATTGGTACTTTTTCTAAGGTTAAAGTGAATAATAATTTAAGTTGTGGTCTTTTAATCTTGACCATTGATCTCATCATGAGGGTGAGGGTTGATCTCATCCCTCACTCCTTTTGGAGATTAGGTTTTCACTTGCTCAATGAAGAATAAAGAGATTGGTTGGGCTAAGAGGGCGCACAAGGAGAAGAAGAGATTGATCTACACAGAGATTGATTGCAAATTTGAGTGTGAGGGTTTGCAAGGAGATAGAGGACTCATCAAGCAGATTAGCACACACATCTTCGACATTTGCAGAGGACTTTATCTCATATCTGAGGGCTGTCGTACCAAGTGACGCAGCGCCTACGCAGACAGTTGTACGATATTGCGCAGAGGCTTACACAGGGGTCTCATTAGGCACGTTTTGGTTCAGGGATTTGCAGAGAGGGTCGTACAAGTGTTGGGGAGGAGTTTGGCTGAGCATTTTGCTTAGTATTTGGCTGGGCCGATTTGTACTGTAAGAGAACTCTATATTTCCTTGTTGAATAATAATAAAATCTCAGATATGTTGCACCGGTTTTCCCACCTTGGGTTTTTCTTGGGACTATTATCCAAAAATAAGTGTGTACATTTGATGTGATTGTTGTCTACTTTTACTTTAAGTTCCCGGTAATTTATTTTTTTTGTGTATTTAATTTACTGTGAAGAAAAACACTGAATAATCAGTTAAAAATTAATTTGATTGGTTTAAAGTGTAGTGGGTTTAGAAATTTCACAGAATTGGAAGGACAAGATGGAAGTCAGTGTCCGAACAATGAAAGGAAATCTCATAAAAGACAAAAATGGTTCTATAGAACTCTTCAAGATGCAAAGCCAACAAGGTGATAGAAGAACAAGGTCAAAATCACCACAACAGGTAAATATTGCCTTCATGAGTGAAGTTGTGCATTCTTACAATCCAGTTTCTTTTAATGAAGCAAATCAAAAACAAGAATGGAGAGATGCAATGCAAGTAAAATATCATGTTTTGATACAAAACAACACAAGTTAGTTGAATTAACCCCAGATAAGAAACCAATAGGCTGTAAATGAGTATATCGCACAAAGTTCAAATTAGATGGTTCTATTGATAAATATAAAGCCAGGTTAGTTGCAAAAGGATATGCACAAAAAGAAGGAATCAATTATAAGGACTCATTTGTGTCTATTGCAAAATTAATCATAATCAGAATGTTGTTAGCTCTTGTAGAACAGTTTTGATGGCAGGTACACTAAATGGACATTAAAAGTGCATTCCTAAATGGGGATTTGCAAGAAATGTATATGAAGCAACCTAAAGGATTTGCAGTTGAAGGAAAAGAAAAGTTAGTATGTAAGTTGGCAAAGGCCTTGTATGGATTAAAACAAGCCCCTCAAGCATGATATGAAAATATTAATAAGTATCTTAAATCAAGAGGTTTCAAGAGAAGTGATCATGATCCTAACTTGTATATCAAAGAAAAAGGTGAGAATTATTATTATGGTTGTATATGTTGATGACTTAACAATTACAAGTAATATTGATGACTTGATTCAAGAAGAAAAAGATAGTATTTGAAAATCATTTGATATGACCAACTTGGGATTATTACATTATTGTTTGGGCATTGAAGTTTGACAACAACCAAACAACATTTTCATCTCACAGACAAAGAATGCTTCAGAATTATTGGAAAAGTTCAGAGTGGAAGATTGTAATTCTAGCAAAACACCAATGGAGGTAAACTTAAAGTTTTTGAAAGATGATAAATCTAAGGTAGTTAATGAATTGTTTTATCGTCAACTTGTAGGAGCATTGATTTATCTTACCACAACTAGATCAAACATAACTTTTGCAATTGGAATGTTATCAACATTTTTAAACTATCCCAAGGAAACACATTGGAAGGCAGCAAAGAGAGTACTTAGGTATATCAAAGGTACCTCACAATTCGGTATTGTACTAGGGAAGAATGATAACGTCATGTTGAAAAGTTTTCAGATGTAGACTGGGCAAGTGATACAAATAAAAGAAAATCTACAATAGGTTATGTTTATACCCTTGGTAGTGGAGTGATTTCATGGGCAAGTAAAAAGCAACCTTCGATAGCGCTTTCAACAACGGAAGCAGAATACAAAGCAGTCGTTGGAGGAACTTGTGAAGCAGTGTGGTTACGCAGAATTTTAAGTGATTTGAAGCTTCCGCAAATGCAGCCTACAACTTTACATTGTGACAACCAAAGTGCCATCAAGTTGACGAATAATCCAATTTATCATTAGAAAACAAAACAAGTAGAAATTCGACTTCAGTAATCAATGAACAAGTATAGAAAAAAAATATAGAGTTAATTAATTGTGAGTCCCAAGATCAAGTGGAAGACATCTTCACCAAAGCACTCAATAGGGAGAAGTTCGAAAAGTTTAGAGAGATGTTAGAAGTTGTGGAAAATGAAATAAACATTAAGAGGGGGTATTAGATATTGTAATATTTATTGGCAAAAAATGTATTAGAGTTACAATGTAATATCATAAAGTGGAAATACATCATATGCAATAAATGACATTAAAGTTAAAAGTAATTATGAAATTAGTTGAGTGGTCCCTAACGGGAATAATGAAACTTGCCAAATATATATACAACACCACTTTATGAAATTGAATACACATTGATATAGTACATCTCTCATTCAAACTCTCTTACTTGTCTCTTGTATATTCTCCATAGCATAGTTTAACATTCTCGCCACATGAGCATTTCTAACTTTGAATTTACAAACAACATAGTTCTTACCACCAAGCTTGTGTTGTAATGTAGCACCTTGAATAGTTCCTAGCAATTTTTCCAAGTTTCTTATCTTCTCACAATTTATAGATGCGATTAAATTTATAGCAATAAGATTCAATGTGAGACACGATTATCCTTTGGCCCTTGATGGTGTTTTCCCACTAGTAAGCACAAGGTTTGAATGTAAAACACTTTCAAATGTTCCTCCAACTCTCCACCTCTCCTCTCAACCTAACTTGCAATGTTTCTCCATCTTGTGGTGTATAATCATCAAGGGGGACTACTATTGTCCTTTACACAACACTACAATTACCTCACAGGCTCAGAGGCCAATAACTACTCTAATATTGAAAATTACAAAGCAACAATAGATTGAAGAAAGCGCACCACCACAAAGGTTTTCCAAACTAAATTGTCTCCTTCAATTACAATATCAAATATATTACTAGTACAAAATTTTGTCAAAATTAGAGCCTAAAGATGAAATTAGACCTTCAACTTTTCATGAATCTAGCCTAGAATAAACTAACTTATCAAAATTTAATTTTATCATATGAGGATGTTGGAAACCTAATTCGCTAGGGTTATGGTATTAGTCACTTGTGAAGGAATACAAAACGTCAAGTGAGTGTAACGGTCATCAAGAATCCAAGCAACCTCTTGGAAGATGAATCCAAAGGTCAAGCTCATGTATTTAGATATGTATCATATTAATGAGAAATGCAACTCACGCTTATCTACATTTGTGCGTTCTAACAATAGTAACAGAGCCTATAGTTCATAAGCCCTGCATTGAGCATGGCAGTGATCCATGGCAATTATTCCCGTGTGTAGATTCCCTAAGGTCTATCCCTACTCGTCTAACCATTATATTTTCTATCTGGTCTGCAGAAACGTCTCGCTATGCCCCTCTACCTGCCAGTCTATGCCTCTCATCTGTTATTATGCCATTGTAGCTCAGAAACCCTAATCCGCAAGACTGTCCCTCTGCCTTCAAGTCTCTTCTGCGCTCAAAAACATCTCTAAGATCCTCTTTGCATTGGTGTGTATCGCTTAGTGAAAACCCTAATGCGACTCTCTCTGCATAAAACCCTAAGGAATAGTAGGCACATCCGACTACGAAGGTGAAGGTAGATAGAGTATGCATTACTTTCTTGGCATCAAATTTAAATAAATATCTTTACAATCGGTGAACAGGCGTTCAAACTTATCACTTTTAGCCAAGATGTATTCATCATTATCTTAAATAGTGATCAAATAGATCTAAGAATTTTATCCTGAGTCTACCCGTTGAAGTTGTTTTTATTGTTGAATATTCTCATTCAAGGATGCGCCCCCCGTACAGAAGGAGAGTTGTGATGGAAAAAGACTGAAGGATATTTTTCGACAACATAGGAATTCCAACAAAGGATGAACACATTCAGTAACCAATCACACAACCAGATCAAAGATCAACACACCGATGTTTTTACATGGTAAAACCCCGGTGGGGAAACATCCATGGCCCCAACTAACGCGACCACTTGAGGCAATTTATTAATGCAAAAGAAAATATATTACAGAGAGTTTCTCACAATCGATCATCGACAAATGACCCTCCATGCTCTTTAAATAGAGATCATGGACCAATCGGGTGTTAAGCCACAGATCAATGTA
>ML785038.1:78412-92010 GCA_009831015.1 Picea engelmannii | reverse complement strand
AACATATCGTGACCGTCAGATTACAAATGCATACTAAAGAAACACACTTTAAACTAACGACACATTAGACCAAGTTGATCTTAACTCACTCCTAAGTGTCTAAATATCCTAACATCCCCCCTTAAGAACAACTTGGGATAGGATTGAAGGATTTACAAAGGCAACACAATAGGAGAAGTAAGGATGCATTAGAGCCTATCCCCCCTTAATGACAACTTACTAAACCCCTAACATAGATCGAAGTTTTGAAAATTTCGCTTCTGTAAGAGACTTTGTGAAAATGTCTACAACTTGATCTTTTGTAAAGCAAAAGAGCACTTCAATAATTAGATCATGAATGAGCTTTCTAATGAAGTGCATGTGTAGCTCGATGTGTTTGTTGCACTAATGTCGAACTGAATCTTTGGCGAGCTTGATGGCACTCAGATTGTTGCACCAAAGGGTGGTTGGCTACTGCTGCTGGAACCCAAACTCTGAAAGGATCTGCCAAAGCCATAAGGCTTTTTGACTTGCATTAATTGTTGCTCGATACTCTACTTCTATTGAAAAAAGAGCAATAACTTGTTGTTTCTTACAAGCCCAAGTGATAGGTCCAGAACCAAGGCTAAAAACATAACCTGCAGTAAACATCTGATCATCAAGGTTGTCGACCCAATCTGAATTAGTAAAACCAACCAACAAAGGAGTCCCCCCTGAACTGTAATGCGATCCCAAGTATCGTTTGCCATTAAAGAGCGATGCTTTTCATTTACTGTTGTGTCCCAATCTAGATGACCTGAAGCTTCTGCAAATGTTTTTAAATCATGAGTCTCTAAAACTTGAGCCAAAAGAGAAGAGGCTCACGGGAACTGTGAACGTGTTCGACATTGATCTGAAGGATCATCGACAAGATCACCAGCTACTTCTCAAATTGAATGGACCCATCTGGGAAGTTGTGGTGTTGGTGCGGGTTCATGTTCAATGGACTCATCTGGAGGAAGGTGAGCAAGCGGAGGTGGATGTTCATCCTCGCTGTCATCAACTAAAAAAGAAGAAATCAAAATAGGAACAAAAGATGGCACAAACACCAAATTAAACTTGCAGGCCAAGAGATTTTCATCAAATTTTACATCTCTTCTAATAATTTTTTCATTGGAATGAGGTTGAAGTAGTTTGTAACCTTTGACATCTTCAGAATATCCAACAAAATACACTTCACTTTTAGACTATAAAGCTTTCATTTTCTCATCAGTTATGTGAGCCTATGTTACACTACCAAATACACGGAAGTGGCTTACATCTGGCTTAATTTTATTCCATGCTTCTTCCGGTGTTATATTTTTTAGAGCCTTTGTGTGAGTGCGATTTACTATGTTATTTGCACAGTTAATGGTTTTCGCCCAACAATGAAGACTTAATCCTTTAAATTGGATCATACAATTAGCCATTTCTTTTAATATGCAATTCTTTCTTTCAGCAATACCATTTTGTTGTGGTGTATATGGAACAGTGTGTTGCATTTGAATGCCATGTGCAGTGCAATAACTTGTAAATTTATTGTTCACGTATCCACCTCCATTATTTGTTCTTAACCTTTGAAGTTGATGTCAAGATTGTTTTTCTACAAGGGCCTTGTAGGCCAAAAACTTGCCAAACACTTCACTCTTAAGTTTTAAGAATTAAACCCAAATGCGTCTGGAGAAATCAACAATTAAAGTTAAGAAATACTTGCACCCAGAGAAAGAAGGAGAAGAAAGTGGACCACACAAATCACTGTGAACAAGCTATAAAAGGGGCGAGGCGTGCCAAGAGGCACGTTTGTCAAAATTATCCTGATGATGTTTGTCAAGAACACATCCGGCACAAACACCATCTCTGCAAGAAACAAGAGAAAGACGAGTCATCATGTGTTGATTACATAGTTGTCGCAATGAGCAATAGTTTAGATGACCAAACCGCTCATGCCAAAGTTTGTTCAAGTCATCGATATGAGCAACAAAAACTAATGGAAAAGATGATGACCCGAAGTTGTCAAACTTGTACAACCTGGTAATATCATCAACAACTCCAGTTGCAAGGACATGCTTAGGATCTTTTAAATCCTTGACTACAACTTGGTGGGTGAAAAATCTACAGTTTAACCTTCACCTAAATGAGTGATCCGATACACGGATAGAAGGTTGCAGGAAAGACTTGGAACACATAATACATCATTGAAATGACCATTATCTACCTGAATTGTTCCAGACCCTACAACACTAAGAGATCTCTCATCACCAACAAATATTTTCTTAGTGTTAAGAGAAGAAAAGATGGCTTTATCCTTAGCCATATGATAAGATGCTTCAAAATCAATAAGACACTAATCAGAAGATGAAGTAGAAGTTGCATTGAAGGAGAAACCAGAAGCAAAAAGTGATGTCCATGAGAAAAAGAAGAAAAAGAAGAATCAATACCGATGTTGTGCTTCTTCATTGTTACTTCTAAGGCTTCCATCTTTTTAAAACATTTAGACTCCACATGACGATCTTTCCCACAAAAGTTGCAATGTCTGTCAATCTTCTTACTTTTGGATTTTGCTCCTTTGTCACCATTAGGAGCATAAGTTGGCAGAGAGGGCTTGGGACCCTTGTTTTGCTTGTTGTGGCGAGGATGTTGCTTCTTGGGATTATGGGATTTATCTTTCTACTAGACCACTAAGGCTTTGTTGGATGTACCTGCAGTGCTAATCAATCCAAGTTGCACAAGTTTATCTTGCTCTCGAATCAAAGCATCACAAAAAGACTCAAGAGAGGGTTGTTTAAAAGCACTCCCTGGATCTTCTCTAGTGGCATAAAAGGTAGATACAAAAGCATAATATGCACTACCAAGCTTAGCAAGAATAGCATATATGCATCGATCTTCCTTCAGATCTAGGTTGCAGTCTATACATAAAAGTCTAAGTGTTTTGAACTTAGATAAGTAATCTTCAATGCAAGGAAAATCATTTGGACTTAAATCCATTAACTGATATTCCAACTGGTGGGCTCGAATAATATTGTGTTTAMCAAACACAGCTKCAAGATTTTCCCAAGCTTCATCAAGGGCATTAATTCCTTGAAGGTCAAACCTTAAATCAAGAGAGATGGRCATTCTGATTAGTCCACGTGCTTCATCATTCCTATTATCCCATTTGACTTTCTTTTCATCATCAGTGGATTCTTGTTCTTTTCCCAAGGTAATCTGGTACAATCTTTTACTTCTCAGTAAATCTTCCATATGGTATTTCCATGAGAARTAGTTGGCGTTGGTAAGCAAAAGATCACTAGGAGAAGCCATATTAAAATATGCAGAGTATTRAAATTTGGTAGCTTGRAGGTGCTTTTGCATTGGCAGCGCTYAGCATGTGGAAGTGACCAAGCAAATTTTCTCCTAGTGACTTTATAATTATARAGTGATTTTATAAAGTTGGATCTTTTAAATATTTTTAATGTAAAAGTGATTTTATGATGTTTTGAGTCACTTTAATGACTTAAGTGACCTCAACGAATGATTAAGTCATGACCGTTGATCTTGAGGGAAAGTGAAGAGTCACTCATGGGAGATCAAGGGTTAGGAGAGTTACATTTCGAAATTGTTTAAAGGCAACTCATTGGGAGAAGGAGAAGGAGAGCGCACTTTTGAGGAGAGCTTGAGAGAAGGTGAAGGGGCATGCATCCCAAGGAGGAGTTCTTTGCTTGAAGAAAGAGCTACAGCAAGAGGGACTTGGTATGCATCCCTAGGAGAGGGATTGGCACGCAGTCCAAGGAGCATTTGCAGCATTCAGTAGTCCATACAGCAACTACAGTAGAGGTCGTACAGTAGTGTTTTGTTGGCCATACAGCAAGAGGAGGCACAAAAATCGAGGCTATGAGTATACAGCAAGAGTGGCACGATTTTCTATGCTAGTTCACTGAAGTTTTCTGTTCTGTTTCGTACTGATTCTCTTGGCACAAGTTTCTATACATTTCTGTGATTGTTTGTGGAGGTTTACTAGCCGTTATGGGTCGTACTGGCCGTACAGTTGAGGCAATCTGCCCTAGTTATAGTCTGGTACAGTTTGTATTGAAGGATGACTTGCTGAAATAAGAGATATTTTGTGTTGTAATGCTGATGCCTATTGTTGTTGTATAAACTTAGATTTTCCTTGAGCAGAATAAAGAGTTTTTTATCCTCAAATCTGTCCCTAATTTTCTGTGTATTTTTCAAGTGTTTATGCACAGATTTTTGTGCCAAATGTGGGTTACTGTCTGTTGTTCATAATTTATTTCCGCTGCTGTTTTATTTCAGAACTTGGGTAATAGTATTTTAGCTCATAAACAACAGTGGTATGGCTGTTAGATATTTATAGGAGGCTGAAATCTAATTTAGTCTAAGTGTATGCTGAAATAAGATGAATTTCTACACAGAGAATATGGATTTAAAAGCTAAAACTGATGGTCTAGATGGAAAGCTCTCGAAAAAATAGGTTATTTCAAAAAACGGCACTGAAAACGAACTTCGGATGTGAAAGTTATGTCATTTTTAAAAAGATATAAGCGGTAACCAAAGAGCCACGTGGCAAGTAGAAGTTGGTTCACGTGGTGATGCTCCTCCTTATCTAAATGTGCCTATAAGCTCACTTTTAAATAAGTTACTTATGAAGTGATCCACTTTTATAGAACAAGTGAGAATCACTTTTACAATGAAGTTACTTTATAAATGAAAGTTGCATGTAAAAAAATAACTTAAAAAAAATATATTAAAATTAATTAATAGTGATTCACTTTTATAATTAAGTGAAATGCACTTTACAATAAATGCATGAATTTAAAAAAAAAAAAAGACTTGAACTCAAGACCTCTTACTTAATAAAGCAACTTTTAACCAAATGAGCTAGTGCAAAACACATTATAATCTTAAGCAGGAGAATTGGGGGTGTTGTTGTTGTTGTTGTTATGGAAGACGGCCTTGGAGTGTGTGCTCAATAAAAAAAAAATCATGCATTCACACACAAAAAAAAAATCACTTATCAACAACAACAAGGGTTAAATCTCAGTTAGCTTACCTGGAAAATACCAGTTTTCCCTCTGTTTTTGATGTGTCAAGATCGTACAGAGTGCACGACAAAGAGCATATGTAGACAAGAAAACATTTTTCGTTTTGTTTCTGATTTGTTGAGATCGCACAAAGCACAAGGCAAAGAGCATACGCAGATCAGAAAGAGTAGCAACCCGGAAACAAAAAATAAAACCAAAATATTATCTTTGTAAAAAAATTTAAAAAGCATATTCAAGCTTTATACCTCCGAATCTAACTAAAATGGTCATATCTTGAATAAACGGAAACCTTTTTGAATGAAACGAAAAGCGTTCCTAACTTAAATGAGCGCTCTAAATGCAATGGAACAATCCTCTTAGCCCAGAAATGTACAAAAATGGTAGAAACAAGAGATGCGGCAACACAGCTTCAAGATTTCGATCTATAACAGGAACAGGTCTTCAAATGCGCTCTGATAACATGTTTGACAACACAAGTATTCCAACATAGGACAAACACCTCCAGTAACCACTCACACAACCAAATCAAAGATCAACACACCGATGTTTTTACGTGGTAAAACCCTTGTGGGGAAACATCCATGGCCCAAGCCACCACGACCAGTTGAAGAAATTTATTAATGCAAAAGAAAATATATTATAGAGTTTCTCACAATCGATCATCGACAAATGACCCTCCATGTTCTTTAAATAGAGATCATGGACCAATCAAGTGTTAAGTCACAGATCAATGTAGCCATTAAGATCGAGGAGAATATGAGCCATCAGATCACTCTATGTTGAGAACATATCGTAACCATCAGATTACAAATGCATACTAAATAAACACATTAAGAAACACACTTTAACCTAACGACACATTAGACCAAGTTGATCTTAACTAACTCCTAAGTGTCTAAATATCCTAACAAATATTAGCAATATCACACTGAGGATATTTCGAAATGCCATTTTGAGTTGCGTTGGTTTTCAGGATCTCAAAGTCTTGAATTCAATACGAAGGACTCGTTGTCTTTGTGATGCTCATCTCCTTTAATCACCCTCAGTATCATATACATATAAGGAGAGAGGTGGGATCATCTATTTGAAAGGAAGCATGGTTCGTCAGCTTGAACAAAATCTTGGCCATTAGTGACTTAGTGTGTATCGGTATTATGCTGTCCCATTCATTGACAAGTAGCATCGCCAATGTTACCTTCGACGTATCTTGATATTGATCTTGTATTTTACAAAGCTAGGCACACCCTTTCGAACCTCTGATCTAATCGTCTTGAGTGTATAGAAGAAGAGCAGATGTGATGGAAAGACTTACAAATGAAGGAGGATATATGCAAGGGAAGGGTTGGAGTTTAACCTAATTCCTCGCACCTCGCATGTCGCCTTGTTGGAGAGAAGTCATCTCGAGCGTGAAGAATGAAAGTTAAAGAACATAAGTTGTTTAAGTTCATAACAGTCACATCTCAGAATTCGTAGGAGCTCATGGAATTCGCTATTGAGAACATGTCTGGTGTGAGACCATTTGCCAAAGTCTAAAGTGTGCAACATTAACTATCTAGAGATCTTATCACATTTTGGAACCCAGAGACAAATAGTCTTGTTTCGGTCATTGGTGAGTCATCGTACTTAACATCGATCTCAACGTTATCATTTACTCTGAAGTCACATCATCTTGTATCAGTTGCAAAAGGTTCAAACCCACGATTTTTTGTTTGAAACCTATCAACATTGTGTGTCTGGTGGTCATATAATCTGTCAGTAGAAGCCTTGGCCACTAATCCCGAGGGGCCCAATTTTGTTGTTCTGAACAAAAACTCTCTATTGCTTCATATCACGATTTGGGCTCCTTTGGGCAGTTGAACTTTGATCGAAGATCTCCTTCTTTGTTGGGTTCTCCTTTACTGCACGACTAGAGGTCTTCGAAGCCCGTGAGACAAGCTACAGCATTAGTAGTAGTAGCAGTGAGAGCAAATAAAACAACTCCTTGCATTGTAAACGGGTGCATTTTCTGTAGAAACCGACACCCTTCATCCGCTGAAGTTTACATTTTTTAATCTGATTGTTAAAGGGTGGAGTTGCAAGAAACCCTTGAGGTCTAAGTCAATGTCTAAATGGCTCAAATTGATGAACTATTAGAGTTACTGAACACTCTAATACTCTCTGATGTGAACAATACAGTCACAACTGACAAAGCAACTATGCAATCTACTCTAACTTGTTTGCAAGTTTCGCAAGCCAAATTAAAATTGCTTAAAACTCAGATTCAGCTTCTTCATGATGCACTTGAACGAAAGAATCTTCGACATTCTGAACTAGTTATTGTTTAGAACAACCCTGTTTTTGAAGAAGATGATGTTGATGATTCAGATCAACAGCCAATGCAAGATCAACTCAATGAGCCAGCTTCGAATATAAGTGTAGATGAAGTTCGGCTTCCTCTTTCCAAGCCAATCATCGGACCAAGATATATCAGTCATATAGAAGAATTCATTCTCGAGTATTGACGAATCTTGCAGTGAAAGGATTTGCATCTTCTCACCTTGTCCCTGACAGGGGGGATAACATCAATGATGGACAGTCAGGCTTCAAGTTTCGAAGTCCTATCAATTGAGCAGTAACAACCGAGCGTGATTTGGTTTATGGTCATCCAAAACCACCAAATTGGTTTGTGGTTTTCCTTAAACCTCCGTTTAGTAGAAGACTTACAACTTCTGCTAGACAACGGTTTATGGTTTTCCTTGAACCTCCACTTAATAGAAGACTTTCAACTTCTTCTAGAGAAGAGTTTATGGTCATCTTTAAACCAACATCCGAGAGCACTTCCAATTAGCAAAAGACATCAGCTTCAGCTTCTAGCTAACTTAGGAAATGTCCTGGGAACCATTGAACCCTAGAGCCAAGTTCCAGAGTTTGTGGTCATCCGTAAACCACCAGATTGGTTTGTGGTCTTCCTTAAACCACCATCATCATTTAGTAGAGGACATCTACTTTTGCTAGCCTTTTGGTTTGTGGTCATCCCAAAACCACCAGATTCACCATATTCAAAGAGCACATTCAACCATTGGCAACTATCCACTTCCATATTTCAGCTCTCTTCTTGGACTCACATACACCCTCTCGGATTAAGGGGGGGAATGTTGGAAACCTAATCCACTAGGATTATCGTATTAATCATTTGTGAAGGAATATGAAATGTCAAGTGAGTATAACGGTCATCGGAAGTCCAAGTGACCTCTTGGAAGATGAATCCAAAGGTCAAGCTCATGTATTTATATCTATCATATTAATGACAAATGCAACTCACACTTATTTACTTTTGTGTGTTCTAATAGAGAAGATTGAAGATAAAAATAGACCTTCAATTTTTCATGCATTCAACCTAAAATAAACTAAATAATCAAAAACAAATGTTCTCACATGAGGAGCACTAAAAGTAATCTCATGCTAAAAAAACTACTAAAATTAGGTAAAAAGTATATTTGATGTTCATCATTTATATAAACTTATGCTAACTAATTATAATTCATGCAAATTATGTGTCTCTAACACACAAAATTGTGGATATATTCAAATAATTTCCTAGACTTTATCTTCAGCATAAGGTTATTTCAGATGTTGATGTGGCAATCCTAATATGGAAACCATTATACAGAATGGGCATTAATTTCTATCAATATGATCCAAGTATTCTGAATGACAAAAGAGCTAATGCCTAATAATTTGAGAAAGATGGAAAGCAACATAGGCTTATTTCAATGAAAAAGAGAAGGGCATTCCCTTTCAGGTCGCTTGTTAGAGAAATTAAAGAATATTGCCTTCTTTTTGCCCAAAATTTGGATGAAGACAAGATAACTTTTGAAAAAAAAATGACCCACCATGGGAATTTTAAGAACTGTGGGAAGAGTACAAAGATCGTTGGCAAAAATAATTTCTAGTTGTTTGAACTCCCATGAGAAATGTATCTCATCAAATCAATTTTATTCTAGGCTCCTCCCTACCAAACAAAGTTTCCTAACACACTATTGTATGGAAGAAATAAGAAGGTGTGGAAGAAACATTTGGAAAAAGATTGCATTAGAGACTGTTAATCCTTTGTCAAACAAGTGTTCTTGGCTACTTTGAAAAATGAGGCATGAACCATATTCAAATTCAGGAGCACTTAATAAAATAACTATGAAGATTCATTCCCCTAAACCTCACATGGCTGACATTATGGATAGCCTTCAAGGATCAAATTCTCCAAGATAGATTTAAGATGTGGCTACCAACAAATTCAAATCAAGGAAGCAAACGAATGGCATACAAGCTTTCGTACCAAGGAAACCTTATATGAGTCCCTATATGCAACTTATTTTTTATGTATTACAACCATTTCTTGTCAAGTTTATTTATATAATATTCTAGTTTCTAGGAAAACTCAAGAGGAATATTTGATCTATTTATGACCTTTGTTTGATAACATGCAAAAGCTACAACTATAAGTGAATTTAAAAAAGAGCATGTTTTCTTAATGCAAGCCAGTATATTGCAAATGTGATTTTGTAAAATGATTGAAAATGGACCCAAGTAATGTGAAGGCAACCATGGAGTGGCCAACTCCAAACAGTGCAACTAAGATCCAATATTTTTTATGGACTTGCGAATTTTTATCAAAATCTCATCCAATATTTTAGTAAGATTGCAATAAGAACTTTTTGTGGACAGCTGTAGCAAAATAAATCTTCCAAACTCTCAAAAGATGTGTTGCAGAAGCTCTAGTTTTAGCCCTTCCAGATTTCAACAAAGTTTTTGGACTTGCATGATGCATCAGGTTTGGTTCTTGGAGCAATACTTAGGAAGGCCATCCTATGGAATACGACATTGAAAAGTTTAATGAACCAAAGAAGAAATATGGCACTTATGATAGGGAATTATGTGCAATTGTAAAAATAGTATATAGATCATCAAGCTTTCAATTATCTGCAAACTCCAGACAGGTCAAATGCTAATCATGCCAAATGGCTAAATCATTTGCAGCGCTTCACTTTTGCTATCAGGCACAACGCAAGTAAAAGAAAGTGGTTACAAATGCACTAAGTTCACATAAGGCCAATGTTGATAACTATGACCAATGAAGTGGTGGGTTTTGTACACTTTAAGGATGCTTACGCGGATGAATTTTGAAGCAGCTTACAGTTCTTGCAAAGAACCAACAATAGGGGGCAGAGATAGCTACTTGTGCTATATGGTGCAAGTTTGATTTTCATTTTGTAAGAAGCATTTATACATTCCTAAAGGTACCATGAGGGAAACGTTTATACATGAAGTCCATGCTGGAGGTCTTGTTGGACATTTTGGGAGGGGTAAATCATAAAACCCTCAAACAATTTACGCAACATTACTATTGGCCAAGTATGGCTAAAGAGGTGATGTAATATGTGGATAGGTGCCACATTTGTCAAGTTGCCAAGTGTAAACAAAATATTGACAAACACCAATTCTTGCCATTACCGGATAAACCTCAGTAACACATAAGTATGGATTTTGTGTTGCAGTTGCCACAAAGTCAAAGGGGTGATGATGTATATTTGTTGTTGTTTATGATGGTACACTATGTGGCTTGTAATAAACATGGAGACACATCGCATATTGCAAGGCATTTCTTCAAAGAAGTGGTTTGGTTACATCGGTTGCCCCTCTCCAGCACTTCTAATAGGAATACCAAATTCTTGAGCCATCTTTGGCAAACACTATGGAAGTTGTTGGGGACCAGACTTCAATTTAGTTGCACCTATCAGCTTCAAACTAAGGTACAAACTAAAATAGCTGACTGGACTCTTTTGAAATTATTGTGTTGTTTAGTACAGGACCAACCGAGACAATGGGTTGATGCTACCTTGACCTAAGTTGCTCTTAACAATTCTATCAATTGTCCGCCTGTAATTCACAGCGAAAGATAGTGTATGGGCACTCTCTAGAGGGTTGACAGAATTGAGACCTGTGCCATCAGATACTCTTGTTTCTCTTGATGCTGAACAATTCACATAAGGTATGATGGACTTCTTTGAGGCAGATAGGAAAAACAGGAACACCATATTGAAGTTTACAAGGATAGAGCTCATATGAAAAAAAAGAGGAAAGCAATATCAAATCGGTGATATAATCATGATGTATTTGGTAAAAGATCAGTTTCCCAAAGGCCAATAAAGTAAGGATGAAGAAATTCAGCCCCTGCCAAATTTTAAGAAAAATGGAAACAATGTTTATCTTCTGGATCTGCCAAAGGAACTGGATATCCCTTCTATTTTCATATTGCTGATCTTTGTGATTATACAGAAGAGAGCATGGATCAAACGAAGAATTCAGCAGCATGGCAACAACAAGGTTGGGTTAAGGGTTTGCCTAAAAAGCCATTCGAGATAGTTGAGAGAATCCTATAAATGAAGGTGACTGACTATAGTACCAGGGTTTGCCAAAAAAGCCATTCGAGATAGTTGAGAGAATCCTATAAATGAAGATGACTGACTATAGTACCACCATGGCTAGGATCAAAGGATTGGAACCTAGTCAATCAAATGCAAGAACCTACCTATAGTTCATGCTACATGGGTAATGGAGGCTGAACTAGACCTAGAGAGAGGAGACTTGTTGACGAAGAATCCTTTTATGTTTTGTGTTGAAGATTCGACCAGGAGGTTCAAAGCTTTTGAAATACAAGGGCTTGATTGCAAAAATAGATTTGTATTATTAGCCATCCCGCTTTTGACATGCAGAAGATAAAAGCAGAATTTTGCTTTGCTTATCATGTGTATTTTTTTGGGAGCTATATTTAGGGGGTTGGAGAAAAAAGCGGGGCTCAGATGTATTCCTTCGGTGGGATAGAATGGATATAACCTGGGGATTCTATCCGAAGTCGGGATTTATGGAAGAGGTCTGTCTCAATTTTTGAGTGTAGATAACTCCGAGGAGTCCCCCGTCAATTATATATTATATTATACTATACCATACGGTCTGCAATGTTCCTTGGCTAGTCTGTTTTTCTGTTGTTTTCTGGTTTTCCTTGCATTAGCACACAAAAACCGAATTATAAGAGAAAATAAATGAAAAGAAAACGATTACGAACAGAGCGGCCAGTACAGCAGGGCTACCATCTAAAGGTCAACTGGAGTCCCTATATTGAGAGTGAATGGGAATTGACCTTGTGGCCTACAGACGAAAAGGTTAGGTGAGTAAAAACACTCTGCCTGCCATCCGATGAATATAACAAAACACATGCATATTCTCAGAGCAACCCAATTCGCCAAAATCAGAAGAAGCCCTGGAACTATTTCGCCAACGTAACCAGTTGGAATCCATCCAACACATGCAAAAGGTAAAACTTAAAATGGGAAAAAAGTGGACAAATTTTAAATGAATTTTCATAAATCGCAGTCATTAACAACAGGACGAGAAATTCATCTGTCCTGTTCTGGATTATTATTAGTAAAGATAAAGGGATGAAGGTACTAACCATCAACGGCCTTCTCTGAAGATCCGACGCAGCCCATTCTCCGCTACAAATATTCTCAAAATGACATGGCAATTGCCAAAAACGCTGAGTGGCCGGGGCAGGGCAGATCTAGCTGAGGGTCAAAAGACAATATGTGTGTGAGTGTCAGCTTATAATCGACATACATGCAGGGACGGCAGAGGATCGCCTTGGGTTAATACGGACGACTTATACCCAAAATTGTTATTGCAATCCTGCTGCTATTGCTATTACCATTCGCCCCATCATATCATTCACAAATAATGTTCCATCCCTCTCATCTCTGCGTCTCCCTCTTTCGCTTTTTCTATTGATTTTTTGAGAAAATAAAAATAGTTTTGACCATTTTATGGTTTTATTTTTTTTCTATTTATAAAATATATATCTCCAAGGGGAAGTTTATACGTATATAAATTTAAGCATTTAACCTAATATATTTAATTAATTATTATTCTCACGCACCCTTGGATATTATAATTCATTACACATTTTACATATATTGTTTTCTCACAAGATAACATGGTGGTGGTCAATATATTGTTTTCTCACGCTATAACATGGTTGTTGTCAAAATTGTGGAAGGTTAAGGCTCTACTTAAGATTATAGTGTCACTATGGTTGATTATGAATAATAGAGTATTGACTTGGGAAATGTTTTAAAAGAGAAACAAAATTGGCCCTAGAAAGTGTTCATTGTGTAAAGCAAATGGGGAGACTACTATTCATATTTTTTTGTTTTGTCCATTCTTATGCAGGTTTGAAAGGATTTGGAGACTTTGTTTGATTCCCAATATTTGTGGCGTGAAGATATGAATTTCCAAGAGTGGTTTACAAGAAGAGAGTTGAAGTCTTTTAGAGCATTTATCTTCTTAGTCACTTGGGGAATATGGTTGGGAAGCAACTCTAGTTCATTTGAAGATAAACCAATCCCATCTTTTCAAATCTCTTCCCAAGTATTGGCTCCATTATCAGTTTACAAACCTAATGTGAGTATAAAGAACCAGAGGGTTGTGGGAGCACTTTTGGTGGATATGTCTTATGCTTGGAGTTTTTTCAAC
>ML785038.1:67088-77882 GCA_009831015.1 Picea engelmannii | reverse complement strand
TTTCAACAATATATTTTGAATGAGTAGCAGGTAGAACTATAGGCGGTTCAGTGATATGTACAGACAATAGCACAAACTTTGACAATTGTGAATCATGCACCATGTGGAATGTATTGTTGATTCTCCTTGAATGAAAAATAAGTTTTTTCTCTCAAATAAAAAATTGTTTTCTCACATATTATTTATTGTAAATTTTAAATATATATATATATATATATATTTAACACGTAGTATGACATAATTTGTGAATTGTATTTTATGTAATCCTCTCAAACAAGATATATTTGAGTGGGCCTAATGGTTAAGAACATGTGTTTCCTCCTTATAGGTCATGTGTTCAAATCCAGAGGAGGGTAGGGTATGTATACCTTCGTAGACTTTACCAGTAAAATCGTTGGGCGGAGGGGGTCTCATGCACCAATTTAGTGTCTGGCTTGGTCGTGACCTTAAAAATAAATATTGTTATTAATATTATTATTATTATTTTCATATACACTCATATATTGTACATTGTGAGTGGGTTTAACAGTTAAAAACATGTGTTTTCTCTTTGAAATTTATATGTCCAATTCCTAAGGGAGATGGAATATGTACATGTGAACAAAATATTGTTTACTAATATTTGTGGAGAGTTAACTATGAAACTAACATAAATTGTGTGCTTAATTATACATACATATGCTCTCAATTAAGCAAAGACAAAGTTATGACATGAATTTAATTAGCTAGGCTTCTTATTATATGCTTACTTGATTAATTATTCTATGTTTATTTGATTAATTATGTGTTAAGGATTCATATCATATTTGTTACGGAAAACTAAGTCTTATGGCTATGGGTCAAGGCCACAACAGAGCGGTACCCTAAAAGACCACTCTCAGACTCAAAATAGATAGTTAATTAAATGTAACTACTTTGCAATAACTAACTTCCAAAGGATAGCAAAGAGTACACACCTAGAATCCAACATTTGAAGTCGATCCCACTCAAGAAATTTCGCTCCAAAACTCTTGGATAACAATCCTCTGAAAATTCTTGCATACAAAGAGACAAACAACTGCAAATAGGTAGTTATCTACTAACTAACCAAACATGATCATTTCAATTTGCATAATAGATTCAAAACAAGATATAGATAATCTCATTAAAAGCATGAATCAACAAATAGAAATGGATGAGAACGAGAGATGTTTTACTATGAACAACATAGAAGTTGGTTACAACATGTAACCATTGCAGCATGATCCCAAAATTGGGCTCCAAGTTCCTCCACCCAAGGCTAGAGATGACAAGCAAAACCTCCAAAGCTTTGTGTTCCAACAGGTCCAAGGAAGGCAAAGGTTTTCTTCCTAACAAGATAGGGAGAACACAAATTCTAAAAACAAGGGTTTTCAGATGGGAAGGAAAATCTCAAATGCAAGGGGAAAAGGGGACTTGTAGGGCTATAAGGAAAATGCCATCATAAGAATGCATTTCTCTGTTCTCTCTTTCCTCCACCCCAAGGCTCTAATTTATACTCACTTTTGACATTTGGAGTAGTTGTGGACAAGCTACATAAGGTTACGAACCTAGGGAACCCTTCAACTCCGCTCGAAATATTAGGATTTAATATTTTTTGAGCCAAATTGACATGTGCGTGGGTTGCTAACTAACAAGGTGTGTATGCACGTGAGTTTCCTTGAGGAGAGTCACATACATCAAGCAAAATGGGGTTTTTAAGTATTTTTTGGGAGGAAAAGGGGGATTTTGGTCCTGCAAGGAAGGAATATAATTGAGGCCAATGAGTCATCATGAGCATATGTGGTGTCAAATAACGCTATAATAGATGCCCCCTCATGTGTGAGGTCAGAAGAGCAACCGATGATCGAAATACATTACGAAATAATCATGAGATTATGGAGGGGCCTTGGTAGGAGTAATTGAAGACCAATTCCAGAACAATACCTACAATAGAAACAAGTAAGATACTATATTCCCAAGTCAAGCATGCCCATGCTAAGGAGTGATGTAAGCATGGTCGCCAAATCAAGTACATTGTGGATCCATGAGTAATGAAAATATAATTGATGTCCATGGCCATGAAAAATGTACACAGTGGATGCATGTAATGTATGGAAGTAGCAATCATGGCCACGAGAAAAATACACAGTGGATCCATGCAAAAATGTAGATCGTAGCCAGGAATTGATACACAGTGGATCTATGTCTCAGAATCAATAGAGTATACATGGAACCAATGGAGTGAACAAATTGATCCTCTGCAAGTATTAATGTCGAAAAGTGTGGTACAATTAATACAAGTCGGGTAGGAGCACAAAAGATGTGATGCTCGTACTTCACCCGGGGTCTTCAAAATAACCCGTCGTGATACGAATCTACACTATGTGAATGGATGTGTTGAAGTTGAACACAGTGAGACACCGTTTGATTATCGGTCATTGTTGTATATCATTAACAAACACGAAACAACCCACCAATAATGATAATGGGTGTCAAGGTACCTAGTAAAATCTAACAAGTGTGAATAAAGGAGTTGATGTCAAACACCTGATACGATCTATCGATTAAGGGACATTGTTGTAATCCCATTGTCGATAGCGAGGGAACCTGCACACTAATGATTGCTAGCCCCGAGGTACTAAAAATAACTCTAGATCCTTGTTCTAGAGTAAGATGTGTTGAAGTCAATAGGAAGAGATCTGTTGGAAGAAAGGCATTAAGGCATCCTCAATCATCCAACACGAGGAATAGCAGAAGGCCACAGATTTTGAAGGATTCGGATGAAAAGATTGAAAGGACCAAACCGAGGTACAACTCTGGCATGTACCAGATGGAATAACACACTGCAGAAACTCTCTAAATAGTATCCAATGATGAATACTACCGACAAAGATGAGGAATCCACCAATGGGGTCAAATGGAAACTAAGGCACCACACAAATCCCTATGTGTGATAATGGTTGTTGATGTTGAACACAAGGGAAACTGCTCAGTCAATGACCAATGATGGTTTGTCATTTGTTGAGCACAAGGTCACCTATCAATAATGTAAATAGGCCTAGTGTGCAACTCTAGGTCATATTCTCAAAGCAACGAGTCATAGTCAATAAGAGCAAACCCGCCAGCAAGAAGTCAATGGGGACCTTATATACTAACACGAGTAAGGAACAAATATACTTGTAAAATCGAGGTACACTTGACATGAGAGAAGGTTGACTTGAAAGGTCAAGGATTTTGTAGAGTGGCTGGCACAGTTTGACTTCCCTTGAATAGAAACACGACACAAAATGTGACTTCGACAACATTGACTATAAACTAGGATACGTTTGTGACATGAGAGGTATCGACAAAAGCTCCATTTGACTGGAAGAATAACCAGTCGGAGGAGATTATGTGATTCAGAATATTTTGAGAATGATATGAAGGCAAAAATATAACATAGATATAACAAGGAAATACACAAAGATATTGCATTGGACACAATAATATAGTGAAACTCAAATTATATTAATGACTGTCTAAAAATACAAAAGACTGTAAAATGCAAAAGCACACAGGGTAGCTAGAATGGTGGTAGCTTTTCTCTCATGAGATATGTGTGGGCTACGCTCATTCACATGAAGTTGATTACAATGAGGCTCCAAAGGCCTTTTTAACATAAAGCATAATTGAGAAAACCCTAACCATCCAAAACCCTGACCCTGGGAGATGAAACATCAAAAGGTTTGTGGGCCCTAATGGGGGTAGTTGATACGTCAACTTTTTGAGGTTGTAACTCTTGCATATGATCTTCGTTTGGAGCACTTGATACCTCGTCAAAAAGGTTTAGCCGAGGAGTACACATTTTTTTAGCCCAGACAATGCCTCTACTTAATGTTTGGGCGTTGTCATGCCCAAAAAACATTGTTTGAGGCCTCAAAATGGCCCCGGAAGTTCAAGACTCAAAAAAGTGTAGAAAAACTGCCAAAATGGAAAGTTGTGCTTTGAGCCATTGGAATAGGTGGGTGGCCACCAATTTCCACTTGGATCATTCCGCTCCCATTGGGAAGCAATGGTCTCCATTGCGTCAAGTTCCTCCATCAGATGGGGAAACTTTTGTTGAATCTAACTCTTGGTAAGCCACTTGCCCTGATGAAGAAACTGCCATGCTTTGACAACCCAATAGAGTTGGATGGTTTGTTGGTGGGTGTCCTTTGTCTTGGTTTCCATGATATGATCAATTGTCGCATGCTCGATGCAGTCAAGATCAAGTTTTATAGGGGATAACTGCTTGGTCGCATCTGAAGTGTCCAGGAGAGGTGGAAAATATGGTCGTAGCAGTTCCACATTAAATACGGGTGTAAGCCAAGGAAAGGAGGAATACTTGATTCAAAATCATTCTCACCCAACGCCTCGGTGATGGTGTATGGCCCATATCGGAGTGGGCATAGCTTTCGATGGGGTCCTGTCAGGCACTCTTTCTGCAAGTCCAAACACACCTTATCTCCCACCTAAAAATTGTGTGGTACTCGATGTTGATCACATCATTGCTTGTACTTGGGATTAGCTTTCTACACAATATTATGAACTTATTTGTTGGATGTGTTGGATGTGCTCAACGAATTTGGTTGCTCGATCAGCCTCAGTCTAAGCATGGGAGGACTCTTCCTATGCAGTTGCAATGGGCATAGCTACATCAATGGGGGCCAATGGTTGGAACCCCAAGCACACCTGAAAAGGGTTGTGGCCAATAGAGTTGTGGAGGGCTTTGTTATAGCTATGTTGAACAAAAGGAAGACTTTCATCCCATGTGTGTGGATGTTTGGAATTGTACATCCTTAGGATATGGACAATCATAATGTTGACTACCTATTTTTGTCCATCATTTTGTGGGTGGAAGGAAGTCGAATTGGTTAGCTTGGCATCCATCATCGACCATAGGCTAGACCAAAAAGTGCTCGGGAACCTACTATCTCAATCAGAGATAATAGTGCATGGAAGCCCAAAATGAACCCAAACATGTGTAAATAAGACCTTAGCGGTGGCCTCGACTGTGATGCTCTTCTTGCAGGGTGCCAAAACTACCATATTAGAGAATCGATCAACGACCACGAAAACACAACCATTCCCATGCTTGGTTGAAGGCAAACCGAACATGCAGTCCATGGAGATGGACTCCCAAGGCCTATCCTGAGTAGGTAGAGGGGTGTATATCCCATGTTTCTTGATGGTGGGCTTGGTAATGGCGCATGCAGTGCAGGATCTAATGTACTTGTGAACATCTTGTCAAATCTTTGGCCAATAAAAATGCTTTTGCAGTGCTTTCGATCTTTTCTCTACACCAAAATGTCCCACTGCCTGGCTATAATGAGCTTCCTAGATCAGCTTTACATGCTCGCTTGAAGGAACACAGACATGACTCAGATGGCATATCAATCCATCCTGGATATGAAAGTTTGGAACTGTTTTGCTTGTGCTCAATGTCTGATGAGCAGTAGCAAATTCGAATTCATTATTGTATAATTGTGGCCATCTGGATGTCTCATGTCCACAAGAGTTGAGAACTGTGGTTAGTGTTGCCACTGGGGGTCAACTGAGGCAATTTACGACATGGTTGGTGCTACCCTTCTTGTACTTGATATTCAAGTGGGATTGTTGTAGGTATGTGGACCACTTCATATGGCAGTCATTCTGTAACTTTCCTCGTGTCTGTATGAATTTCAAAGGCATGTGATCAATGTGGATGATCATTTCCTTCCCGGGAATGTAATGCTTCTACTATCAACATGCCTGCACAATGGAGTACATCTCTTTGTCGTAGGTGGGGTATCTGTGACCAATATCAAATAAAATTTCATTGTGATAGGCTATTAGATGCCCATGTTGAGTGAGGACTACATCGATAGCATATTCTAAAGCACATGTCTCAATCTGAAATGGATGTTGCAGGTCTGGCATAATAAGGACTGATGTTGAGCAGATGTGGGATTTCAAATCCTCGAATGATTTATGTTGGGGTGCAAACCACACAAACTTGGCCTTTTCTCCACCCTTTGTTACTTGGTTTAGGGCCCAAGCAATATGAGAGAACCCTAACACAAATCGGCAGTAGAAGTTGGTGAGGCCCAAGAAACTATGGAGCTAGGTCATTGTCCTCGAGGTCGGCCAATTGTATATGACTTGGATCTTTGTTGGATCCACATGTACACCCTACTCATCCATGATGTTTCTCAAATATTGGATTCCCCGCATGTCGAAGGAACATTTCTCCAAATTGGCATATAATTTGTGTTGTTTGAGGGTCCCCAAGACCTGTTGAATATGCTCCAAATGTTCCTCCCAGGTTTTGTTGAAGATGAGGATGTCATCCAAATATACAACCACAAAGGAGTTTGTGAATGGCCGTAATATATCATCCATCGCTCGCATGAATGTGGTAGGGGCATTAGTCAAGTCGAAAGGCATGACCAACCACTCAAAGAGACCTTATTTAGACTTGAAGGTAGTCTTCCACACATCAGTGTGCTTAATCGACACTTGGTAGTAGCTCGACTTCGTATCAATATTACTGAAAAACTTGGCTCCCCTGAGTTGATTGAGAATATCATCAATCTGAGGAATTGAGTATCGGTTCTTGACTATGATCTTATTCAGGGATCTGTAACCAATACAAAGTCGCCATGTCTTGTCCCTTTTCTGTATGAGAACAATTGAGCTCCCGCAAGGTGAGGAGCTTGGTCTAATGTGGCCCTTCAGAATTATCTCTTGGATCCGGCATTTGATTTCTTCATTCTCCATAATAAAATGCATGTACACATGGCCATTAGGAAGAGGAGAACTAGGTGTCAGATCAATTGAGTCGTTTACCTGACAATGCACAGGTACCCGAGTAGGCGAGGTGAATATGTCTTTGTCTTCCTCTACTATCTTGTCCACCTATTGTTGTTGTGCAGAGATACCTTGTGTAGAGGTTTTGACAGTTGCAGCGACCTTCCATTCACCTTCAGATCGAACCATAAAGAGGAAAACCCTCCCGGTTTGAAAGACCATCTTTATGAACTACTTCATGGAGACCAAAGAGATCGTAGCCTTTGGGACTGCCTCCGGTACCCTGTAGAGTTGATCTGCCAAAGTAATAACGACACTATGGGGACTAAATTCATAAATAACATGACTATTCCACATATATGGTTGTACTAACAAAACATCATAAACTTCAAGGGGGGCAACATCACACAATACCTCATCTTTGAAGGTTTTGATGTCCTAGTGTAGGCGACATTGTTGGCTAACGCAGATGTCCCGCTCTTGGTTGACCCAACCGATGGTGTATGGTTGAAGATGTGGCATCATTTCCAGGTTCAACCTCTTGACAACCTCTGTTGAGATCAAGTTCTTATGCCTACCATTGTCAACAATTAAATGGATGGGGTCCCCTTCACCCACAATTGTGAGTGGAAGAGGCGCTCCCCTTCTTTAGGCTCTTCTGGTTTCTCTAGCTGGACTTTTGTGGTATAAATGGTGACATTGGGTTCTGTGTCAATGATATTCTTTCCCTTTTCCGGTTCTGAATCAGAGTTTGAGTCAACATCTGACCCTTGGGATTTCGTCTCAGCCAACAATGATTGTTTGGAGTGACATTCATCAATATTGTGCCAAGGGATTTTGTGGAACTCACACCACTTTCTAGTGTCCTTCTTCGACTTCCCACTACCCTTCTTTGTTGGTGGATTGGGCAAGCTATCATGGGGCTAGCCATCCTTACTCTGTCCTTTGGCCTTAGAGTTAGGGCCACCCTTACCATACTTTGGCTTTTGCAGATTTGCAAACCCGAACTTTCGCTTGTTATGCTGCTTAAATTTATGCTTGATTTTGACAACATATCGATAAGTGGCGCCCAATAACGAGATGTACATAAACTCCATTTCGGTTTATATGTACCTGTGTAGAGCCCCACGGTATTTTAGGACCAAATGTCACTTGGAATATTCAATACCCAGCTTGGTGCGCAAGGTATGAAAGGTATTTGTGAACTCCGACACCATTTCGCCCCTCTCTTGGTGCAATGTGGTCCATTTCACATTCTAGTCATCACAATTTCCAACAGGGTAATATTATTCCTTGAGGGCATCAACAAAAGTCCCCCAAGTGGGTCCTAGCCCAAAAATTGCAGACTCTTTCTCGACGTGTTGCTCACAGTAAGTATCCCACCAATCTCTGACATGGGGAAGGGCCTTAAGGAGTGCGGAGGTGATTTTTTCAATGTTGAAAAATAATTGGATAGAGAAATAATCGTGTACGAGATGTAACCATTTTTCCAAAGCGTCGTCGTCTATCTGCCCTTCAAATAAAGTAATATCAAATTTAACTTGTACCTTGAAGGGCATCGCACCTCCGAAGTGACTACTAGTTGAATGTGCTTTTTTTGTTGTTGGTAGCCACCGAAGGATCTGAGAGAAATTATCCATCATCTCGTTCCTTTGTCGTGCGAGGGATTCCTTGAGCAACAATTTGAAAGGATATCCTACCTCGTCGTCCCTCTTTTCTTCCACCATGGGAGCTTGCTTGGCCGTGTGAGAGTGGTTGTCTTCAAGAGAAACAATCTTGAGACCCAACTCTCTATACCCTAACCTCGTTGGGGACATGCACTAAGAACAACAAGGAGCAAACTCCTATGATACCACTGATCCAAATTATTTTGAGAATGATATGAAGGAAAAAATATAACAGATATATAACAAGGAAATAAACAGAGATATTTCACGGAACATAGTACTACAATGAAACTTAGATTCTATTAATGACTGTCTAAAAATACAAAAGACTATAAAATGCAAAAGCACAGAAGCTAGCTAGAATGGTGGTAGCTTATCTATGATAAGAGATGTGTCGGCTACACTCATTCACAAGAAGATTATTACAATGAGGCTCCAAAGGCCTTTTAAACATAAAGCATAATTGAGAAAACCCTAAACATCCAAAACCCTAGCACTGGGAGATGAAACGCCAAAAGGTTTGTGGGCCCCGATGGGGGTAGTTGATATGTCAACTTTCCAAGGGCATAAATTTTGCATATGATCTATGTTTGGGGCACTCAATACCTCATCGAAAAGTTATAGCTAAGGAGTACACATTCCGTTCGGCCCGAACCATACCTATGACTATTAATTGGGCGTTGTCGTGCCTAAAAAACATTGTTTAAGGCCTGAAAATGGCCCTGAAAGTTCAAGACCCCAAAAAAGTGTATAAAAACTACCAAAATGGAAAACCGTGCTTTGAGCCAGTGAAATAGGTGGGTGGCCACCAATGTCCACCTGGATTATTATGTTTCTGTTGTGAGGGAAATGCATCACATGAAAGAGTGTAGACACCACAACATTCATCGCATATACATAATCGCGCCCAAAAAGCATATTGAAATCTAAAGGGCATGACAACACTAAAAGATCGACTAACATAGTCTTCCCACCTAAGGTGACAGGAATGCAAGGAAGAATCCCTAGACATTCACTAGGTCTTCTGTCGAAAGCCAACAACTCACCAGTAGCTGACACAAGCTTGAGAGAACCCAAAGCTTTCCAAGCTAAGGAGGATATAATACTTGCAGAGGATCCTTCGTCTATAATACATCGGTAAATTCCCTTTGAATTAAATTTAACCCTTATCTACAAAGGTGCAGAAGAAGGAAGACAAGACTCAACAAGATCATTTCATTCAAAGGAAACCATCCTAAGACTTGGAGGGAGCAGACTCGAAGAGAGTGTATTGCCCCCTTGTTGAGAAGGTACTGAACTGGAAATGATAAAGACATAGTCAAAAAATGCCTCACTCTCAGAAAGAAGAGTGGGGTTAGCTGAATATTGCATCGATGAGACCAATTTGGTAGACTCGTCACTCTCCAACAGAAGAGTGGGATTGGCTGAAGATTGCATCAACACAACCACTTCCTCAACCACTTTTTGAATAGAATGTGAGACAACATGGTCAAGAGATGCATCACCCCCCAAAATGAGAGTGGTATTGGTTGAAGGTTGCATCGGTACAATGACTTCATCAACCAATGATTGAATAGATTTTTGGGGAATCGAAGATGACTCGAAACTAGAAGGGCCTTGAGATAAGGACCACACTCTTCGTACCATGGAAATAGTAGGGCACAAATGAGTAAGGTGATATCCTTTACAAAGCTTACAAGGGAACTTGGGCTTACGTCCTATTTGTCTGGGCTTCTCAATCGTATCAATGCCCCCAACATGACTTGTAATGGCTGGTGGGTTGCCACCAAAATGACTTGTAGTGGCTAGGTGTTGATCTCCAACATGACTTGCAGAGGCTGGTGATGTTTTTTCAGTATGACAAGTAATGACTAGACTCGTGCCCCAAACATGACTTGTAGTGACTAGTTGTTGGTCTTCAACGTGACTCATACAGGTCGACATAAATCCAACATGACCAAAAGAGGTTGGTTTCACACTCCCAACATGACTTTCAGAGGTTGGTATCATGTCTTCCACATGACTCGCAAAGGTTGTTGACATAACTCCAACATGACTAGCAGAGGTTGGTTGCTTACCCCGAACATGATTCACAGAGGTTGGTGACAGGTCTCCAACGTGACTAGCAGAGGTTGGTGACTTCTTCTTCTTCTTCTTCCTCTTCCTATTCATTTTAGACTTCTCGTTACTAGTAGCGAGACCTTCACCAGAAGACGAAGAAGGAGGAGGAGTAGACTTCACATAGGCAGAAGTTAAATGATCAACATCCATATAATGCCCATGACATAAGGTGCTTATCTAAGTAGCATCAAGAGCATTG
>ML785038.1:49531-61912 GCA_009831015.1 Picea engelmannii | reverse complement strand
ACCTTGGAAAGTTATCTCTTCAATCCTAACCCAAGGCCCTAATACTAAACTTGTTAATGAACCCTAGAAACAAAGTCTAGTAAATTTTAAGTTTAGCGTTAATTTTAGGGACTGTTTTTACTCAAAGGACATGGAAGAGAAACTGATGTTGTTTGAGACTTTTACAAAAATTGAACTTATACGAACATTGAAAAAGAAAACTTCACACTAGTTATTCAATGAAAAAGAGTTTCAAAAAATAAAAATGCATGAACGATCTTTCAAACTTTGAAATGTAATCTTTTCTCTTTCTGATGCAAAATGCACAATCCAGCCTTTTGAGAAAAGCAAAAGAAGCAAACACAAGGATGTTCTTTTTTATTTTTCCTTTGAAATGCTTTCAAGATGAGAAGAAAACAAAATCCTATGCTAATATATTTTTCTTTTTCAAACAACAATGCAAAACAATGCAAAGAAAGAAAGAGACCTAACTAGCATAAAACTAGGTTTTTTCGTTTTTTTCTTCTTTCTACCAAAGAAAAAACTAACAAAAGATGTTGAAAAAAAAAAAATTGTTTTTTTTTTTTGTTTGAAAAAACAAGGAAAGCACATAGTAAATGTTTCTAACTCAAATACAAACTCAAGTTTCAAAGATTGCTAGAACAGTGACCACAAAACCGAGATCTTGAGAACAAGACTAGTCTTATAGTGATGCAATTCAAGTGATAAAAGGGAGACGAATATGGATAATTTTTTTTTTTTTTTCCATTCAAATTTAAGGCCTTTCCAGCCTCATATAGGCCACCAAAATTTTTGGGACCAAACTCTCGAAAAAAGAACCCCAAACTAGCCAAAATAGGGCTAAAAAAAGGCTGAAAAAGAAACCAACAAAAACATTATTTCAGAGGTGTGTGTGACTCTCTACATTGTAGGTCGCATATATAAGCATATGTATGTGACCTAGATCACTGTAGGGAACATGTATGAGCTATGTACACGACTTGGCCTCCTATAGGGCACGTATGTATGCGCGTTTTCCTTCCACAGGTCATGTATGTATGTGCTTTTGTCTTCTACAAGGTGTGTATGTGACCCAACACTTACGTTCTTTTTTTGCACATGTATGTGCTTAACCCTTGTATAAGAGTAGCGTATGTATGCATCTATTTTCAAAGGAAAGAGCGTATACAATTATAAAAACTTTGAAAAAATAGGTCTAAATCCCAAAACACAAAATGCAACAGAGATACCAAAAGAGAGCCAAGAAATAATGGAAAACAATGAGCAAAGCCAAGAATGACTCAGAACCATATAAACATCAGATGAATTCGTTTTTATTTTAGTTTATAACCCAAGACTAACTTCTGAGACTGCTAAGGAAGTATACAGAAACTAAGAAATCCCAATAGGACCCTCAAAGGCCAAGAAAAGACCTAGACCAAGCAAAAACAAAAAACACCTCTTTATAAGACTTGTATGTGACTGTAACCAAGGGAAAGAGTTTATGTACACGTCGTTCCCTCTTACAACCTATATATGTACACATATGTTATTGCATAACAATGTGTACAATACCCAGAATTTCAGGAAAAAGCAAGAAAAGACTAGACTCAAGGACTGAAAATAGAGGCCTAGGTTTCAAGAATATTGAACTCAACAAGAAAAACAATAAGCAATCAAGAAAACCAAAGAAAATCCATGCAAGCACCCCATACCGACCCGCAAAGGAGATAGATTCTCTAATTGAGTTGTTAATTCTGTTATGAAAAACCAAGTCCTATGGCTATGGGTCAGGGCCACAACAGAGTGGTACCCTAAAAGACCACTCCCAGACTCAAAACAAACAGTTAATTAAAAGTAAATACTTTGCAATAACTAACTTTCAAAGGATAACAAAGAGTACACACTTGGAATCCAACGTTTGAAGTCAATCTCGCTCCAGAACTCCTGCACAACGATCCTCTGAAAATTATTGCAAACAAAGAGACAAGCAACTGCAAATAGGTAGTTATCTGTTAAGTAACCGAACATGATCATTTCAATTTACATAATAAATTCAAAACAAGATATAGATAATCTCATTAAAAACATGAATCAACAAATAGAATTGGATGAGAAGGAGAGATATTTTATTATTAACAACATAGAAGTTGGTTACAACATGTAACCACTGCAGCATGGTCCCAAAATTGGGCTACAAGTTACTCCACCCAAGGCCAGAGATGACAAGAAAAATCTCCAAAGCTTTGTGTTCCAACAGGTCCAAGGAAGGCAAAGGATTTCTTCCTAACAAGATAGGGAGAACACAAATTATAAAAACAAGGCTTTTAAGATGGGAAGGACAATCCTAGTTTGATCTAGATTATTTTTTAGAATGAAATGAAAGTAGAGATATTACAAATACACATAAATATTACAAGAAACAGAGAAATACAACAATACATGATTTCTATTAATGAAAGAAATGTAGAGAGACTGTAAAAATACATAGTGAAAGACTCACTAGAATGGTGGAAACTTATCTCTGAGAAGATATGTGACGGCTACTCTCATTTGCAAGAAGATGATTGTTACAATGAGGCTCCAAATGTATTTTAAACATAAGAAAAATCCAAAACCCTAACCTCGGAAGATGAAAATCCAAAAGGATTGTGGGCCCTGATGGGGGTAGTTGATACGTCAACTTCTTGAGGGCGTAACTTTTGCATACAATCTCTATTTGGGGTGCTCGATACACTATTGTAAATTTCTAACCGAGAAGAACTATGTTTGAAAGGCCCAACCATTACTTACGATAGTCTCCTGGGCCCCAAATCCCCAAAAAACATCGTTTAGGGCCTCAAAACAACCCCAGAAGTTTGGAACCCGAAAAATTGTTGAAAAACTACCAAGGTGGATAACTGTTTTTAGAGCCAGTGGAATAGGTGGGTGGCCACTGATATCCATATGGATCACAAATGCAAGGGGAAAAGGGGACCTGCAATCCTATAAGAAAAATGTCAGCATAAGGATGCATTTCTCAGTTCTCTCTTTCCTCCACCCGAAGGCTCTAATTTATACTCTCTTTTGATAGTTGGAGTAGTTATGGACAGGCTACAAGAGGTCGAGAACCTGGGGAACCCGTCAACTCTGCCCAAAATATTGGGATTTAATATTTTTTTGATCCAAATTGACATGTACATGGGTTGCTAACTAGCAAGGCACATACGTACACGAGTTTCCTTAAGAAGAGTCACATACATCAAGCAAAATGAGGGTTTTAAAGTATATTTTGCAAGGAAAAGGGGGATTTGGGTCCTGCAAGCAGGGAAAGGGATGTAATTGAGGAAAATGAGTCATCATGAGCATATTTGGTATCAAATGATGCTATAACAATATCCTATTCGCCCTCTAGATTAGAGGTGTAATTTAAAGTGACATATAACATTTTATGAGTGTTATAGAGGCGTAGTGCTCCTCCTACTAGCATAATGTTTGATTGATTTATGTGATGCATATGTACATTTGCTCAACCTGCCCCTCCCGCTCTATGGAAAATATTGTGTGAGTATATGAGCATGTGAATGTGTGAATAATGAATAATGAGTAACTTTTTTTATTTCAGAGGGGAATCACTGACTATCCCATCATCTTCTACAATAGGCCTAGATTCGACTCCTACTATTTATTATTATGTTAATTACTTGTTATAATAAATAATGAGTAATTAAAACAATAATAAATAGCTGGATACAACATGTTTGATGTCTTTGAATAGTTTTTACAACTCTAAGATCCCATTTCTTCTTGTGTGTTATCCCACATTGGTTTTGAGGCCTAGTTTGTGACATCATGTAAGACATCCCTTGATCCTCGTGATAATGGGGATGTCCATACAGGTAGTGACTCTCCTACTAACATAATAATTAATTGGTTTCAGGGTGAATACAAGTGCTTGCTCAATTTCCCTTAGACGTTTTGTATGGGTGTATGGGAGTAAGTAGTAAACAATGAGTGGTTAGCAAGATCATAATTAGTCAAATACATCATGTTTTGTGTCTTGGAATAGTTTCTATGAATTTATAATCCCTCTCTTTCTCTCTCACTCAAATCAAACACTTTGTAGTTAGTGTTTAAGCATTGATTTCCATATTAGAACTCGATTTTTCTATATGTTTCAAATTATGACAAGTATGGTGATTAGTTGGAGAGTATGAAGGTACACTTAGTGTAACCATAGAACAAATTAAATACTTGATTAACTATGCATAGTCTTTATTTATGGTGCACTTGATTAACTTAACAATTTAACACTGAATCAAACATTCATTCATACAGAGAATGGTGTGATAAATATGGTAGAAAATCAACTCTATATTTACATCAATGGTATAAATTAATCCAGGTGGATATAGGTGGCCACCAACCTCTGAAATAGTCTTACACCTTGGCAATTTTATAGCAATTTTGCTAGTCCCAAACTTTTGGTACATTTTTTAAGCACTTCCCATGTGTTGTTGGTAGTTGACTCAGCCTCGCCATCTTTGATCACGAGGCCTGCCAAACACATAGATCTCCAAAATAATATTTGCAATGGTCTAAGAAACACTGCAAACAAAGATTGTATGCAAGAGTTGAGGTCCTTAGAAGTTGACGTATCAACTAGGCCCCTTGTGGCACCTCATCGCCTAGGGTCAGGGTTCATATCTTAGGGTTTTTACCTCTTAGAATTTTAGACTCTATGTTAAAATATAGTTTCAACATCTTGTAATAGGATTTTTGTAGATGGGCATATCCAACACATTTCTCTTCAAAGACAAATTACCACCATTTTAGCCAATTATATTGATTTGCATATTACAATGTTTTTATATTTCATTCATCAATAAAGTTTGGGTTTCACTGCATTACTATGCAATTTGTGATAGCTCTATGTTATTTTGTTTGTATTGCTATCTTGATTTCCTTCTCCACATAATTGGATCAGTGGTATCAAAGCAATTTGTTCTTTGTTGKTTTTTCATGCATGTCCCYAAKGAGGCAAAGGTACAAGTTGTTGGGCCTCAMACTAACCTAACCYGGTGATAACTTCCCTCACTTGTCCAAGTAGCACAATCAAAAGGAAAGATGATGTAGTAGAAGAGTCTATCTAGATGTTACYCAATGRATCCCTCACACAACAAAGGAATAAGAGGATGGATAWTGTCACMTAGATCCTTCAACAACTCCCAACAACAATGAAGTCACCTTCAATAAGMAATCACKTCAAAGGTACAATGCCATTCAAGGTGCAAGTTAACTTATACTCCTTTATTTGAAGGMCAAATTGTTACRAAAATATTCCCCTATGGACAGGTGAATTTTCCCTTGGATTACAGACCCCTATACCAAGACAAAAAATTACATTTGGACACTACCACTCCTATAAATTCATTTTGTCCATCGAAAAAGAGAGAAGGAGAAGAAGTGTGATGTACCTTGTTTATGACGTTTGTCCTAGCTGCTCCAATCCGTAAGTTCAATCTGACTCCCGACGCAAATCAATACCTGCAATGGACAACACAAGACAAACGACTATCTCCTACTCTAATGGATTAGACAAAATCAATTCATCTATGCAGATTAAGACAACCATAGACAAGCACATGTAAACACACACTTGGAGGAAATAGGCCAAGTATATTAATGAGAACTTAGAAGGGAAAACTTACAATCTTCATATGGTGTTGCAACAACCTCTCCAATTCCTCCTCATCCAACCCTTGCTCAAAAGATACATAATCAAAATAGCAATGCTTTGCTGACTTCTCCACCTTTTCACCATGGAAATGCCTCTATTTATAAGCTTTAAGAGGCTCAACCACCTTGAGTATTTTTGGAATTGGTTGAGGATATGGATCCATTAGTTGTGATTTCTTCCTTAGATGCAACTATGGAGTCAGATTCGAGCTAAACTAACCCAACCCATCCATAACTATCTTTAGAGGAAAGTGGGATTTCCTCCAAGATTCCCTCAACCAACACAAAACTCCCTTAAAGTGGACAACAAAGCGTTGTAGCACCCATATAATATGGACAAGGAGCACTAGGGATCCCTATATATGGGCAAGGGAGCATTGATCTTACGAAATGTTAAAAAGATGAGTAATTCCTTAGGAAAAAAAATTGTTTCAATTGTCAGATGATGGGGATTCTTCTTCTAACATGTTTTAGGGGTTGTAGCAAGTGTTTTTATGGTGTCGTTTGAGACGTGACACTTAGGAAAAGTGAATGTGACACTTACGACACTTGCAACAATAAAAGTGTGATACTTGCTACACTTACGACACTAAAAGTGGGATACATGCAACACTTACGACAATGAAAGTGCGACACTTACAACATTGTCAAAGTGAGAAATTTTGATGTGTAACAGATTGACCCCCAAAGTGTGAAGCCAGAAGAGGAATGTTGATGGTTGAAACACTTTGTAGATTCTTCGAAGCAAGGGTATGGAGTTGGAGAACCTGGTAGAAGTTGCAGATAACCATCATACAATGTTAATATGTGTTCCATCTCTGAGGCAGGCATACCTATGCTCGGAATAAAAGTGTCTCAAAGCACGACTGCCAATAAATACACCGTGGATCCATGATGATATGATTAAGGATATGGCCACAAAATATACAATGTGGATCCATCCCTCTATGACCTGACTTGATCGTAGCCACGAAAGAATACACAATGGAGCTACAATGTTTTAAGAACATAGCCACAAACCAATACAAAGTGGATCTATGTTAAAACATATATATAAGTCAAATAATCTCCATTACAATCTGGGTAAAGTGTATATGTAGATGAATACTCAACCTAGGGTCTTTGTCTCAATCCTATAATAGTAGGATTATGTCCGTGTGAATAGCTGATTTGATGTCGAACATGGCATAAACCACTTGATTACCGGTCAGTGAGGTATATCGTTAACAAGTACGAGAGAAATCACCATTGATGTTGATGAATATCAAGGTACTTTTAGTACAATCCAACGAATGTGAATAATAAGCTAAAGTCTAACATTCATGGAATCAATCGGTCAGGGGTCATTGGTATACCCACTGCCGAATGCAAGGAGGCCTACCATTGGGGCATGTAGGTCCCAAGGTACTGATGTGTTCCTAAGTCTATTTCCTGGATAATTTGTTGAAGTCGACATGAAAAGACTCGTTGAAGGAGGGCATCGATGTATCCTCCATCAATCGACACAAAACTTGTCACAGGAAAGTGATAAGATATGGTAGATAAAAAATGGATTGACATTGGTATGGGAACTAGTAAAATTGTAGATGGTTAAGTTTGAGGTGAAGACTTCCCTTGAACACCGAGGCACAACCTAAGACTTGGCAGCATAGACTCAGAGTGGACCAAAACATGATGCGGCAAGTGCTAGGGCATTCTTTGGATGGGACAAAGGAGTAGAAAGACTCATAGGATTGGTTCAGTGTGGAGGCAAATGGATTATCCAACTGTATGGTGAGGTGATACATGCGACACTTACGACACTAAAAGTGTGATACATGCAACACTTACGACACTTGTGACAATGAAAGTGCGACACTTACGACAATGTCAAAGTGAGGAATTTTGATGTGTAACAGATTGACCCCCAAAGTGTGAAGCTAGAAGAGGAATGTTGATGGTCAAAACACTTTGTAGATTCTTCGAAGCAAGGGTATGGAGTTGGAGAACCTGGTAGAAGTTGCAGAAAACCATCATACAATGTTAATATGTGTTCCATCCCTGAGGTAGACATACCTATGCTCAGAGTAAAAGTGGCTCAAAGCATGACTACCAATAAATACACTGTGGATCCATGATGATATTGACTAAGGAGATGGCCACGAAATATACAATGTGGATCCATCCCTCTATGACCTGACTTGATTATAGCCATGAAAGAATACACAATGGAGATACGATGTTTTAAGAACATAGCCACAGACTAATACAAAGTGAATCTATGTTAAAACATACATATAAGTCGAATAATCTCCATCGTAACTTGGGTAAAGTGTATATGTAGATGAATACTCAACCTAGGGTCTTTGTCTCGATCCTATAACAATACGATTATGTCCACGTGAATAGATGATTTGATGTCAAACATGGTAGAAACCAATTGATTATCGGTCATTGAGGTATACCGTTAACAAGCGCGAGAGAAATCACCATTGATATCGATGAATATCAAGGTACTTTAAGTACAATCCAATGAATGTGAATAATGAGCTGAAGTCTAACATTCATGGAATCAATCGGTCAGGGGTCATTAGTATACCCATTACCGAATGTGAGGAGGCCTACCATTGGGGCATGTAGGTCCCAAGGTACTGATGTGTTCCTATGTCTATTTCCCAGATAATTTGTTGAAGTCGACAGGAAAAGACTTGTCGAAGGAGGGCATTGATGTATCCCCCATCAATCAACACAAAACTTGTCATGGGAAAGTGATAAGATATAGTAGATAAAAATTGGATTGACATGGGTATGGGAATTGGTAAAATTGTAGATGGCTAACTTTGAGGTGAATACTTCCCTTGAACATCAAGGCACAACATAAGACTTGGCAACATAGACTCGGAGTGGACCAAAACATGATGCAAGTGCTAGGGCATTCTTTGGATGGGCCAAAAGACTAGAAAGACTCATAGGATTGGTTTAGTGCGGAGGCAAATGGATTATCTGATTGTATGGTGAGGTGAAAATAGGTGTTGTGTTCAAGGGAGACAATAAGAGCTACCATAAAATATCTTCAAGAAACTCGACCCACTTCCTTCAATTCCCCCCCCCCCATCTAGATAGATGAGTACCTATTTTTCGTTTAACAAGCTCAAGGAGGGTAACACATGCTCGATATAACTCACCTTTGGTAAGTTCCTCTTCGTTTATTTAACGAACTAGAAGAAATAAGGGTTCATTTCCAGATAGGCCCTTCAATGTGTAATTTTTTTAGTCCAGAGAAGGAAAACTCAGTTGTTTTTCATGTTTAGGGAGTCTGAAAAATAACTTAAAGAAAACTTCAAGGTTGTCTTTTTCGTAATTTTAGTCTTCGAGGTCCGAAAAAGTATAAACTAATACGACGGAGAAATTTTCTAGTTGAGATTGATTAGAGCGTTCCTTTTTCGTAGTTAGTCTGTTGGGACTGAAAAATGGTTAAACTCCTGCCCAACAGACGACTCTTCATATTTTAGCAAGCTCGAAATACGACGAAGTTTGCTCGATAGAGTTATAAGGTCATCAAAAAATTCAGCTCCATATATACCTGCGTAAACAAATCATTCTAGGAAAAAACATCAACAATTCCTTTTAAAATCGACGATAATTGGAAGAAACTCAAAAAACAAACATTAATAATGTGAAAAGGGTTTAAATGACTTTAATTTATAAATGGTAAAAAGTCAATTAGGGTAAAAACCAATTCATTTTCACTTTGCAATTTTCCCTTTTGTCTTGAGTTTTCTCCCTTTTGGAGCAATTATTTTGTTGTCGATTGCTAGAGCTACAAGCGATCATTTTCATTTTCATCAAGACTAGGTTAGTAGTCTAATGCTTCCGATAATTTGCATGCTTTCTTTTTCAATTTCAGTGCTTATTTTGCGAGTTTTGGCCCTCTAAGAAGCCCCATAACGTCGAACTAGATCGACACGCCCCTAAGTAAATGAGGGGGGCGCGAGTTCAGATTTCAGCGCCCTAGTGTCTGCTTTAAGGGTGTGCTAGTGCTCTGATATAGACTTTAGGGGTGCAATAGGCGCAAAAAAAAAAATAAAAAATTGCCTATGAAAAAGCAATTTCCCTTGTTGAAAATTGCGCTAGTGTGATTTCTTGTTGGTTTGCATGTTTTCATTGGGGAAAATGATTGAATGGAAAGAAAGAGAGCATGTGTTTGATGATATGGCCACTTTGCAAGACCCTCAAGCGAGGGCAATGCTTTAGAACTGTGGATTGTTGAAAATTTTCAAGCTATATAACATGAGGAAGGAAGTCCTTCTACTTGAGCATTTGATTGGAATATGGGACAATGATGAGCAAGCATTTTGAGTGGGATCTCATATGCTTGAGATCGATATCGAGCATGTGTACTTCCTGATGGGGCTCTCGAGAAGGAGAATACCCATCATTTTATTTGGACACCGGTCCATGCCATTGCCAATAAATGCATATGTTGCTCAATATTGTGTGCCGAGATCTAGATTAAAGATGTGACAGATCTTCCTCTTCGATCTATCCTTTTTTCCATCACTAAATTGACAGGAAGCACCAGTCCCCATCTTGCTTCCAATTCATAGATAGCGTATGTTGTTCAGTGTCTGGAACCCAATATCTTTAATTGGTGTGCAGGGTTTCTGACAAATATCAAAGAGAAAATCTCTAAATCCAGAATGGGTAGGCAGAATCAATTCAGATATGGATCTTTCCCGGTGTCATTGTTTTTTGGAGCGAGTACCACATATGAAACCATAGGTTTCATTGATAACACACCCTGCATTCAAGCCCCAGATGGAGAGATGTACGAGCCTCTCACCTCGGTTGGGGAATGAGCCCTTAGCCTTTTGTTTTACTGTTGACTTCTTCAGATGGGGGAGGAGGAAGATCATGATGATATAGGATTACCCTTATGCTGGGGTTGATTTTAGGGGCAGTGTGGACTTAGTGCTCCCTGAAGGGGCACATTGGGATGTGTCAGCTAAAACATGAAAGATTATGACCTTGTAATAGTGTTTTTTTTTTTGGTTTATATATATGTGTATTTTTTGTTGTTCAATGAGGGATATAAATCATTTGTTTTCATCATGAAAACATAGGTATGTCACATCCGGCGGGGATGTCAGTATTCAGACGTCGTGGTAATGTTCAGGGAGCAGCGAAGGCTAGTATCAGAGTAAGAGGACTCCATTAGGTAGAGAGGAATTTCTGTGGATTGACCATGGGTGTTCCCCCTACGAGGATATGGGATGTGCCTTGCACCTTCAGAGGCACACAATCGAAGTGTCAAAAGGTCTCAGTCACCTGCTGCGACGTGTGGCCAGAGCGATTATGTGTTTTCTTGAGCAAAATGTAGTGCAGGAGGATGAGTAGAGTCTCATGTCATAGTAGTATTTTATGACGATGTTATGGGCATAATGGCCCACATTTTTTCCCTTTATATGTACTTTTTTGGGATGATATATTTTGACACACTTTTCTACTTTTATGTACAGACACACACACACACACACACACACACACACATATATATGATTTTTTCCATGGCTACTTATGTTTTTAAATGATGTGATGTTTTTATTTATATGCTTTATGTTCTGACTGCTTATCTATGTGTAATGTGCCAATCCAACATATAATTTGCTAACGAATCTGTAATCATATTAAGTTCTATCAATATATGTCTATATTCTATGAAGTCAAAAGATCTCTCTAGATGATAAACTCTTAGATAGAGACGTAGCAAAATTAGATTACGAATAGTATAAACACGATTAAGTTGATGGACCACGAGTTGAGAATTAAGGTTTATAATTGTTATCCCTGATATCTAGGGATAACTAGGAGATCATGTCTCGAGGCCCACATGGTCCTAGACATGGAGTACCGAGAGCGAGATTGACTTGAGCATGGCCCTGGAGGGCCCATCTTTCTTCTTCTCAGCCAGACTTATCCTGTCAGCAGTAGCAACTTCCATCACTACTGGCCTGGGCTTGCATCAGAGAGGACTCTTGCTCCATGAGGTAATTGATCCGAGGTATCATGGTATGTGTCATATTTGATCGTTATAACCTTCTTATATATGCATTAGGTTCCTTTCATCTCGGATGACTGCTTGGATCTTACACTAATCCACTTGACCATTGTTGGGGTGATTGATGGGGTAACTTAGCAAGCTGGTATTCATGGGTTTTGGTTAGCCACCAAAGGGGGTTTGCAGAGTCATCGTCCACTCCCACCATCTGATCACTTTTACATCTTATACCCCGCTCATCCATCCCATTCCATTAGTCTGGCCATTAGGATGACCTCTCAGGGTACATCTTGTCTTGTGGGAAGAAGGGGCTAAAGGCCCAGGGGGTAAAAGCAGTTGGTAAAAGATAAAATCCATAGGAAATGAAACCTAGAGATGCTTCGCCCAGGGGATCCCCGAGAAGGAAATAAAAGGCCTCTCGATAAGAAACTAAGGGACCCTAAGAAAAATGACAAAATAAATAAATGCAAGACCTAACCAAGAGGATGGGAGGTCTCATCACACGCCGACCCATTATGTTCATAGGTATTTAGCAGTATGACATTGCCACTATCTGGTCACCAAACCAGGGCAGTGACCTTTGGTTGCATGGCCAAAGGAAAGGGGGTCTCATCACGAGCCAACCTTCTCATTTCTGCGAAGATACT
>ML785038.1:0-35493 GCA_009831015.1 Picea engelmannii | reverse complement strand
TTAATCCCATGAGGGATATGGAAGCCATCAAATTTGCCACCATGTACTTGGATGGAAAGGCTCATGATTGGTGGTACCATGGACTCACCACACTAGGTCACAGTCAGATAGTGTCCTACACAGAGTTCACTCAAAGGCTCATTGATAGATTTGATAAGGGAGATCCAGAGCTACACTTCAGGGAGCTCACACAACTTAAACAAACAGGTATGACTGAGGCATTCATTGAAGAATTTGAGAGGTTGGTCGTGATGGTACAAGATATATCACCAACTAGACTCATGATGCTCTTCATTGAAGGACTGATGGAGCCTTTGAAGGGTTTGGTAAAGGCTTTCAAGCCTACCAACCTACAGGATGTTATCTGGAGGATGAGGGATCTAGGACCAACTGCTAGGGTGAAATTTATACCCAGACCACCTCTTAACACTGGAGGGAGAGACCAAAGGCCTCCAATAAATCAGGGAGGACGTGACCCAAGGGGTTTTGACAGGGGCCGTGGCAGAGTGGATGAGAACACCAGGAGGGAACTAAGGAGGAAGCAACTTTGCTTCACTTGCAAAGAACCATGGAACCCGACACACAAATGCATGGGCCGTGGTCAAGTGCATTACATAGAGGTCACTTTAGACAATGAGGAAGAGGAGGAGATCGGCCAAATACAAAACATTGAAGCCGAAACCATTGAAACAATAGAAGAGGAGATCCCAGGACAGGACAGTACGACCGAGGAGAAAGCCACCTTAGCATCTATCAACGGAGTGCCCAAATATAACACCTTCCGGATGAGGGGAGTCTTGCAAGGATAAAAGGTATTAGTTCTGATTGATGGGGGAGCCTCTCATAACTTCATTGATTCAACATTACTAAAAAGGAGGCATATACCCACAATAGAGTTTGAAGGATTCAAGGTGGAGGTAGCAGGTGGAACCACTATGCCTTGTGATAGGTACATTCCAGGTATGAAGCTTACATTGGGTAGGCATGAGCTGGTACAGGACGTCTATGTCATGGACCTTCTAAATACCAACATCATCCTGGGAGTTCAGTGGATCGGTACGTTGGGGCCTATCACCACCAACTACAAAACCATGGAGATGTCATTTACAGAGGAGGGCGAACGAAGGGTAGTACTCTGGGGCATGACAGGGAATGCTGCAAAGGTGGTCACGACCAAGAGGATGGAGGCCATCTTCCGAAGAGATGAGATAGTATATGAAGCATAATGCAGGATTTCAGCACGTGTGGATGAGCAGGGTAAGGTTCACTACACCCCAGAGATCTAAGAAATCCTTGACAAGCACCACAAGGTGTTTGGACCGATTCCTCCAGGGGTGCCACCAGATAGGGAGTTTGAGCACATTATTGAGCTAGAGGGAGGAGATAAACCAGTCATCACTGCACCATACAGGCGCCCGAAGAAGTACAAAGACGAAATAGAGAAGGCCATCAAGGAACTTTTGGACACAGGGCAGATCAGGCCGAGCACTAGCCCTTTTGCTTCTTCAATAGTGCTAGTTAAGAAGAAAGATGGCACTATGAGGATGTGCATTGACTTCATGGCCTTGAATAAAAATAAAATCAAAAACAGGTACCCGATATTGAGGATTGACGATATGCTAGATGAATTGCATGGAGTTGTCTACTTCACGAAGATTGACCTTCATTCTGGCTATCATCAGATCAAGATGAGGGTGATGTCAGCTTTCAGGTGTCACTACTACCATTATGAGTTTTTGGTGATGCCCTTCGGGTTAACCAATTCCCCAGCCACGTTCCAATCCTATATGAACCATGTGTTCAACAAGCAGCTGAGGAAGCACCTGCTGGTATTTTTTGATGACTTTCTCATTTACAGCAAGATGTGGGAGGAACACCCCAAGCACGTGGATCTGATTCTATCAATCATGGAGGAACAATCACTATACTCTAAGGAGTCCAAATATGAGTTTGGAATGACAAAGGTACTTTACTTGGGGCACATCATTGGAGCAAAAGGGGTACAGGTACATCAGGAGAAAATAAAAGCCATTATGGAGTGGCCTACTCCTAAAACACTCACAGAATTGAGAGGATTTCTAGGCATATGCACGTACTATAGGAAATTTGTCAAGGGGTTTTCTCAACTGTGTGCAGCCTTGACCGATTTGACTAAGAAAGGAGCCTTCAAATGGAATGAGGAAGCTCAAATGATGATGGACAAGATGAAGAAGGTGATGAGCACGTGTCCAATCCTAGCTCTTCCAGATTTCGGCTTACCTTTCACCTTGGAGTGTGATGCCTCGGGAGAAGGGATAGAGGCCGTACTGATGCAGAATAGGCACCCTCTTGCCTATGAGAGCCGAAAACTCAGGGGTCCTGAGCTACTCTACAACATTTATGACAAAGAAATGTTGGCTATCATGCATGCACTAGCCAAATTCCAACAATATCTGGTAGGTGCACAGTTTGTGGTCAAGTCAGATTAGAAGGGATGAATCTTTTTGGTTCCTGGATTAGCCTTCAAGGCCTAGGTATTGCAGGCATGTCATGACTCACCGGTGGCAGGACACCAGGGGATCAGTAAGATGTACAGGCAGGTAAGAGAGAGGTTCTCATGGAAGGGCCTCAAGGAGGATGTAATAAATCATGTAAAGGAGTGTACTACATGCCAGATGAACAAGGATGAGCATACACACCCAACGATATTTCTACAACCCTTACCCATTCCAGAGCACAAGTGGGAAAGCATATCCATGGATTTCATCACCAGGTTGCCAAGAACACAAGGGAAGGAATTCATCTTTGTGGTGGTAGACAGGTTGACGAAGTTTGCACACTTCTTCTCCATCGCCACATACTTCAGCATAACACAGGCTGCCAAACTATTCTTCAGGGATATTTTTAGGTTGCACGGCCTACCCAAAACCATTGTCAGTGACAGGGATAGCAGGTTCATGAGCACCTTTTTCCAGGAGTTGTTCAGACTGGTTGGTACAACTTTGACCCCTAGCACCAACTATCATCCCCAGACGGATGGGAAAACCGAGATAATCAACAAGTGGGTAGAAGGCTACCTCAGTAATTATGTAGCAGGGTAGCAAAAAGTGTGGGTCAGATGGTTGCACTTGGGATAATACTTCTACAACACCACCCAACACTTGTCCATAGGCATGTCCCCATTCAGATCTTTGTACAGCTATGATCCACTATCTTTTGTCAAGATTTCTTTCGATGACAACAGGGCACCTATGGTACATGATTGGGTACAATAGAGCCAAGACATTCTCTAAGAGTTGAAGGATCATCTACAAAGAGCACAGAACCAATAGAAGGTCCAAGTAGAGAAACACAGAGTTGAGCGTACTTTTGAGGTTGGTGACTTAGTCTATCTAAGGCTCCAACAATACATACATGCTTCTATAAAAAGAAGCGGAGTAGAGAAGTTGCAACCACATTTCTTTGGAACCTACAGAGTCAGTAGGAGGATAGGGGTCGTAGCTTATGAGTTGGAGCTCCCACAGGGCAACAAGATACACAATGTCTTCCATGTGTCCTGTCTAAAGAGGGCCATTGGCCAACACATCACACCCATCGAGGTACTACCCCCCATGGACGAAGAAGGGTATCTTGTTTTGATTCCAGAAGAGATGCTAGAGGTTTGGGAGAAGAGGCTTAGGAAGAGAAGCATCAAAGAGTACTTGATTAGGTGGAAGGATCTACCCATTGAGGATGCCATGTGGGAAAATGAACAAGTGATGAGAGAAACATGTCTGGAATTGCTTGAGGACAAGCAATTTCTAGCAGGGGAGACAGTAATTCCCCCCACCTCTTGATGAAGAGGTATGGAGGAGACTCAGTGGCCTAGGCATCCCCACTAGTCCATAGTCTCATGCTAAGGAGAAAGGTTAACCAAACTAAGGTTATATTCTTAATTTGACTTGATGAAAAGGTGAAAAAGAGTTAAAAGATAACCCATTGAAGGAATAGAAGTGCTGGAGGAGTAACCCTAGGGGTTAACCTAACTCAATAGGAAAATAGAAGAAAAGTATAAACAGAAGGCTGAGGCGCACCTATTATTCATTTTGGATTTTGGTATTTTGCTTGTTGATGCTCTTGAGTACACAGTTTTGAGGGTTTTGATATTACAAACCCTAGTGAGCAGCTCAGTGGTGAAATATTCCACTCACCTAGCTCCAAGCTTGGTCTCGGGGATGAAATACTCCACCCACACCATTCTATAGCTATCATCTACCCAGGAGGATGAGTAGGGCCGTACCATTTGGATCAGGAGGGCTGTACCAGCTAGGATTTTCTTGCAGGGGTGCACCAGTTGTTGAAGAAGAGTTTGATCCAGCCAAAGGAAGAAACTTGAGAGTTTTCCAGCATTAGGGTTTTGCTTGCAAGCCCCTTCTCATCATTTTGAGGGCTTCTTGGAGGAGTTATCATGTCCCTATCATTTACTGCAGGTTGGGACGATTTCAGGAGAAAGGGTACGATTTGGAGATTCAGTAATTCTCAGATCTAGGAGGCTACAAGTTAGATCTGACCTTGAGACTTCTCTCAAGTGCTTGTGGATGCCCGATCTATCATCCGGGAGAGTTTCAGATGATTTCGAGACCCCATTCAGCTAGGCCATACTATTGGCTATATTCAATATTTTAGGAGGGTTTTACCATCCTAAGGTTTCTGTAGTTTGAGGAGGAAGCTTCAGTGTTTGAGCTTCATACTTCAGGAGGAGGCTTTCCTTGGGGAGAATTTGAGAGCATCAGGAGGTCTATATCGTCAGGAGGGCCGAACCCTTGGTGTCCTTGTCTTCAACAGGTCGTACCAGCCACCATTAGGGCCGTACCAGTGACTTGAAGGGAGGCCGAAACCTAGATCTAGCATTTGAGCATTCATCTTCTATTGGCAACCTTTGGGAGGCTTGATTTGTATCTCCGGGAGCATTTTGTATACAACTATAGTATTATCTTGAAGCCATCTATTCAGATCTGCTTCACTATTGTATCATATGCTTTCTTTCTTATAATAAAGTTCAGTTATTTGCTTGTGGTTTCTATCTTGTGTATTGTTGGTGATCTTTATATGATGGCAATGATGTTTATGTAAATCCATGGTTAAATAACTGAATAAACCCTAAGGATGAAATATTCATGTCAACCTGCATACACAACCAATAAGAATCAAATCAGTGGTTAGTTAGTGATTCCAAGTAAAAAAAATAACTTGGGATCATTACATAATTACATTTGTAGCATACAATATTTTTGTCTATCAATGGGGAAAATGAATTATAACTTCTGTTGACAAATCCACGATTATTTCCATATCTTCTATTTACACCATTCATGTTTCTTGCATATTTGTTCCTTTCATTGATTCTGCAATTAATTGCCTTATGTCCAAAATTTTTTCAAGTATAACAATGACCAAGAAAGAAATTTTGATACCTTGGAGTAAGTGGCCTTCTTTGTGATGTATTCCATCTGGGTTCATAATCTACTCTGTTGTAGTTTCCTTCACACTGATTATAGCTTCTTTGATTCCTGAAGGTAGGTGGTCTTCTTGGATATTCATCTCTTTTGTAATCATTCATTCTTTTTGGTATCCTGGTCCACTTCTCATCAACTGTCTGTGTAGCTCTTTCTTCAACCTCCTTGTTGGTATTTTCATCTTCTTTGTATGAAGTTTCACCCATGCATCCAAGATTTGTTAAGTCTTTTGGCACTTGAGAATTTCTTAAGCTCTTCCTCAATGAGACAACGTTTTGTTCAAGTTTCTCACAATCTTCTTCTTTCTTCATCATTTGGACCTTCTTTACATCTCCTATTCTTCTTCTTTCTTCAAGTAGAGTTTTCAAGGAAATGGTTTCTTCTCTTAGTTTCTCAAAGTCTTCTAATTGTTTCTTCAAGATTACAACTATCTTTTCATAACTACCCGATTCACTTATTAGTTTTCTACGTGTGTCTTTGAGCTTGCTATTTTCAATCTCAACATGCTTCATTTTTTTAAGATTCTCATCTTCTTGTTGAATCATTTCTGCTTCATGATTTTCTTTTTCTTCATTGGACTTTTCTTCTTTAGAGTCATATCTTTAAATCCTTGGATGAGGACATTCAAATTGAACATGTCCTACTCCTTCACAATTAAAGCAAAATAACTGACCTCTATTTTCTTCTTTGATATCTGAGATGTTGTAATTTGCTTCAACTTCTTCTTCTTCTGCTTCTTCCCTTGCATAAAGGTCTTGTATTTTGTCCCAAATCTCTTTTGGTGATGGACATGATCCCACCTTGGATTTCACCGAATCTGTCAATCCATCCAGAATGGTATCTATTGCCAATTTGTTGTTCCTTTTTGCTTCCTTCTGAGCTATAGTCTTTGGTTTCTTCAAAGCATTGTATCCTGAAGCAACTGAGAACCAAACATCTGCCCCAAGAGCTTTCAATTAAGTTTCCATTCTATTACTCCAATATTCAAAATTGCTTCCATAAAATGGTGGAATCCCATTTGGAATGTTATCTTCCATCTTTGCTCGGGATTTTCCTTCCAGTGGTTAAACTGTTTTGAAGGCAACCTACTCTGATACCAATTGTTGATACCAAGAGGGGGGTGAATCACTATAAATAAAACCATATTTCAGTAACTTTTCTAGTTCTGCCTTGATTGCCACAATTTTCTTGGGATGAATACGTCAAAGTTTCTGTTTTACAAGTTTAACTCCAGGGTAAGTTTTGATTTCATGCACAATGATCGAAGGGTCGATCCCTGACATTTCTTCGTAGCTCCAGGAGAAAATGTCGCATAATTCTTTAAACAAGGCGGTATAAGTTTCAATCTCTTCAGTTGAACAGTTCACACCTAGTTGTATGTTTTCCACAACACCTTATTTTGTGGATATGTCAACATTGATGGTTTGTCATATGTTTCCCAAATTTCCCTCAAAGATTGTATCCCGAGTGAGTATCAAAGGTTGGGGATCGTTGACAATATCGGTTGGAAATATAAATGAAATATCTTTCTCAATTTCATCCAAACTAGGAAGAAAGGATGAGTGATGGTGGTTGTCATCCCACGACACCTCCTCAATATTAAGCATTTCCATAATGGATTCATTAGATGGAAAAATCCATAGGATGTAATCAACAATGAAGGATAGGGAATCTTACTAGGATTGTAGCGAATAAGATTTAGATGCCAACAAATGTTGGTCATCATGTCAAGGAGAAATAGATTGAAAGATGTCGTACTCGGCCTCGACAAGACTAAGTGGCATCGTGTCACCTAGTGTATCGAATTCTAAGGGACTAGGTACAATCCATGGATCATATGATTCAAGGGATTAATGTACCATAGTCGAAATCATATTAACCGTTGCGATATGTTGTGTAGTTGGAGGAACAGGTGTGGGGAAATTGCCCATGAGCGAAGAGTCTTTCAATAGACTAACCCAAACACTTTCATAGGTAATCTTTGAATCCCCCAAAAATAGAATATTGTTTGTTGTTTGAGTGTAAGCATTAGGGGTGTTGTAATCTAATTGATTGATGATCACTATTTTTCCTTGATGAGGAAACTGAACACATCGAAAAACCGAGGAAGCCACAAAATTCATAGCATAAAACCAACATCTTCCAAGTAATGAGTTATAATCTAGAGGAGCATCAACTACTTCCACGTCGACGGAAACAATTTTTGCCTCGAGTTGAACGGATAATGATTGTAACAATCCATGAGGTCCGAAACCTCTTCTACCGAATACTTTTAACATGGTAGGAGATTGATTAAGACCAGGATATTTAAGGCCTTTCCAACAGACTAAAGACATGACACTGGTTGATGCTCCCTCATCCAATATAGTGTGATGAATATGTTGATTGTGAACAACAACATCAATTTGAAATGCAAGTTGAGAGAGTCTCGATTCATAATTCTCTAGATTAAACGTGATATTATTAGATGACTCGAGATCTATAGCTCCGATGGATGACAAGAGAGTTTGAGATTGGATAGGGTAGTGTGTTAGAACTTCGAGAGCCGACATCGCACAAGGTGCTTGGGCCAAATCTTCATGAATGTTGTAGTTCTGGGCAACACGAGAGTTAAGATTAAAGGTCAACTTTCTGATAGTACTCTTGGGCGGATGTAAGATACAGTCAAAATTAGGTTTCTCAATCTGGAGAGGGGCACTTGAGGAAGCATCCTCGTTAGGAGGATGACCTGGTTGCCTCCTTGCAAAGGTGTAGGATTTTGTGCAACTAGTGACTGTTGTTGTGGAAAAGGATGCGTCAAAACAACGGGTTGAGAATTTCATTTAAATAATTTAGATACTTCTTTCCTGTGGGGACAATCTCTTATGTAATGATATTCAACACATATGAGACAGGAACAATTTAGTTTGTGCTATGGTTTCTTTTCAGCAATAGGTGGTTGTGCTTATGTTTTTGTATTTTCGGTTTGATTATTATTTTTCTTGTATTTATTCTTAGTTTTCTCCAATCCCCCCCTTATTGTGGTGGTGAAGTAGATTGAACTACATTTACTTCAGAAAATTTAGTAGGGGTGGAACTTGAGCAAATAGGAGTCGACACGGCAGTCGAGGAAATCACTGAATGATTGGTTGTCGCAGTTGACTATGAGACATGTTGGGTTTTGACAGAACCGATAACACCATCCGAATGAGCGGTGGAGGATGGTTTCGATGGATCAGTTGATGTATAGGGAGCGTTTGGTATAAATTCATACAAAGTTCCAGATTGGGAATAAACCAGATCCAAATAATGGGCATGAGCAATGGCTTCCTCTTTTGTAACTACACCATCAATTGCTACATCGCAAACAATAAGAGGTAACAAGGATTTTGTGAACCATTCAACCAACAAATGGTCAGGAATGGTGGCTTTGATCAATCTTCGTGGTCGTCTCCTTTCATGAATATAATCAGAAATATGTATGGAGTTAGTCCAATGAAGGGAGGTCAAGAGTTCCATGCTGATTTTGTATCTAATTGGCAACTGGAAATGGGTGAGGAAAGCCATGACAAGTGGATTGAAATCTTGAAAAGATCCACGTTGTAACTCAATGTACCATTTTACCGCTGAACCCATAAGAGTACGCTGGAAAAGACAAACAAATAGATTCATCCATCAGTGAGTTTGATGAACACCACAGATGAAATGTCATGACGTGGTTATTTGGGTCTTCTCTAGGTTTACCATCAAATTTTGGAATATCAGATGGTAATTTGGCTGGAATTACTGGCCAAAAAGGGGAGTGTAATATCAGATCATTTGTTAATCTCGATAGATCCAATAGATCTAAAGTAGCCAAGAAATGTAACCGTCGATTACTTTGTGGATGATATTGGTGAGGCATAGGGACACCAATAGGAATGTAAAATGGTTATGGTGAAATTTGTATCCAGAAGGTCCTCTCATATGCAGTTGTTGAGGATTTGGCCAACAAAAGTAGGATTCATTTTTTGAGGAATTTGCGTAAAAGGTGAGGGAAAACCATTTGGCCTTGCGAAAGATAACCAGGTAACCCAAATGGGGGTAACCAATTTGACCTTGGGGAGGATTACCAAATTGGCCTTGATGTGGGTAATCGTGTTGTCCTTGAGGAGGGTAACCAAGTTTATTCTGAGGAGGGTAACTGATTTGACCCTGTAGAGGAAAATATGTTTGACCTTGAGGACCCCAAGTAGGATTCAGGACACCTCAGAAGGGTTGTCCAGAATATAGTCTAGAAGGATAGGGATTTAGATATCCTCCTTGCAGGTCGGGATTTGAAGATCCACCCTGATATGTTTGATTAAGAGGTCCTCCCTGGGGTGGTCCCCATGATTGTTGTGGTTTTCCGACAAAAGAAGTTTGAAATTGTCCCCCTACCATAGGTTGGGTGACAACTGGGATTTTTCCATTGGATGGGGGTTGCCCCCCAGTTGAGATTTTTCCATTGAACGAGGGTCACCCCAAGTCAAGATTTATCCACTGAACAAGGGTTTCCCCCCAGTCGGGATTAGTCCATTGAACCAGGGTTGGCCCTCGGGAGGGATTTGTTCACTAACGGAGGATTGCCCCCTAGTAGGGACTTGTCCTCTAGTCGGGTTTTCTGGTGTGGTAGGGTTTTGCATTCTATGATGTGAATGTTTCCCAACATGATTTTGTGGCGTGTATGAAGTTGTTGCTTGAAGAGGGATTGTAGGTGTAACCATCACGATCCTTTGCAAGTGACTAGGTAATACAAATCCCTTTTCACTTGTTATTTGTCCCGAAGTGGTAGCTATGTTGAGTGTTTGTACGAAAGGATGGTCAAAGTAATGACTTGATGATCCTGTATCCGCACCATTGGTGACAAATGTATGTGGAGGGTTAAAGAGTGGTTGGTTCAAATTAATTTTTTCATAAATATCATGCCCCGACAGAGTTCTCCATATAGGATGAACATGAGTTTGATGTGGATCTACCATTTCAGTAGAGCGAACAAGGGTTGTATATTTTTCATTTGGATTTGGTTGTTCTGATTCCATGTCATGTTCTTCGGATGGCCTTGATGGTAGCCTAGGATAATATTCAACTATGATGTTTCTTGATGAGTCTACTCGGAGAAGGAGTGTATCAAGAGGGTTGGTCAAATCTGGGTTTGCAGGAGGGGTAGGAACTTCCTAAACTACTACTATAGCTCCCTTAGGATTTTCAATCAAAGGAGTAGCAACACTCCCAGTGTCTGAATAGTTTTCAACCTCTTCATGATAAGTGTCTTTAGGTGAGTTAAGAGGTATAGGTTCGTAGCCTTCCGGAGGAAACACTTGCATCCTACGTGATTGACTAAGACCTTTATCAACCACAATACCAATCTTAAGGACAACTAGGGTGAACAAAAAACATTCACTAAAAATGTAGAAAACCAACAAGCAAAACACTAACTTCTCTCAATGAACTTACTAGTTGGTGATGAAATCCAGCATCACAAGAACAAAGTGAGAAGGGGATAGGATTGAGTGGGTGGATCAGTTATGTTGGCGGCCTGCTTAATAAAATTACGCCTCAGTGCAAGTTCCCTCACAATTTTGCCCGCGAGTTACCCTCCAAGGAGCCCGAGTGATTTTGACCAACATCTAATCCAGGTACAACAAAGACTTCTTTTTGTCATCACCTCATGTGAAGACCCTAAATATTATGGGCACTAAGGTTACCAACTCACATTCAGCCTCTAGGTGGGTATAGTCGACAGTCGGGTCCAAACGTATGGGTAGGATATCAAGTCTAAAATTCTTAAGGAGAATTGAGGACAAATGGATTGGTAAACTCCTGAGGACCCCGAACGGATTCAGGATTCACAAAGTTCTGAGACCAAATGAAAACAACTGATTTTCAGAAAGAACCCCCAATATAAGATCATTCCACTACGATTGGTTAAGCCTCGGAGGGATAATATTTGTTTCTCTCTCGTACGTGACATCGTGTTTAACCCTTGTGTGAGAGGGGGATCCCAACTATGCTTATACAAAAATTGGATTTTCTCTCCCTACCGCAAGATTTTGTGTTTGTCTCTAATGCTTTGGAGATTTATCCTCACAGCCTATTCCAAAAATCTATTCCTAGTCTATTGTTGATGTAAATATCTAAAAATAAAAGTTTCTAGTTCAATTTTAATTAGCGCTTATTTCCGTGACTGTTTGTTACTCAAGAGTGAATGGTAGTGAAACTAATGATATTTTGATACTTGAATCCACGAGAAGGTAAAAAGAATGATATGGAAATTTCCTTTCGATGAACTTCTAGCTATGGGAAGGAGAAGAGATTCTTTCTTTTCGTCACTAACAACCACTCAAGAGAAATGCAAAAATTTTATGTTATTTGTTCCCAAACAAGAATTCACACATTTGCCAAATTATTAAAAAGAAAAACCTTTCAATATCCAAAAGCAATGCATATAAATCCTTCTTTGTTCGATTTTAGATGCAAACAATGATGTTCATCTAATGCTTCATTCTTTCACTAATAATGAAATAGTTCACTATGAGGATTGAAAAGAGTATGAAGCAAAAGAGCATACAAACAAAGATTCTCGCAACAACAAACAAGAGATTGAAAGAAAAACAAATATCAAACTGCTCAACAAAAGATCCAAAACCACCGAGAAATAAAAAAATCATACTTTATAGTCTTCAAGAATTGAGTGAGAGATCAAAGACAAATAAATCAATAGACTTGTGATCAACAAACTTTCTTGTAATTTCCTCTAATCATCAGATAATTGAAAAGAGTTGCAAAAAAAGGAAACCAAGTCTAAGAGAGAAAGGGTCGATTTTGTAATCAAGAAAGAAAACATAAACATAATAAAGACTAAAAACAATGAAGTAAAACAAGTTTATAATCAAACAAGAGACAAAGTCAAACATAAGAAACTCTGAGCTAAAGAGGAAGATCTAAAGACTAGACCCAACAAGCAACACAATTGAAAATTTCCCTAGAAAAAGGAAATCAACGCTCTGGTAACCAAGACACCAGAGCGTTATAGCGCTCCCTAGAAGGCTTTGGGGGAGTGTTGATAAAGAAGTAGCACCCTGGTTTGAACTGTAGGGGAGGGCTATTTATGAATAAAGTTTGAAAAAGACTAAAAAATCTCAATAACCCAGGAAATTTCAGTAAAGGGTTCTGTAAGACAACTAACAAAGACAAGGAATATGAAATCTTCAGACCAAATCAACAAGTAGGATCTATGGATAGGCAAACTTCTTGGACAAACCAAGGGAAGAAAAACTAAAATTCCTCCTGAGTGGAGTCAACAATTTTTGTTACAGAAATATTCCCTTGCGGACAGGTGAATTTTCCCTTGAATTACAGACCCCTATACTAAGATAGAAAATTACATTTGGACACTACCATTCCTATAAATTCTTTTTGTCCATCGAAAAAGAGAGAAGGAGAAGAAGTGTGATGTACCTCATTTATGGCGTTTGTCCTAGCCGCTCCAATCCGCGATCTCAATTCGACTCCCGACACAAATTAGTACCTGCAATGGACAACACAAGACAAACGACTATATCCTACTCTAATGGATTATACAAAATCAATTCATCTATGCAGATTAAGACAACCATAAACAAGCACATGTAAACACACACTTGAAGGAAATAGGCCAAGTATATTAATGAGAAATTATAAGGGAAAACTTACAATCTTCAGATGGTGTTGTAGCAGCCTCTCCAAGCCCCCTTCATCCAACCCTTGCTCAAAAGATCCACAATCAAAATAACAATGCTTTGTTGATTTCTCCACCTTTTCACCATTGAAGTGCCTCTATTTATAAGCTTTGAGAGGCTCAACCACCTTGAGTATTTTTGGAATTGGTTGAGTATATGGCTCAATTAGTTGTGATTTCTTCCTTAGATGCAGCGATGGAGTCAGATTCAAGCCAAACTAACCCAACCCATCCATTGATGTCTTTAGAGGAAAGTGGTATTTCCTCCAAGATTCCCTCAACCAACACGACGCTCCCTTAAAGTGGAAAATTAAGTGTTGTAGCACCCACCTAAGATGGAAAAGGAGCACTAGTGCTCCCTATATATGGTTATGGGAGCATTGATCTTCCAAAATGTTAAAAATATGAGTAATTCCTTAGGTAAAAAACTTGTTCTGACTGTCAAATGATGGGGCTTCTTCTTCTAACATGTTTTAGGGGTTGTAGCAAGTGTTTTTATGGTGTCATTCGAGATGCGACACTTAGGAAAGGTGAATGCCACACTTGCAACAATAAAAGTACGATACTTGTGACACTTACGACACTAAAAGTGTGATACTTGTGACACTTACGACACTTGTGATAATGAAAGTGCAACACTTACGACACTTACGAAAATGAAAGTGCGACACTTACGACATTGTCGAAGTGTGGACCTTTGATGTGTAACACAAATAGACATATATGCTTTGGAGAAATGGATAAGTCCACTAGAGGGTCATTACTAACAAAAAAATTCAAATAATGAGAAGATCACCTTTACACTCAAGTCCCTTCCCCATGACAAATATTGGTAGGACAACTACTATGTGCAACATGTCGAAGATGAATATATAAAACATTTAGGATGGAACCTACTTGGGTTACGTTTGTTGATACCTTCAAGGAGGAATTCTACCCTGTTGGGAACTATATTGACAAATACACAAGTTGGACAAATTTGTGCTAGGAGAAAAACTAAACAATGCCAAAATACACCAATACCTTCCATACCTTGTGCTCAAAGTTTGGTATCAAAGATTTTGAGAAAAAACTTGGTTCTAAAATATCATAATGGTCTACATAGGTACATCCAAAGATAAATGGATCTTTTGGACATATCTTCATTGGGACCCTGTTACTGATATGTTGTTGAGATTGAGCAAATGTTTTAGTAGAAGACTAAATGAGAGTTTGACTCTACACACCAATCACAACAAAAAAAATACCAAAGGGGGCCCTAACTGGTGTAACGAAGGATATAGAAAGAATATCCAACCTCAAGATGACTAGTCCAAAGCACGTGCAGAGAAGAGTGACATGAATTTAAATAAGGACACTAGAAAGTGGAGTGACTTTCATAAAATTCACCGACAAAACATTGATTAATGTTGCTCCAAATAATTATCATTGGTTGAGTTGAAAGCCTATATATAGATTTGATTCTGAATCAAGCTCTGATTTTGAGTGAGACAAGAACAAACAAATCATCAATGTGGAACTTAGTGTTACCATTGTTGATGTAAAGGTCCAACAAGAGGAACCAAATGAGCTTGTGAAAGGTGAGTGTCTTATCCACTTATAGATATGGGTGAAGGGGAATCCACTACATTTAATTATTGACAACAACAATGAAAATAACATGATCTTAGTAGAGGTTATCAATCATTTGAAGTTGTCAAGGATGCCACACCCCTATCCATACATCATCAGTTGGCTAACACAAAGATGATACATTTGCATCAATTAGTAATGTCGCTTACCTTACAAAATTAATCCCTTCAAATACGAGGCACCGTGTGATGTTGCCCTACTTGAAATTTGCGATGTTACTTTAAGACAACCATACATATGAAAACATTGTGTTGTTTATGAGTGTGTTGAGGCCTAAAACACCCCAAGTCCACTAACTCAGGGGGGGTTTGAAATTTTAAAAGTCAAACCTTTTTAGTTTGTTTTTTTCATTGCCTTATTCCTTCCAATTTAATCGATTGTATAGTTGTATTTGGTCACCTTTGACCAGGTGTACCTTATTGACCTTTTTTTTCCAAATAAAAAAATCACATTTTATATTCCAATATAGAATATAAAATACATTCTGCAGTTGTTAGTTGGCACGATACATATAGTATTGTGTAGTACAAAATAATGTTTTGAGAATTATCAAAATGATCCAAATAGGATATAAATATCCCCACAAATTGGAAATCATAAAACTTTAGTATTTCCAACCAAAGTCCCCACAAAGTCCAAGGCTGACATAAGACTATGAAAATATACCTTATTGGTCATTTACATGTAATCGATTAACATTTTTATCTTCTTCGTGCATGGATTACTCCTTCACTTATGACATGCCTGTGAGTTTTCTTCAAGAAACAAATAAGATGCCTGTGACTTGCCTTAAGGAAACACGTGGACACCTTAAAAAAACTTGTAAAAATAATAAATGCACATTCGTGAGTGGAAGCCACGAGATCTGTACACCTGTGAAAGCCCTAACTTCTACCCCCAATTGTCTTAACTACATTTGTTTGATATAAATAAAGGTTATTGGTTGGGAGGATGAAAGAGTCCATTGAAATAAAAAATATGCTAGAGTAATTCACATATGAGTAATCTTGGATTTTAACTTCTTTCCCCCATTCAAAGACCATTGTTTCTGAATCTATTTATTTCTTTGAGTTGGGTTTTCCCAACCATAGTAAAGTTGGAGAGCATATGTGGAGTACAAGTTGATAAATGGTCTAGATAGGAGGAACTTGAACTTAGATAACAAAGGTGTTGGAATGGTCTATCAAGTATTATATGTATTTGATGTTCATGATTAATAAACTTATGAATATCTCTCATGTTTCCCTCCCCAAATCAAATTAAAAATGTGTTTAATGATTTGCTTTTAATTCTTTATTTGAGGTTGAACTAGTTTCCTAATAATTATTTAGAATCAATTCATTGTGAATTTATGTTATCATTTAATGTATCTATCGTGATTCATAGTTGCATGTCTATTTGGATTTGAGGAAGGTTGGTTGTTTGTATTGTGTGTAGATCTAAAGATATGATTGTAATTGCATATGAAAAACACAAAGAGGTTAGCCTTTGGATCACAAGTTTTTGTTTCTTCCTCTTATATTTAGTAAAGGTCCGGTTCTAGATTGTAGTTAGTTATATTCCCTTCACTCTATCAATGATCCACCCTAAGTCATTGGGATTTTCCCTAAAATAGAACTAGAGACCATGCTAGGGAGAACTTTGTGATTTCTTCCTCTTAGGGTCTCGCTCATCTATTTCATCCAACTTGACGAAGTTTGGTATAAATCTTACCTTTGTCGTTTTCCCTTTCTTGCTATTGTAGAACCAAAAATTGCATTTTTAGCTTTTGTAGTGATTTTTTCACCTTTTTGGACCTGTGTGGATGCATGTATTCAATTATAGAAGTGGGTGCCCGCGAATTTCCTTTAGTAAAAGTGTGGGCACACGTGGATTGTTGCAAATCAACCTACAAGCATCTCCTCTAAATTAAAAAAAAATATTACAAGCCTAGAATTTTCTTGCCCATTTTGAATGCTTTTGCAAAATTGGGGTTTTGGGATCTTTGTATCAGGGATTTGATTGTGCTTTTCATTGCTTTCTTAATTGAACATTGGAAACAAGAATATAATTCAAAAAATATTTGATTTGAATTGGATCATTATATAATTTGTCATCTATCTTGGAACTTTTTGGGTGGAAAAATTGGAGGAATTAGCTTGGAGGGTCCATTTTAGTGGCATGTCCCAGTTTGGAGATTTGGGGTTGGAAACCTCCCAAATCCATTTGAGGCATTAAATGACACTTTTTGGGGTAAACAATTTGTAAGCATAGCTCCCATCCCCTCAACATGTTCTACACATCGACACCTTTTTCCAATGGTGCAAAAATCACTTCAATCAGAGCTCGTATGCAGAAGTTATGTCTCCTGCAAGTTTATCTTCCTTGTTGACCACCATGGTACCGAGTGGATGCCACATCCACCTCCATTAATCACACATGTGGGGCTAGTCATGTGAGACTTTCAAGAAGATGCTAGAAGGTAAAACCCCCAACTAAATAAAGGTGGATATTGTAAAACCCCTAACCCTAGACAACTATCAGGCTATGTTAAATATTGTGATACTAGGATTTTGAGACCACAACAAAGGAGGTAGTAGATTATGTAGTATCCATTCATGCCACAATGTCAAATGCAATTGCATAATGAGTGCCCCTTTCTTTGTACCTGCATTTCATTGCTGAAGAAAAGAGAGGAGAGCATAGACCTCACCTTCTAGTTGGATTTTGTCTCATATTGGGTTTCCCAAGATACATCTCATGTTCATTTGTGTGAATGTTGTTCTCATTTGCTTGTTCTTTCAATTTTCATATTTTAGTTATTTTCATAATCCGAGCAATGAGTTAGTGATAATAAATATGAGATATAAGGAAACAAATGTGTGTTCACAAAATATTTTAGCATATTAAAAGATTTTTTGTGACGAACTGTTATAATGGAATATCCATGGCATTTTACATATCATATTGGTATCATAGTAGTTTTATTTGGGGTATTTGTGGGAAGTAGCGAGATCTAAGGATTATCTTAAGAAAAAAGTTGCAAAAACCTTTCCGTGATAGATGAACCTATTTATAACAACCCTTTGGATGCTGCAGAAGACATATTTGTGAGGCTAGAAGAAAAATTTGTTGATATCTCCCACAACATATCCCTCCTCATGGCGGCTCTAGCGAACAAGTTCGAATCTTTCAAGGAAGTTGGTGGCTCTAACTCAAAACTTGAATTAGAAGAGAAATCGAGAGATAATGAAGACCCAAAAAAGGAGTCGAAAACAGAGCCCGAGAAAGAGCAACCAAGTTCTAGTGCCATCGCTCCTTCACAACATCTATTCAAAATGGAAGTGAAAGTGAATATCAAGCCCTATTAAGGTGAGATTGATTTTGTTAAGTTGAATTACTAGTTGCAATAGTTAGAAGTGTATTTTAGTGTCCATAATATAGATGAAGAGCATAATATTTTATTTCCCAACTAAAACTAGAGGGCCATGCACTAACCTAGTCGGAAAGACACATGCATACACTTGGGTTGGAGGGTGATCCACTAGTAACTAAGTGGGAGGTGTTTAAAACCCTCATCAAGCCTAGTTTTACCCTTTTGGGTATGTAGATGACCAATGGATATGTTGGCATCACTTTAAGTAGAGGTAGGGGTAGAGTGTGCTAGATTACACCATCAAATTTAGGAAGATGGCGATCATGTTAGGTATCTCTCCCAAGAACAGAAATGTACTCCTCAAATATCTGGGGGGTTTACCTAGTCATTTAAGAAATCAAGTGATACTCTTCAAACCAAGGACTGTTGATGATGCTAGTGTGCAATCATAGTACGTGGAGAACATAGGTCGTAAGAAAGGGAAACCGAGTGGTTCTAAACAAAAATACCACCAAGATGATTCAAATGAGGGGAAGAAGAAGTTGAAAATAAAAGACAAGAAGACGATATCCATTGCACATCAATGCAAGGACCCAAGAAACCACTGCAAATTTGCAATATCGATGGTCACACCGAAGATAAGTGTTGGAAGCTACATCCAAAGATGAATCCAAAGAACAATAAGAAGGATGCTAAGAAGAAGAATCTATTAGGCATTGATTTGAGCAACTAGGTAGAGAGAAACTTGAATATGGATGCAAATATTATTAACACTTTAGTGCAAAAGGAGGTGAATCTATGTATCCTTCATCACAAGGAAGAGAAAGAGATTACAACTCTTCAAAAAACCAAGGTAGATGTTTTGTTCGATTCAGTTTCATAGGCCAACATCATAGTAGATGATCTGATCAACAAGCTTGGGTTGGAGGTTTATGACTATTTAAGCCCATATACATTGGGATGGGTGAATAAGGATGAAAAGATCAAAGTCACTAAACAATGTAAGATCAAGTTTGCTACAAGTGAAAAATTTATTGATGAAGTGGAGTTAGATGTAGTACCCTTTGACGTGTGTTGTGTAGTATTTGGAATCCCCTATATGTATACGAGGGATGTGATGTTCACATGGAGATAAAACCAATACTTCCTAATCAAGGATGGGAAGTCTGACATGATCAATGCACAAAAAGGCAAATTGAAGATCTATTTGGTAAGTGACAACCATGCCAACAAGTTGATTAATTCCAGTAAGAAGTATGTATTGCTTTTTTTAAGAGAGACTCGACTAGGGAAGGAATCGATAAGAGCAAAGGTGTCACTAGAGGGATGTACCAAATAACATGGACATCAACTAGAGGAGTTGTTGCAAGTTTACAGAGGAGTTTTACAAGAACCTAAAGGGATGCCACCTAAGAGGGAAGTGGAGCACAAGAAGTAGTTGTTTCCTAACTCCCCATTACCAAATATTGGGCTGTATAGACAGTCTATTCTGGAAGCAGATGAAGAGAAGAAAAAGTTGCAACAATTCTTGGAGTAGGGAGTAATTCAACCAATCACCTCACCTTATGGGTCACCTATCATCATAGTACCCAAGAAACACAGGACTTGGAAAATGTGTATCAACTATAGAGCTTTGAACAAGATCACACTCAAGAATCAGTATCCTCTGCTCAAGATCGATGATTTGTTAGACTAGTTGTGACATGCCAATTACTTCACCAAGTTGGATTTCAAATTGAGATAAGACCAGGTATGTGTTAAATAAGAAGACACTTGGAAAGAACACCTTCAAAACAACACAAGGTTTGAATGGATGATTGGTCAGAGTGGAAAAATTTGGAGTAATCAACTTGTAGGGTCATTTTAATGCTTGTCCCAGTTTGGAAAATTGGGGTTTGAAACCCTCTGGAGCCATTTTGAGGCATTAAACAACATGTTTTTGGGTCAAAACTTTCTCAATTATAGCTTAGATATCTTAACGCTATTCTATACATTGAGACCTTTCCAATGGTGCAAAAATCATTACAATCGAAGCTTGTATGAAAAATTTATTCCTTTCGCAAGTTGACCTACCGTGTTGACCACCATGGTATGAGTGGATGCCACGTCAACCTCCATTTATCACATATATGGGGCTAGCCATGTATGTATTTTCAAGAAGATTATAGAATGTCCAAAACCTTATCACAATTGAGGGTTGAGGAAGTTAAAACCCTACTCCTCGATGGCTATTGGTCAATGTTAAATACCGGGCCGGTGGGAGGAGAAGGGGTTCCATTCTTTAGCATTGTATTTGTTCCATAATTGAACATATCACCTAGGAGCGATATTTTTAGAGCATAACAAAGGAGGAGAGATTATGTAGTAGCCACAAATGCCACAATGTCAAAGGAAACTCCATAGAGAGTGCCTCTTTCTTTGTACTTGCATTTGTGGAAAAGAGAGCGGAGAGGCCTCACCTTCTAGATGAGTTTTCTCATGTATTGTGTTTCCTAGCTTATATCTTGTGTTTATTTTTGGATGGTGTATGAGTATTTATTTATGTTGTCTTTTTTTTGCATTTAAGCTATTTCATACATTTTAAGCATAAAACTAGTAATCAAAGAATCTGAGATCTAAAGGAAATTAACCTTCACAGTAAATATTTTAGTATTTTGTTAGATTTGTTGTGATGAACTGTCCAATGGAATATCCACAACAATTTACAGGTCAATAGTTCTACCTAGGAAGATCTCATCTCATATCTCATGCAAGTGTTAGAAACTCTAAAAAGGCATTATTTGCTAGCTAAACTTAAGAAATGCGAGTTTTCTCAACAATCATTAGTGTATTTGGGGTATGTGATTGGTGGAGGGGAACTCAATATAGATCCCCCAAAGATGGAGGCAATCATCAAGTGGCCAACTCCTACTAATTTCACTGAATTTAGGAGATTTGTTGGGGAAACACAGTGCCTACAAAAGTTCATACCATCCTTTTTAGCTGTCGCTGCACCACTCCATGCCATAATAACCAATTGTAAGAGTTTTTGTTAGGGAAAGAATCAACATAAATATTATGATGAGATGAAACAAAAGATTATTCAAGCATCCATCCTTACATTGACTAACTTGGAGAAGACCTTTGAATTTGAGACAAAAGTGAGTGGATATACTGTGGGAGTAGTCTTGATGTAGGGAGGTAAGATGGTATGCTATCATTTTGAGACATTTCATGGAGGAGTCTTAAGCTACCCTATGTATTATAAGGAAATCTATGCGCTGATACAAGTTGTTAAGAAGTGGAAGCACTATCTTATGGGAATGGAAACCATTATCCATACTGATCACCAACCATTGCAATATTTTCAGACCCAAAGTAAGCTTCAACAAACTAAACATTACAAATGGAAGGGTTTTTTGCAACAATTTCATCTAGTCATCAAATATAGGAAGGGTGTCACTAACAAGTTGGTAGACATGCTTCCAAGGTCACCCACATCCAATATTATAGCTTTAAGAAATCTTGTGCACATGGAGCCTTTTACCCATGATGCATACAAAGAGCCATACACAAAAGATGAAGACTTTAAAGAAGTGTTTCAACAACTATAGGATCAAATTCCTATAGAAGATGGTGATGGTGAGGATGACTACCATCTCGAGCAAGGGTTACTCTACAAGCTAGACAAGTTGTGTGTTCCTAAAGGTGAAAGATTGTAGCTTATTAGAGAGGCTCACATCTCCAAGGATGCAGGACATTTTGGTGTTAGGATAGTTTCCAACTTACAAAGGTATGTGTATTGGCCTATAATGCAAGAGGATATAGTTCGTTATATTAGATGAAGCATGCTTTATTGCACTAGCAAGCCTAGTAATAGAAAGCAAGGTATATACCACCCCTTACATGTATCCACTCGACCCTGGGAAAACATTTCCATGGATTTTATGGGTGGTTTTCCGACAACCAGGAAGGGATATGACTATATGTTTGTGGTAGTTGACAGGTTCAACAAGATGTGCATTCTTATGCTTTATACAAACACCTTCAAAGAATAAGAAGCAAAAAACATGTTCTTTGAACATTTTTGGGTGCACTTTTGGATACCAAGGAGCGTCATCTTAGACAAGGACATCATATTTGTCGATGCCTTTTGGACTACACTTTGGGAGAAGATGGACATGAAGTTGAAGACATCTACAACATTCATCCACATACAAATGAGCAGATAGTAGTAGTCAACATGACTTTGGTTCAAATTTTGAGGGGTTAAAATTAGACGCATCTGAAGACCTCACATGAAAATTTGATCTACATTCAACACCTTATAAAAAAACAATCCATACTTCTACCAGTAAGTCTCCTTTTGAAACTCGCTTTGGGTATTTGCTACTTTTTTCCTTTGATGTTGTGTATGGACAACAAGGAGGAATGATGGAATATGTTATGGGAGAAGCTTTGAAAGTAGAGAATTTTGTTGAAAAGATTAAGCAAATCCATATGCAAGTACATGAGACATTGAAGAAATCTTGGGAAACGTACAAGGCTTGGCATGATCGACATAGAATTGAGAAATCATTTGAAGTGGGAGAACTACCAGACAGGGGTGGCATGACCTTTGGTAGATTGGGTTGAGAGGACAACTTCCAGGAAAGGCAAAAAGGTACTTCATAGATAAGGTAGAGGAAAAATTTCCTCACATCATTCAATAAAATCCTTTGGGGACCAAAAGCCTCCCAAAATAGGGAAGTATGATCCAAATTGGATCATTATATAATTTTTCATCTATCTTGTTACTTTTTAGGTGGAAAAATTGGAGAAATTGGCTTGTAGGGCCCATTTTAGTGGTAAGTTTTGGTTTGGAGATTTTGGGTCTGAAACCTTCCAGAGCCATTTTGAGGCATCAAATGACACATTTTGGGGTCAAAAATTTACGATCGTAGCTCCTAGCCCCTTGACGCTATTCTACACATTGAGACCTTTCCAATGGTGTGAAAATCACCTCAATCGAAGCTCGTATGTAGAAGTTATGCCTACCATAAGTTAACCTTCCTTATTGACCACCATGGTACTTAGTGGATGCCACATCAACCTCCATTACTCACACAGGCAGGGATAGTCACATGGGACTTTCAAAAATATTCTAGAAGGTCCAAAACCATAACAAATCAAGTGTTGATGATGCAAAAACCCTAACTCTAGACGACTATCGGGTTATGTTAAATATTGGTCCACTTGGAGAAGAAGGGGTTCCATTCCTTAGCATTGTAATTGTTCCATAGTTGAATAGAAGATCTAAGAATGGGATTTTGAGAGCGTAATAGATGAGGTAGGAGATTGTGTAGCAACCATTTAGGCCACAATGTTAAAGGAAACTCCATAGTGAGTGCCCATTTCTTTGTACTTGCATTTCAAAATTGAAGAAAAGATAGTAGAGCATGGGCCTCACCTTATAGTTGGGTTTTATCCCGTATTCGGTTTCCCAAGACACATATTGTGTTCATTTCCATGGATAGTGTGTTCATTTGCCCGTTCTTTCAATTTTCATATTTCAATTATTTTCATAATTTGAGCAATAAGCTAGTGATAATAAATTTGAGATATAAGGAAATAAACTTGCATTAAGAAAATATTTAAGCATAATACAAGATCTATTTTGACGAATTGTTCAAGTGGAATATCCGCGACAATTTACAAATCGACATTTCTTTGCATTTTAGGCATTTTTTGTAGTTTTTGTAATTATGTTTCTAGATTGTTTTGATTTGTAGGGTACATTGATTAAATTAGAAACGAAAGTTGTATTACATAAATAATTGAGTTTATCTCTTGGTCATTTTCATTTCAAGGCTTTTAAAAGAGTGCTTATATTCATTGAAATAATTGTTTGAGTATGTTGGGGTCATTTCATGGAAAACATAAGTTGGCCTCATCACACATTATCTCTTTCATCAAGGTTATAGATGAATCTCATATTATTCACGAGGATGTTTGGATGCATATTTTATGTGCACTTTGGATGACAAGGTAAATGATTGGTTTTATGATGGTCTTTGTAGGACCAATCACTTCATTGGCATATTTTTTGAGATTGTTCCTCAAATACTGGGAGCCTAGTATTGAAAATGAGGAGATTGAGATGTTTATCAAATATACCATAGAAAACCTCCCAAAAGAAGAATAAGTACCCATTTCATCTCCCATGGAAGGGCCAACACTTGATGAACATGTTGAGGAAGAACCACTACATAAGAGCTCAAACCCACTAAAAACCAAGCAATTAAAGAATACATGGGTAAAGAGGAACAATTAACACTCCATGAATCCATCAATGAAGAATAATTAAAGGAAGTTGAAGATGAATTTGGGAAAACATGCTTTGATGATAAGAACAACCAAGTATTCATTTCCCCATCACAAGAAGATAATGATTTAATGACTTTCACCCCTTTCCAAAATTTTGGACCTATTGATACATCATTTGATAGTTTGGAAAGAGAAGAAGGACCCTTGGTTGACCCCTCATTTCATAAAGAACAAGAACAACCTTGTGGGTCCATTAATGAAGAGAATTTTGGTGAGAGCCTACAGAGTGTAAGTTTCCAAATCCTTGAAGATGATGGCTTGATGATTTATAACCCTTTTTGAAATTTCAAATTTCATGATCCATCCTTTGATAATTTCAAAAGGGTAGATTTTGGAGAAAAATCCATAAGTTTTCCCTCATGCCATGAAGAACATGATGACCTTGGTGTGAAAAATATTGATGACCTTTCCCACATTGAAGGACATAAGTGGGATACAAATTGTTTTTACTTTGAAGGGGATCCAATTCATGATACTAACAAGGAGGGTAGAAGCGAAGTCACTGAATTTAGACCTAACATGGAAGATTGTGTTGAAGAATATGATTTACTTGGTCTTTTGGATTTCTTGGGAATCCACGGATATCCAAATGATTGTGAAGATAAGAGAGAAGAACTACCAAGGTTCCATGTACTCAAGTATTCACCTATCTTACATATTGCATCCTTCATTGAGGTTATTTCAAAGCTCAATATTGTTCATGAGGAAGTAAAGTTGATGATGTTTATATTGTCCTTGGAGTTTCTCGAGGATGAGATTTTTGATTGGTACGAGAAACTTGGTAAAAAAAAGATCTCATCAATTTCATATTTATTCAGGATATTTCTTGAGAATTAGTCACCACTTTGTGAAATAGTTAAGTTTGAAGGGGTTTCACTAGAGAAACTTATGGATCAAAACTGTCTGTGGAGTTTTGAAACGTCCAATATTTCGAGTGGAGGCTCCACCCATTATCAAGGAAATAAGAAGCTGATATGTTGTAAAAGAGTGTTGAGGCATATAAATAGAGTAAAATGTTGGAAGTTGTTGTTAACAAATTGAAAATAACCATTGGCATTAGGTAAGCAATAAAGGTAATATATTGGGGTGAGTGAGGTTGTTAAGATTGGGTGAAAAATAAGAATAATTAAAATGATTAGAAATAAAATCTTAATTTGTGATAGTAATAAAGTATTAAATTGAGATAATAATAAAGTATTGAATTAAAATAATCGAGTATTAAATATGGGGGAGATGGTAAAATTAAAGGTATTGATTAATGATAATGATGTTGTTTCATAATAAATTAATCAAAGAAGGAGATAACATTTAAGGATATATAATATTAGAATAGGGAAAGGAGAAAATAATATAAAGTTAAGGGAGATTAATAATAAAAATGTAATTAAAGAGAGAGTTAATGATAAAATAGAAGAAAGGGTTTAATAAGAACATGTAAAGTTAAGTGAGATATTAAGTTAAGAGAGAAATTAATATATTAAGTAAGAGATAATGAAGGTTATAAAATAATGAGGAAGGCAGAAGAATACAAGATTTGGGGATAAGATGCTAGGAGAGGATCATACAGAAACTTGGGGAGAAGATGGCAGGAGAGGATCAAATAGAAACATGGGACATGTTTGATCAAACAAGTGGGAAGAAGAGGCTGGAGGCGGAGATCTAATGGTCAATGTGATGAATGGTGGGTTTCCAAGAATGGCTAAGTTTGCATCCATCTTCATGGTTAAAGTTATTAGGATGTTTTTCGATTTCGAGGGCTTCCCAAATCGGATGGGAGGAGTAATGAGGGGTAGTGGCTAAGATTTTAGTTTGGTCAAATAAAATCAGGTGCTTGGATTTAAAGGATTGTTCAACAATATCTGATTTAGAGATTTAGTTATGGGCAGTAACAACTATATGCTATTTAAGCCTAACTTTAAATTTTCTCCTAGTTTATCCTATGTAAGATTTCCCACAAGAGCATGAAATCTGGTAAACTCCTGGGCCAAGCATCGAGTTAGATTTATCTTTTGTTGTTCTGAAAAGTTGTTTTAGGGTTTTGTGGGGTTTGAACATAGTTTTTATATTCTTCTTAGCCAAGAGTTTCATGATGTGATCGATGGTGCCTTACATATAACAAAGAGAGAGGAGAGTACAAGGAGGGGTGGAGGAAGGGGATGTTTTAGGTTTAGGTTTGCTAGTTGAGCGTAAGGATTGGTTAATTTGGAGAGAGAGTAGCCATTGGACATAAGGGATTTGGTTAAATGGGCCTTTTCCTCTTCGAGGACTTGAGGGGTGAATATGCAGATGGCACGAGTAATAAGGGTTTTTAGGATGATGGATTTTTGAGCTAGGAGATGGTGGGAGATGGCTTTTAGATATCTGTCAGTGTGAGTTTTCTTCTTGTAGACTTGGTGGGAGAGAGAGTCATCATGAATATGAGAGATGAGAACATCCAAGAAGGGGATGTAGTTGTATTTTTGGGTTTGCATAGTGAATTGGATGTGGGAGGAGAGATTATTGAGAGAATTGAAGAAAGAGACCAAGTTGGAATGACAATGAGGCCATATGATAAATTTGTCATCTACAAGAGGAAACCAACATTTGGGTTTGAGATGAAAGTTAATTAAGGATAAAGACTCAAAATTTTCCATAAATATATTATCCACCACTAGGTAAAGGGAGGACCCCATGGCTATACCTTCAATTTGTTCATAGAAAACCCCCTTAAAGGTGAATAAGGTAGAGGAGAGGCAAATCTTGATAAGGTTAAGAGTGTCAGGGTCTACCAGTTTGGAGATAAGGGTTAGGGATTCTGATATTGAAATTTTGGTGAACATAGACACCACATCAAAGTTGACCATAAGGTCATCATCATTAAGGTGAAGATTCCAGATTTTATGAATGAAATCTGTACAATCTTTAATAAAAGAGGAGGTTTTACCAATGAAGGCTTGAAGCTTATCGATAAGAAATCGAGAAAGGGCATGAGTGGGGGATCCTATGGCACTTACGATAGGTTTGAGAAGAATATATATTTTTTGAATTTTAGGTTATCCTTATATCCTTGGGGTTTGGGGATTATGATGAATGAGAAACTTTTGGATGGTATGACCCAGAGAAGAAGATTTGATGGATTTGGTGACCATGGTGGTAATGGTATTAATAGGGTTTATAGCTAGAGTGTTATAGGTAGAGGAAGAAAGGAGGTACAGTAGTTTAGATCCATAATAAGAGGAGTCCATAACCACAATAGTGTTTCTTTTATTGAATTTGAGGACAAGGATGTTAGGGTTATCATTAAGGAGATGAATATAATCAAATTGTTCTTTAGTGAGGTTGGGTTTAGGAGGCTTGGAGTGATAAAGGATTCGTCCACATTCCTACCTAATTTATTTAGATTCATGATCCGACAGTTGGTGGATAACAGATTAAATGGAGCAAATATATCCTCCATGGGGATGTGTTTAGGGCTAAGTCTAAATTAAACCCTTTATCAAGAAGTTGGAGGGTAGGAGGGTCCAAATTAACATAGGATAGGTTTATGACTGTAGAAGGATTAAGGCTTAGGGACGGTGGGGGAGGGGAGGTATGATTAGAATTAATGGTGAGGCCTTTGAGAGATGGTGAGCCGATTGAAGGATTATTAGAAAAGGAAAAGGAAGAATAATTCGAAAAGATGATTATCGCTAGGATTATAATTAGTGGGGTTAGTTGGACGCCAATTGTCAAACGAATTAATGTTAGTGGAGGGGATGCAGTTCACGAGGTCGAGGTCATGGACCAGGTCATTCGGAGAAGGATGGAAAGTTTCATTTAGTTGTGTGCAAGGCGGGTTGTCTAGGGAGTATAGAAGGCTAAAATGTTGTTTAGGGTTTCTAGTGACTATGTTCAAGTCAAAATTAGGGTTACAGGTTGTTTGGAGGTGATTGGACAAAGATCTAAGTTTTTTTGAAGGTGATGCAAATGAGAATACATCTGTGGGAGAGGGTGAGAATGAGTTCAAGTCAGGATGGTTGGCTGAGTTAATAAAGGGAGAGGAGTCGCAGGGAGGAGAAACTATATACAAAGGATGAGAGGAGGGTGAGAGCGTGACTACGTGAGAAGGTGATAGGTTGCACGTGGATTCTAGACCATACAAAATAAACCATGAATTAACAAAAAATAGAGAAGACAATTTCAGATGGAGTTTATAAACCTTCAGAGATAGGTGATTGAGTTCAAACCTTATGAAGTGGATCTTAGCCCGTAAAATGGATTTTCTAGCCTTGGTTAGAATACGATTGGGATCAAGTCTTTGATTGTGTAGGTGGATGCGTGTAAACGGTGGGACAGTATCAGAGTCATGCCATCAGTTCATGGAGGTAAGGTCATCAACTCTTTTAGTTGTTTTTATTCTAAGCTTTTTGAATATCCAAGCCTCCTTGAGGCAATCATAGGTGTTTTCATAGGTATAGAGCATTCCTTTCCTTATGTTCTATAAATCCTATCCTTGAATCATGAGTATTCCCATTTTCCTTCCTTGCCTTTGATTGAAAGTGGCGTGGAAAGTCAACGATCTTCACGTGGGTTCTAGTTGGAGTCACCTTCAAAGTCCTTTCTCCTTAGTGATTCAACAATTGAGATCAATGGGTTGACATATTCCTGTGATTGCATCAACCTTATTGACCTTTGGATGGATGAAGTTCGTGGAAGTGATAACCAACCTTGGCAATATGTTGGCTTTGTCCTTCATGATTATGATCTTACCTTAATTCTAGGCCTAAAAGTGTTACAAATGGCACCTTGTTCCCATGCAATTTTAATGTATCCATATTTTTGTTCATAACTAAACACAAGGGAAAGTCTCATAAAGATGGTTTAATCAAGTGGTTGCATTGGACTATGACTTCACCTAGCTACCTTAGTCCCTAGTTAGTGTGTGGGGTTAGGAAAGAATAAGTTGCTTTGAACAATAGTTTACGGTGGTTGTGTGTTGCTTTCCATGCATTTGTTTTGATTTAATTTCCTTGCATTTTATTTTCCTTGGAATAATTGGCTTTTCTTTACTTGCTTTCATTAGGGTTAGAATTTTTATTTTATTTTATGCAAAGTACTAGTTTACTAGGGTGGTAGATTCACCCTATTCATTTTTTTTTATTGATGCTTTGAGTAGTTTTAGATGTGTGTAGATCACATATATTAACAAGATTCTAGAGTTTTCATACACTCATATTCTAAGCATGCATGTCCCCTAGCAGGATCCAGATGTTTCCCCCTCAGGGGTAACTACTTCTAGAGGCACCCTACCAAGGGGTGTGATGTTGTTGCTTTCATGATATCTCTTGCTTACACTCTCCTGACTCATACTTACTCTTCCAATTTTCTCCTTAATACATATGATGATCATGCCTCACTCCTCATTAGATTGACTCATCCATTGCATATAATCTCTTATCTCATACACCTCAAATAACACAAGCACTTGCAGTTGGTACACCTTACTTTTATTGCACATGGTCATGGTACTTTTGTTTAGTTTATTCACTTCACTTGTTGTGTTATGCTCTCATGTGTGGGTTTGATACTTAAACATGGTGTTATATTTTATGACCCAAGGGGGGAATATATATGGATAAATGTATGTGATATGACCCCAAGGGGGGTATATATGGGCCTAAATGTTCATGTAATATGTAAATAAATATGTAATAGGGCCAGCCGAGTGATAAAGGGGCCTCATGTGCAAGTGTGCATAACTATATATAAGAGATCATGTATTCATTATTAAGGGGAATTTTGAAGTATGAAAGGTATTTGGTTATTTGGAGGGGGTTCCCTTATTCTTTAGGAAGTTATTGTGTAACTTATCTATTTAGAGTTGTGCTCCACATTGGCATTCTGTACATGGTGTGTACTTCTGTTATTTTATGATATTTTGAGTATTTGGATCATAACATTACAAAAGTACACACCATGTACAAAATGCCAACGTGGAGCACAACTCCAATATAGATAAGTTACACAATAAATCCTTAAAGAACAGGGGAACCCCCTTCAAATAGCCAAATACCTTTCATACTTCACAATTCCCCCTAATAATGAATACACGATCTCTTATATATAGCTATTCACACTTGCACATGAGGCCCCTTTATCACTAGGCTGATCCTATTACATATGTATTTACACATTACATGTACATTTAGGCCCATATATTCCCCCCCTTGGGGTCATATCATATACATTTAGCCATATATATGCCCCCTTGGGTCATAATATACGAAGGTTGGAAGTCAAGGATTGGACATGACATAGTATTTCTGGTACAATTTTTAGAATTTTATATCAATTATTGTGCACGGGGCATGTTGTACAAGTGCTCTCTTATGGAAAGGAAAAAAATCATTAAGGTGTGGCGAAGTTACCATAACTTCCACTTGGCATATCCAATTTTGGTGAGACCCATGGCATTGTAGAGAAGAAATTTCAGAGTACTACACGTCGCAATTTCAGACTAACAAGGGTTGAAATTGCAGAGATACATTAGAAGTAAGGTTGGCCAGGAGGACAAGCTCCAAATCAAGGTTTCGAAGGTATGTTGACTTAAAACTATCATAAATTTTGATTGGAATGTCCGATTAAGCTGATTCAAAATCCATTGGAAAGATAAAACATAGAAGAGAATATTGGAACATGGATTATAACTATTGAGACATATATCCTTAATATACGAAGGTTGGAAGTCAAGTATTGGGGTTAGACCTCAATTAAGAATAAACGACAATACCTAAATTTATAGGAGATGAAGATAAATATGAAATCAATCTTATGGAATGGTTGAGGTTGGTAAAAGAATATAATATGACTGCTACGAAGGCAATAGATTATTTTTTTGATGAAGCTTGGAAGTGGTGGAATAGTGTTGATCAAAATACGATGACACTGTACATGGGAGGAATTTGAAAAACTCTTCTCAGATAAATGGATTAGGGATACAAAAATGGAGGAATTGTGTAGAATTCAAGATGAATTAAAAGAGCAAAGTAAGAGATTAAGAAGAAGGGTGAGGAGCTATCTAAGATTCGATTCTTTGATGAATCACTCATTAAGGATGTTAAGAACTCAAAGCAAGAAAATAATAGTAAATCAAAGTGAGAAAATGATGAGTCAAGGGAAGATTTGAAAAATAAAGATGAAGGGATATGTAGATTACGAAACCGTAATAAAAAACTATTGGATGAGGTCAAGAGATTGAAGGAAGAAGAGAAGAATTGTCAAAATCAAGAAGAAAGAAGGATCTTGGATGAAGAATCTACCAAAAGACTAGAAGATGAAATTTGCATGAAGGTTGAGGAATCCTTAAATACTGATAAGGTAAAATCGGAAATACAAGCCATAATTGAAGAAGGACGTCAAAATTTGTTAGATGGGATCACATTGCAGCTTCAAAAAGAGAAAGAAGACAAGATTCAAGAAGGTCAACAAAAGATACTTGAAGAATTTTAACTCCATCTAGAGTATGTACATGCCAAATATGATGGTATTATCTCGAAGGCTAGAGTAATCAAAGACCAAGCAAAGATGATCGAGGATTCCATTGTCACTAAAAAGAATATAGATGAAATGCATATGCAGAGTGAAGGAAGACCGTCAAATGTGAAACCATATCGATACCCTCATTACCAATAAGCATTTCAAGGAAGACAAGAAGGACGATATCAACATTATGAAGGAACAAGATGGAATACTTGTCAATATTCATGGAACAAGGCATCACCAAACTACTCTTCAACAAGCTATTATCAGAGACCAACAACGACTACAAAATGGAGAAGCTTCAACAAAAATACATGGAATCAAAGGAAAGAAAATTATTCAACAACTAGACACCAAGGATTAAGACAAAAAATAATCGATTTTGGATGGATAGATCATCAACAATGGAATGAAGAAAGCGAGAACATAAGAAAATCATATTACTTGGTTTCATCATATGTGAGGCCTTTAAATGCAAAGCTTTGAGGACAAAGATTTTTGAAGGAGGGTACTATGTTATGACCCAAGGGGGGCATATATATGGATAAATGTATATGATATGACCCCAAGGGGGGGCATATATGGGTCTAAATGTACATTTAATGTGTAAATAGATATGTAATAGGGCCGATCTAGTGATAAAGGGGTCGACCTCATGTGCAAGTGTGAATACCTATATATATGAGATCACATATTCATTATTAGGGGAATTGTGAAGTATGAAAGGTATTTGGTTATTTGGAAGGGGTTCCCTTATTCTTTAAGGAGTTATTGTGTGACTTATCTATATACGAATTGTGCTCCACATTGACATTCTATACATGGTGTGTATTTCTGTTATTTTATGATATTTTGAGTATTTGGATCATAACATTATAAGTTATAAGTTGGTTGTGAACGTGGTAAACACTAAAGTGTGATATAATAACACTTCATAACATTAACAATTTTACTATTTTTCTTGTTGTACATGGGGGGGGAATAATTATCCTTTAGAAGTGTCGTCAAGTCTCGAGTCAAGTTGTACAACTAGTGATTAGGTTGATGTAGTGTGCTCCATATCCCCACCATACATGGCACTTTACATCTTCCCCATTCATTTTCATCTCATTCATAAAAAATCATTCCCAAGCATGTTTGATTTATCATATGCCATTCAACAAGGTCTAACTAAGAAACCTTGAGTGAAAGCAACAAAGGCTAGAGGTGAAGAGCAAATGAAAAAAGTTAAGAGCCAAAAATGATAAATCTTGAGCTATCCCATCTTGCTATGAGGCCAATGCCCCTAGTCCCATGCTTAACAATGCACATCTAAAAAAAAGAGACTTGATAAATGAAAGAAACATAGTAAATAGATAAAGAAAAAGGCAAAGAAAGGGGTATTAAGAAACAATGCTAAGGAAATGGAAACTCAAAGCTAAAGCTCCTTCTTAAAGGCTTGAAGATTCCTAGCTCTTAAAATCTAGTTAGACAATATTGAAGACCTATCATTATCTTAAATGAATTTGAGGGTCAGTACATGAATTTTCCCTTCCCCTTCCATAAGTTATCCATCATTATTACCTATATTTAACTTAGTGATCTAATAAATACCACTTTGTCTTAGGATTAATCACATGTAATAAGGGTTAAAGTTGTCCTCCCATGGTAAAATTTTGGCAAATATTAAAATTAACTTGTGTAATGATGTTGCTAGAAGAAATCACTAAGTGTGCATCACCTAATGACTTATAAGGGGTTAGAAACACCACTATAAGTGGGTGTCTTGCGTTGGGATCCATGTACATGCATTAGGGGTGTCATCTATACCATGGGATCCATGTACATGCATTGGGGGTGGCATCTATACCATGGGATCCATGTATCATGCATAGAGGTTAATGTATTTTCCTTGGGATCCGTGACACTACATTGGGATCCATGTACTTGCATACAACTGTATCTATCTACATTGGGATCCATTCCATTTTAATTAGGATCCATGTACTTCATTGGGATACATGCCATTGCATTGAGATTCATGATAGTGCATTGGATGATGACAAGGAATCCACATCATTATCATATGCCACATGGACCATTTTGCACACTTACTCATTTGGACCATTTATGGAGGTTGTTGAGGTGGTTAGAGCACATGTTTTGAGGGCGGATAGCTTTAGGGGTAGTTATATTTTGACAAAGTACCCATAATTCTGCCAGATCAACACCATTAGATGTAGAATGACCATGGGATTTCCAAAATGTGGCCATAAAAGAAAATCGATAAAAATGGCATAGTTATGGTGTTTTTAAATCTATCGTAGGAAAAATATTGTCGCATTTTGACAACTCAACGTCCCACTTGATTCCACACGTGTGGGTTGTTAGAGCATCTTGTGAAGTGCACCCCTTTTCTTTGACTAGTCCACTCACATGTTGGAGTTGGTTGAAGTGGTTATTTTATGATATAATATTTTATTTGCTCAAGATGGTTTTAGACCATGGTATTGAGGGTGCCTCTTGTATTTTCCCGTGGTTTTGTAGAAACACCTTGTATTAGATCATGGTTTTTTATTTTCACATGGTATTCACCCATGGTTTCATGAGGCACCTTATTTATATAAGGAGGGCTACTCTTCATTTATAATTGTTGGAGAATAATGAGAAGAAGCTAGTCTTTCTTTGCCAAAGGAATTTGAGTAATCTTGTCTATTCTTTGTGCTCAATCAAGGGTATATTGGAAGATATTTGTTATTTGTAGGTATGCTGGAGGAAGGATCTACTACAAGGTCATAGACGTGCACAATGGTCCATTGAGAAGGAAACTAAGGTATAGTTCAACCTACCTAGTTCCTTCTGATCATTTATATTTGTTATTTTACATTGAGCATGGACATCTCAGGGTTCTACCCTCTTGCACTAAGATAAATATAGAGCTCAACTTGTAGTAATTGGGTTGGATTCTCTTAGGTCCATTCCCCCCGACCATACTTGAGGGTTTTAGTTATCTCATTAAATTCTCATAGCACAATCATTCTTAGTGCATATGACTTCAATACATAGTACACATGTTGATGCTTGTAGGGAAATTACAACTTCAACACATAAGGTAAATGAAAAACATTTAAGTTAGGAAAGTGACCCCAAAACCCAAGCAAGGTAGGTACTATTCTACTCTTAGACTTTTCCAACCATAATCTTAAAACTTTTCTTCATTCGATTTTTATTTTTTGCAAGCAATCTAGGCTTTTGAATTTTTATGTCTTTAGATCTAGATTGTATTTTCAAGTCTTTGGAGTTGAAACATCTTGATATAGATTAGAATTGAAGTATATAATGCAAATAGTTCACTCTTTCTTGATGGATCTCTAAAATGTTTTGCATATCTCTTGGATCTAGTGGTTTAAAGTTTATTTATGTGATGGATCTAAGTGAAATTAATAAATATACTTAACTATGCCTAAAGAAATCTAACATTTCCATTTGATCCA
>ML785037.1:315948-334357 GCA_009831015.1 Picea engelmannii | reverse complement strand
GAAGACTCCTTTTAGAAATGTTATATAAAAGATGAGCCAATGCAAATTTCTATTGTTTAGTCACATCATTGTCTCCACCACTTTAGTTATGACATAAGTCAACATTCACACATAAAACTACATAGCCAAAGAATGTTGTAGTTACTCTTTTAGAAGTTAGTTTTTAAAAATATTGAGGCAATGCAAAGTTTTTTAATAAATAGGCATACATAATAACTTACTTGTCATAAATTAGTTAGTCAAATATAATATTCAATGATATTAACGAATTTATTGACTTAATGAGAACTGTGATCTTAAAACAAGAATTCTGGTCCAAAAAATCCATATTTTTGCATAAAAAAATATGAAAATCAACCCCTAAATCAAAAAGCGGTGCTACCGGTAGCACCATTTTATTCAAACGGGGTCAAAATTACAACATTTTTCAAACATGGCCTTCAAAACTCAGACAGTAGCTCAGAAAAACCTTAAAATCAACACCTAAATAAAAAAATGATGTTACATAAAATAAAAATCAAAATAAAAATCAAAAAATTAAAATTTTAGATAATTTGAAATCATATTTTTAGCAGTTGGTACCATTAAAACCAAAACCTTAAAATTAACCATCAAATTGAAAAGTATTTCTACTGGTAGAACCCATTCTTGTAACGTCCCCATCCATCTATACCTTTGTCGGGCAACGCTACCCAAATACCTTATCTTCTTCAAACTAGCTCTGATGCCAATTTGTAACATTCCTAGCCACCAACAGGATGGGCAACGTCACTACAGGAACATACTTATATATATCACATGCATTTCTAATAAATTTAAAACAAATAGCACAGAATTACCGCTACCATATAGACTCTTGTGGAATTGATAGTAATTCATACATGCAACGGAACACATGATAACATTGCAAGAATCACAGACATGCACAACATACATAATTAAGCATAGAAATGATACTTATCTTTTAACTAGAGAAAAACCACCAACTGTGTGCAGACCTGTTAGCCCTTGACCAAGATTTGAGGATTCTTGGTCATGTTTGACCATTTTTGGGACTTCGACAGGCTGTCAAAGGCAAAGCACAAGGTGAAGCAAAGATCGTGGGATCTTGGGCCCTTTTAGGGCCCTTTTTGGGATTTGGGATTATGTAATGGGTATGGGGATGTCAGCCCATGGGTTTACCTATTTTTAGGCCTATTTTGTAATGTATAAATAAGTAGTTAGGCGATGTAATAAAGAGGAGAAGAAGGTGATCTAGATGAAGGTGTTAAGTGATAGAGTTGGATATATGTGATCAATAATTGTAAGTCTTTGTGTTTACTGTGTGCTAAGAACTTGCAGAGCTAAGTGCAAGTGATTGTAAGAAGGCTTCATGCTTAGACTGAGCTCGGGGAAGGAGGATCTAGCGAGGTGCGTTGATCTCTTGTCCTATGCAGAGTAGGGTTTTTGTGTCTTTGTGCATGTAACTGATTGAAGAAGCTAATAAAGAAGACAAAGAGTTAGTGGGCGTAGCCCCAGGGTGGGGGTGAACCACGTACATGTTGTGTTGCTCTGCTTTGTGCAATGTATTGATGTGTTTATATGTTAACTTTCTTAGTGCTTAGATATAGATGAATGATAGGTATATTTTTTGTTGCTTTGTGCTTAATGGCAAGAGTAAATGTTGGATCTAACCTGTGTGAATGTGCTTAGTGCTTGAATCTGCTAGATCTGATTTGTTTTGTCATGCTAAGTGTTGCTAAATGCTAGATCTGGTTGAATACTGTGATGTTCTGTAATTAGGGTTTAATTGAGTTGTAACTAAAAACTGGTTATTGATGAATGTTAATTGTTAAGTGCTTTGTTAAGTGTTAGAATCACATATTTGTGTCCCAGCTAAGGTTGCAGACACTAGAGTACTGCAACCACCCCTGGATCTACCTTAGGTGAGACTTCATCTGCTTCGCAGGTGTTGTCGAACAGGTCGCTAGTTAGGGTTTTGTTGGTGCGTTGTTGTAGCGTTGAACCCTGGGTCTACCCCTGTGCCAACAAATGGTGATGTGGCTAGGACCGGAAACTGTGATTGCTGGGAATTGAGGAAAAAGAAGCTTTGTGTGAAGATCTGACCTGAAATTGTGAAATCTATGTGCGTACATCTATCGCTCTAGTGCACAGTATTCTACTCGATTTGTGAGTCTATGTGCTAAGAAAAGAAGTTTGATCTAAAGAAAAGAGGTAAGATATGGGATCTTTATGCCCTGACAAAGGTGAAAGTGATACTAAAGAGGTAATACCTGTAAGCTTTGTGCTCTGTAGAAGTAAGATGAGTGGAATTTTTTGTTTCTAAAAGTATGAATCTAGGTATGTTTGATAAGATTTGTCCTAGCTTGAAAACTAGGGCACTGATAGAAGAAGGAAGATTTGATATGAGTAGATCTCATAAGAATAGTGAAAGATATGGTATACCTATGCATAGAGAGAATGTTTGGACTAACAAATGGATGCAATACCCTAGAAATAATTTTTTGCAAGTTAGCCACCATGATCCTAGAGCATAGTACAAGAGAGGTTGAGGATCATTTAAGAGAAATAGAGGAATAACGATTTGTTACAATTGCAAAAGACCGGGACATCTGGCTAAGGAAGGCCCTGGTAGAAGACCTAGTTGTCTCTGTTGCAAATCTATGGACCATGAAGTTTTGGATTGCCCTAGAATGATTTCTAAGGTTGAAAGAATGAATACGAGCCAAGAAAACCCTAAGGCAGATCCAAAAACAGAGATTATGAAAGAACCCCGGAAAGAATCAGAAAAAGTATTGCTACATATGAAAGAAACCTTGAATGACCACCGACATGTCATCTTATCAGAGATCTTCAAAGAAAAAGAGTGCATTGAAACTAGAATAGGATACTTCGACATTGACTGTGTTCTAGATGAGGAAAAACAGGTGAATGTCACGACAGAAAGAACTTGGGAAGCTATAGGAAAGCCTGCTATGATTCCTTCATTAGGAGGAATAGGATTATTCAGAGGAAAATTGATAACCCTATGTGGAAGACTTACCCAAATACCTATGAGTGCTCATGGAACTTCGACAGAGGAACAATTTGAAGTTGTTAAATTTATTGAGAATAGTGCTCCATTTTCTATGTTACTAGGAAAATCTTGGATTGAAAGAGATCAGGCCAGAAGGAAAGAAGAAGAATTATTAGAACAAAATAAGCAAGAGTTGAAAGATTTCATGACTAGGAGGATCTCACACTTGATTGAAGAATAGGAGAACTAAGCAAAGCTATTTAAAAACAGAGACTTGGATGTCGAAGTGGGAAGAACACTAGAAGACCCATAGAAGATCGAAGTAGTTATTCCAAATACAGATGAAGTATTACCCCTAGTTTCTAGGAAAGAATCTCACCAGCACAAAGTTACTATGCCAAAGGAAGATAAGAATCAAAATGGAAAAAAGAATATTGAGACGAAGCTCACTGGAAAGAAGGCTAGAAAGCTAAGTAAGAAGAGAGCTAAGATCGAAAAATTACAGAAGGTTCCATAGGGAACTTCGCAGAAGGAAAATTTGCAAAATTGGAACGTCGTCGGGATATCATAACAACGTCACATGGCACTTCGCCATGGTCAAGCAATATAGTTGTTGGGAACAGTATAATCATTCGATCGACGACCCGAATAGGTAGAAAGGAATTTATGGTCAGAAATTTTTCCACCAGATCGTTGGGAGATTTCGGAAGGTGCAACCTTCCCGGATAGTGAACCGTCTGAGCTGCTTGCTGTGAAGTTCACCACACTCTGGTACTCAAGTGATATGAACAAACAATGGCATTCGAACACTATTTTTCACATCTAATACCTTCAGTTGAAGAGAACCATCGAAGCTAAACCTCACATGACTCCGAATACCCTACAGAGGTTCCGACCCTTGATGAAGTTTTGCGCAGATTGGCACTTCATCTACCTTACAGAGTGAGCCAATGAACATAAAGAGAAGCTTCAGTCATACTATAAACTCACGAAAGAGGACCTTGAGGAGATCACTAAGGACTAGTTCGCAAACCTCCTTGTCCCCGCTGACCCTGCAGAGATCTTTGACTCTGATTTAGACATCCCGGAGACCACACACAAAGAAAAGCATACACCTGGACCCAGAAGAACGAAGAAGACCAAAGAAGTCCAAGACTTAAGCAGCACCTCAAAAAATACTGCTTCAGTATCACCTGACTGAAGGGGTGATGATGAAGTAGAAGAGATAAATGGAAAAGGAGTTGAAAAGAAGCAAGGCAAAGTAACACCGCCCAGAGACGAGGTTGATCCCCTGAAGAAGAGGAAGGTTTCACCCCTGAAACCTTCTTCCCAGAAGAAATCCAGAGCCACCGTGACCAATATGAAGACCATGCTCACTACTGATGATTTTGACTTCATCATAACATCCATGAACGACGCTTCGCTGGAAATTATGGAGAAACAGGAAGCTAAGCAGGAGGAAATGTATGACAGAATTGAGGTCAAACTTCGAGGGGTACAACAGGCCCTCCAGTCCATCCGTGCAGTGTCCACTATGCCCCTGCCATCGAAAGAAATAGAGTTGGGAGATGAGCCAACCCAACTCCATCGACTAGCTGATGTGGTCGAAGCTCTCCTTCATCGCGCACAAGAAGAAAGAGAACAAGCCACCCAAGCCTTGAAGCAAGTGTAAGACGTAATCGTAGAACAACGCAGAGTTGTAGATTAAGAGAAGGTCGCTCTCCAAGAAAAGTTTGAAGAAGAGAAAGCACAGATGCAACAAGAAAAAGAACAGGTGCTCGCAGAGCAACTCAAAGTAAAAGAAGCAGTCAACAGAGTCCTCCACTCATTGACAGGATCAAAACCACAAGCAAAAGATCGAGTCATGCATCAAGTAGAACAACTCGTAGAATCCATCTAGCAGCTACAGCAACGAATAGCAGATTTAGAGCTCTGCACCATACCCGACACCTCGCAAGATGTAAGGGATCAAATAGAAGCAAATGCTCGAAGCGTAGTTGAAATAATAAAATTCATTTCCCTGGAATGCAAGAAGCTGAGTGATCGTAGTGCCTAGACATATGAACGACTCACTGAGAATCCAGAATTGAAGGCACTGGAGTCACAGCTACATGAAGCGAAGTATCTAGTAGAGACAATACAAGCACAGTTGAAGCCATTGTCTGTTGTGGAAATAATGAAGCGATCCCAAGAGCATCGCACTGCCCAGCAACATGTCCACACTATTCAGAGCATAGTTATGGAAGTAACTCAGAGGCTCCAACCTGTACAGGATGAGGCTTACCAACTGTTCACAGAGATCAAACGCCAAGGATCGGAACTGGAGAAAGTCATCACTACAGTGGAATAGCGCCTAGAAGGACCTGTCAACGAAGCCATCATACAAGATTTTGTTGAACAAGAGGTCATGGAACAGCAACAAGTCGAAGCAGCTCGAGCCAAGCTTGAGGATTTGAAGAAGACCTAATCAGATCAGAGTGACTCGGGACGAGTCACAGGTGAGTGTTGAGGTCATGTTGGCCCTTGACCAAGCTTTGAGGATTCTTGGTCATGTTTGACCAATTTTGGGACTTCGACGGGCTGTCGAAGGCGAAGCACAAGATGAAGCAGAGATCACGGGATCTCGTCCCCTTTTAGGGCCCTTTTTGGGATTTGGGATTATGTAATGTGTATGGGGATGTCGTCCCATGGGTTTACCCATGTTTAGGCCTATTTTGTAATGTATAAATAAGTAGCTAAATGATGTAAGAAAGAGGAAAAGAAGGTGATCTAGATGAAGGTGCTAAGTGATAGAGTTGGTTCTATGTGATCAAGAATTGTAAGGTTTTGTGCTTACTGTGTGCTAAGAACTTGCAGAGCTAAGTGCAAGTGATTGTAAGAAGGCTTTGTGCTTAGACCGAGCTCAAGGAAGGAGGATATAGCGAGGTGCGTTGATCTCTTGTCCTATGCTGAGTAGGGTTTTTGTGGCTCTGTGCATGTAACTGATTGAAGAAGCTAATAAAGAAGACAAAGAGTTGGTGGATGTAGCCCCAGGGTGGGGGTGAACCATGTACATGTTGTGTTGCTTTGCTTTTTGCAATGTATTGATGTGTTTATATGTTAACTTGCTTAGTGCTAAGAGATAGACGAATGATAGGTAGATATGTTGTTTCTTTGTGCTTAATGGTAAGAGTAAATGATGGATCTGACCTGTGTGAATGTGTTTAGTGCTTGAATCTTCTAGATCTGATCTATTTTTTCATGCTAATTGCTACTAGATGCTAGATTTGGTTGAATACTGCGATGTTCTATAATTAGGGTTTAACTGTGTTGTAACTAAAGACTGGTTATTGATGAATGTTAAATTTTGAGTTCTTTGTTAAGTGTTCGAATCACATATTTCTGTCCCAACTAAGGTTGCAGACACTGGAGTCCTGCAACCACCCCTGCCTCTACCTCGGGTGAGACTTCATTTGCTTCGTAGGTGTTGTCGAAAGGGTCGGTAGTTAGGGTTTTGTTGGTACATTGTTGTAGCGTTGAACCTTGGGTCTGCCCCTGTGCCAACAAATGGTTCCGTGGTTGGGACTTGAAACTGTGATTGCTGGGAATTGAGGAAAAAGAATCTTTGTGCAAAGATCTGACCTGAAATTGTGAAATCTCTGTGCATAGATCTGTCGCTCTAGTGCATAGTATTCTACTCGATCTTTGAATCTTTGTGCTAAGAAAATAAGTTCGATCTTAATAGAAGAGGTAATATCTGAGAGCTTTGTGACCTGACAAAGGTGAAAGTGAGACTAAAGAGGCAAGACCTGTAAGTTTTATGCTCTATAGAAGTAATATAAGTGGAAATTTTTGTTTCTAAAAGTATGAATCTAGGTATGTTTGATAAGATTTGTCCTAGCTTGAAAACTAGGGCACTGATAGAAGAAAGAGGATTTGATACGAGTAGATCCGAGAAGAATAGTGAAATATATGTTATACCTATGCATAGAGAGAATTTTTGGACTAACAAATGGATGCAGGACCCTAGAAATAATTTGTTGTAGGTTAGCCACCATGATCCTAGCGTGCAGTACAAGAGAGGTTGGGGATCATTTAAAAGAAAGAGAGGAATAACCCTTTGTTACAATTGTACAAGACCGAGACATAGGGCTAAGGAATGCCCTGGTAGAAGACCTAGTTTCCTATGTTACAAAGCTATGGACCATGAAGTTTTGGATTTCCCTAGAATGATTGCTAAGGTTGAAAGATTGAATACGAGCCAAGAAAACCCTAAGCCATAGCCAGAAACTGAAATTATGGCAGAACCCCAGAAAGAATCAGAAAAAGTATTGCTACAGATGAAAGAAACCCTGAATGACCACTGACATGTCATCTTATCAGAGATCTTCAAATAAAAAGAGTGCATTGAAACCAGAATAGGAGACTTCGACATTGACTGTGTTCTAGATGAGCAAACACAGGTGAATGTCATGACAAAAAGAACTTGGGAAGCTATAGGAAATCTTGCTATGATTCTTTCATTAGGAGGAATAGGATTATTCAGAGGAAAATTGATAACCCTATGTGGAAGACTTACCGAGATACCTATGAGTGCTCATGGAACTTCGACAAAGGAAGAATTTGAAGTTGTTAAATTTATTGAGAATAGCGCTCCATTTGCTATGTTACTAGGAAAAGCTTGGATTGAAAGAGATCAGGCCAGAAGGAAAGAAGAATAAGTGTTAGAACAAAAGAAGCAAGAGTCGAAAGATTTCATGACTAGGAGGGTCGCACACTTGATTGAAGAATAGGAGAACAGAGAAAAGTTGTTTAAAACCATAGACTTGGATGTCGAAGTGGGAAGAACACTAGAAGACCCACAGAAGACCAAAGTAGCTATTCCAGATACAAATGAAGTATTACCCCTAGTTTCTAGGAAAGAATCTCACCAGTGCGAAGTTACTATGCCAAAGGAAGATAAGAATCAGAATGGAAAAAGGAATACCGAGACGAATCTCACTGGAAAGAAGGCTAGAAAACTAATTAAGAAGAGAGCTAAGATCAAAAAACTACAGAAGGTTCCAGAGGGAACTTCGCAAAAGGAAAAATTGCAAAATTGGAACTTCGTCGAGATATCATAACAACGTCACATGGCACTTCGCCATGGCGAAGCAATATAGTCATTGGGAACAATATAACCATTCTGATATCCAAGGTACCTAGCATAAGGCACATTATGCATTTCTTTCAAGATCTTAATTCTCAATTCCTGGAAATTAGGTACATAAATTATGTTTTTGTACAAGAGTGTTCCATCAGCTTCCAATTTATAATATTCCACTTTTTATAGCATCTTACCTTGTTGTATCTTTGCCACCAATTCCATGTACTGCAAATCTGCATTTGCATATTCCGAAATTTTGTTTTTAATATCATTTGATACATGATAATGGTCGTAGCATGTAGTTCATGCACTCTTTTGTTGAGTGCATCAACCACTTTGTTCTCCTTCCCTTTGATATGCTTGATATCAAAGACATACTCACAAAGGAATTCCAACCATCTACTTTGCCTAGCATTCAAGGTTGGTTGATCAAACAAATACTTCAGACTGTTATGATATGTCCTCAGTTCAAACCTATTTCCCATGAGGTAATGTATCCATTTCTTTAGAGTGTGTACAATGGCCTCCAACTCCAAATCATGATTTGGATAGAGCCTTTCATGCTCTTTCAATTTGCTGGACTCATAACATATTACAAATCCATTCTGGTTGAGGACTCCTCCCAGTCCTTCCTTACATGCATATGTGCAAACCACGAAATCCTCATTCGGATCTGCAATCTTCAGAATTGGAGAAATGGTTAAAAGTTGTTTCAATTCCTAGAAGCTCTTTTCACTTTCTTATGTCCAATGATATTTCACCCCTTTTCTTTGTAATGAGTGATTGGATGAGCAATTTTCGAAAACCCTGCAATGAATCTCTTGTAATATCCAGCTAGAACCATAAAGAATCTGACTTCTATCACATACTTAGGTGTTGACCATTCCCTAATGGTTTCTATCTTCTCAGGATCCATGGCTATCCCATCCTTTGAAATGATATGTCACAAATAATGGATCTTCTTTTGATAAAATGAGCACTTGCTCAATTTGGCATACAATTGGTGCTCTCTTAGCACTTGCAACACCATCCTCAGATGATGTTCATGCTCTTCCTCTGAATTGGAATAGACCAGGATGTCATCCAAAAAGACTATGACAAACTTGTCTAGATATTCTCTCAATACACCATTCATTATGCACATGAAAACAGCAGGTGCATTTGATAACCCAAATGGCACCACTGTGAATTCATAATGACCATACCTTGTTTTGAAGGTGGTCTTGTTGATGTATTCATCCTTTATCCTTACCTGATGGTACCCTGACCTGAGATCTATTTTTGAAATTATCTTGGAATCCTTCAACTGATCATAAAGATCGTCGATCCTTAGCAAAGGATACTTGTTCTTTATAGTAACTTTATTCAACTGTCTGAAATCGATGCACAATCTCAATGTCCCATATTTCTTCTTCATGAACAAGACCGGGGCACCCCAAGGTGACACACTTGGGCATATATACCCCTTCTTCAGAAGTTCTTCAAGCTGCATTTGCAACTCCTTCATCTCTGGTGTACTCATTCTTTAAGGATTTTTTGACACTGGAGCTGCTCCAGGCATTAGGTTTATAGAGAAATCAATATCTCTCTTTGGGGGTAGTCCTAGTAAATCCTTGAATACATTTTCAAAATATTCCAGGGCTGCATGGTCTTCAATATTTGACACCTTATCCTTAGGTGCTTCCTCCATATGGGCTACAAATATTTGACAGCCCTTCCTATAGCACTTTTTCAACTTCATTTTTGAGATTTCTCTGATAGTCACTACCCTTGGGATTCCTTGCACTTTCCTTGGGTTTCCTTCCTCATCCAGGCAAATCAATGCCTTGTTACAACAATCTAAGATGGCATGGTGTTGGTCCAACCAATCCATCCCAATTAGACATTCATAGGAACCTAAAGGTAAGATGTTAAAATTTTCCCTTCTGCACAGTCCATTCATGTCCATGAGACATGACTTAATCATTTCAGTAACTTTTCTTTTCGCTCATGTAGCCAGTTGCACTAACCAATATTTTCCATGCTTGTTTCTTGGAAAATGCAAACTGTCCACCATCTTGTGATCTATATAACTATAACTAGCCCCTGAATCAATTGAAATAGTAAAGGCATGGTTATTGATCATACCTTCAACTTCAATCATGTGTGATTGAAACTCAGCTTGCTTGTTGTCCAGGGCTACATAGATCCTTGGTATTTTATTGCCCATGTCCTCCATTGTTTATGCTTGTTGAACATTGTGTACAACTCTCATTTTTTCATTGGTGTGGGGGAAATCTTTGTACCTATGATTTCCTTTACAACCCAAACATTCCATAGGTGGTTGTCTTGTCATTTTCTCACCTAATTCATCCTTCCTGGGATCTCTAAAACCTAGTTGTCCTTGAGGGTTATTTCTGAAAAAGGATGGCTTAGCTCCCTTCTTCCTTTGATCCATATTGAATTTATTCTTGTCTTCCCAAGCTTTCCGGAAAGTGGGCTTTTCTCTTTGTTTCTCATATAAGAACTTTTCTCTCCTTATAATTTCTTCCATAGTTTTAGGATCATCATATTGGATCTTTTCACTAATGGAAGATGGAAGTCCACTCAAATATATTTGGATTTTGACAGTCTCATCTTTGATGAAAGGAACATACTTCATCAATTCCAAAAACCTTTGTTCATATTCATCAATGATCATGTTACCCAGCTTGAGTTCAAAGAACTCTTTCATCTTTCTATCATAGTATCTCTTAGTCAAGTATTTATTTTCGAAATACTTCTTGAATTCCTTCCTAATAACATTTTTCTCTTTAATGTGCTTCACCTGCACAAGTTGATCCCACCACATGGATGTATTTGCATGAGAGGAGTAATTATGCAGTTGGAAATATTTCCTCATGCCAAGAAACCATGTCTCAGCATATTCCTCCTTCTTGTGCTCTCCATCAAATGTAGGAGGTTTAATCTTGTTCATCTCACCCTTCAATTCATCCACTCCAGATCTCCTATGCTTTCTGGTAGGAGATGGTCTTGAAATATTGAGTGCCCTCCTCTTGGAGTGCCCTTATGAGTGATGATGGTGTCTACCAACACTCCTTGATTTTCTCTTCTCATCAGGGGACCTGTGACTTCCTGATTTACTGGAGTCACTCCCATTATCCAATTTCTTTTCTATCCTTTCCAGGCTCTGTATCAACTTTATGTTGAATTCTCCTTGTTGTTCCCTGGCTTTCATGAGCTTTTTGTTATCTGCTCGGTGAGTATGGACACCTTTCTACAATCTTTCAATGATTTTCATGATGTTTCCTTCCTTATCTATCTCTTCTCCATGCCCATTGGAATTTGATCCCTTAACTCCCAAATGGACATCCATTCCTTCAGCTTCCTTCTATGAACTGAAAGCATGTCGTGCCTCCTCCATTTCTCTGCACGCTGTGGCAATTTGGTTCGGTTCTGATAGTCGTTAACTCTGCAAACACAATGTGCAGTCAACCGAAATTTGTCAGGCCACCAGTCCTTAAAAAATTCCACAGTATTCAAAAACCAATTTGATTAAAAGAAAATATTCAGATTCCATTTTCTACGGTTCTCGATCAATCCAGAATCCCCACAGATATTTTCTTTCTGAGATCTGCTCTGTTCTGCAATAATTTTTGGGCACTATTCCCTTTCTCTTAGCACCCAACCCATGCAACCATAGGTTGTGGCCAAGTGCTAGGTCAATAGGCGCTTATTCGGGACTTCGAGTCTCCAACTTTGGAAGTTTTCAAATCACGTCACAAAAAATCTCTCAAAGTTTTAGATTGACGAACTTGCGAAGTAGGGTGGATCAACAGTCCACAACTACCCAACATCCAATGACTGACACCCACCATGGAACTTCAAGCATCTGATCTAGGGGAATTCGAATCTTCAGAGCTTCAGAACTTCGAAGGATTTGACATCTGCACACCCCCAACCCCCTGAACTGTTAATCTTCGAACATTTCCATGTCACCTTTGGTGACGTCATTACCTCTCGTCACCTCAGTGTTACAAAACTTTTGAAAGTTCTTCCTTTCGTTCACTTATGAACCATTCTTATGGAGTGTCAAGTCTCTGGAATTCACAACTGGCGCCATGCGTCCACTGGGACCCACGATTTCCATACTGAACTAAGATACTAAATAGTCACATCACTTAACGCCTTTCAAATTGCAGGGGCATGCATCCGCGGTTTGGAGTAACCCACCTTTTGTCCTGCAATTTCTCTAATGCTGACACGTAACCCCTCGATGATACCATGGTTTGGATTGCGGGACCTCCTTGGGGAATTAAATCCCGTGTAACTTGGGTCCCCGCAACGCCTCCTGGGCGTTGATATTGATGTATCGTGATCAACGTCAGTGTGGGCCCACCGACCTTTAACTATTTTATGCAACCTCAGGGCCCACATAGTACAACTGCCAACATTCCAAGTGGGGGCACGTGGCAGGTATAGGAGAGATCCACGTCACCTCCAGGTGATGTCATCATGAATCACTACTTCGGCTCTTCGGGGCTTCGAAGCTTTGGGCTTCGGGAGTTCTCGCCTCTGCACACACTAATTCTCCTGAATGTCAAAATCCCAAACAACCAATCTACTGACACGCGTCCCTCTTGACGGACGGTCTGGATTAACTCCAGACTTCAGAGCTTCGGGGGCTTTCGCCCTTCACCACTTTGTTTGCCTCTTTTAACTTGGCTTGATCCAACAACCCATAACTTTGTCGAAGCCATGAAGTCCAAAGGACTTGGAGGTTAACTCTCATGCTCTTTTTTCCTAATCCGACGGGTGTGGTTTTACATACTGCTCAACTCCCTCAGCTTCATAACATGGCCAAGGTAACCTCTTGGCACAATTTCTCTATAAAACCTTGGTTCTAATGACCACTTATCTAACCCAGGCTCAGTGCTTGAACCTTGGCTCTGATACCAATTTGTAACGTCCCCGACCATCTACACTTATGTCGGGCAACACTACCCAAATACCTTATCTTCTTCAAACTAACTCTGATACCAATTTGTAACGTTCCCATCCACCAACAGGTCGAGCAACGTCACTACAGGAACATACATATATATAACATGCATTTCTAATGAATTTAAAATAAATAACACAGAATTACTGCTACCATAAAAAATCCCGTGGAATTGACAGTAATTCATACATGCAACAGAACACATGATAACATTGCAAGAATCATAGACATGCACAACATACATAATTAAGCATATAAATGATACTTATCTTTTAACTAGAGAAAAACCACCAACTGTGTGCAGACCTTCCACGAACCTCCCAGCCTTAGACCATACTGCTCATCACTCTCAGCAGTGGGTCACCCCCGAGCTGGGACTAAACTCCACTAGGACAGGGATTCCTAGGCTAAGCAAGGTCAATAGGAAAGTCACACAATTTAAGAGGAATGATTCTCTCCTAGGAGTCACTTACACCCATTTCTCAAATATTCTCATTCCCCACATGCATTTCCCACCCCAGGAGTATATACCTTCACTGTCACACAGTCCATCGACTGCTCCACCTCCCTTCTGGGGCTTCAGCAACAGGCCGGACCAGAATTCTCAACCTGCGTCTTCAATCCACAACAACCTCTCTCACCTGGAGAGAGAGTTGCTCACAGGCCTGACAACCTACCTCTTCAAACATGGGATTGACAACCTACCGCTTCAAACCACAATAGCTAAGTAGGGTAAGGTAATGTGTTACACATTATTTTGGTCACCCTAGTGATCCATTGACAACATGTGTTCATGGTCCCATGAAAAGGTAAAAAGAGTCTTTCTCCATGAGGAAAGTGATTGGCTTTCTCTTCTCAAAAACCCTATTAAGGAAGGTCATCACAGGCTACACTATACATAGGGTGTGACGATGCCTGATCGTCACCCCCTGCTCTAAATCTAGGTTGTGACGCCGTTGCAGGCTGCATTATACCTAGGGTGCGACGATGTCGAAAGCTAAGGAAAAGTCAAACTTCACGAAAGTTCTAGAAGGAGATCTTCTAGAAGATGAGGTGGCTTCCGAACGGTTTGGATCTTACTCACTTCTCTAATTTGGTGGGATCATCCTAATCTCCTCGCCCATCTCTCTTTCACACTATATAAAGAGGGACCTCTCATGGAAAAGGCTAAGCATAAAATGGCTAAGATTGAATAGGCTAGGAATTGTATGGAGAACTCTGCATTAGATCATGCTTGAGAGCCTCATTTCAGTTCATCAATTTATTGTGGATATTCTTCATTCAAGGTTGGAGAAAAGGTGTGTAACATCCACTTTCATTTAATATGATACAGCAATATGTTTCTTTCCCATAAAACTAGTCATGTTTTATTGTATGATTCCTTGATCACATGCATAAGTTTTTGTTGAGTACATTGTGTTGCTTTCACTTTGGTTGGTTTGTGTTCCCTTGCAGATTCAGTATCACAAGATCATTGAAGTGTATCTAGGATGAAAATGGAAAGAGGAAACAACATTTAAAAGGTATGTTATCTATCTCTTGTTAATTAGTAAACTCAATTATTAGAACTTAGGGAAAGTTTCATGTTTTGTTCTGTTTTGTTCTATTTTGTTCTAGTTTCCAGTGGGATCTAGGGAGATCTGTTTATGTTTGTATTTATTGATTAATCCTATAACACAAGGGACGGCTCAGTAAATTAAAGAGGTTCACAATGGCCATGGGTTCAGCAATGGTGGAATTGGATGGTTGTGTGCTTACTCAGTGCGTGAGTGAACTCGTGAGGAGAGATGGGGCAGACTGGTCTAGCATAGCGAAGATGGTGAAAGCTAAAAATCCCTGTGCGTGAACCTCCCTGTGTGTGTGAGTGAGTGAGTGCCTTTGTCCCCAAAAACAATAATTTCCCCCTTAATATTGCATGTGCCTGAGCCGACACCTGTCGCTCATGAAGCACGTTCCTTTCCCTTTGGAAGTCACCTGTCCTCCCCAAGGAACTTAGGATAAACATATCCTTCTAAATATATTTTGGAAAAATAATAAATTATTATTCTCTTGGACTTAATCCCTTAGGATTATCCCCTCTTTCCAACCTCTCAATCCCCTCTCCCTTACCTAGCCTAGTGGATCTTAGTCCCAGATTCTCTTTTTATCGTGGTCGGTCTACACGCAATGATGTTTTTATATTAATGATATTAATATTTTCATGTACAAAACAGGCTCCTGGCCTTTAACACCTAGGCTCTTCGGCCTACTAACACATAATCCTACCATCTTATAATTGCTCAGCTCACCAGCCTACAAAACACGTTTACAATTTATAATACAACGGGGGCTCGTCCTAGGGGTATTACAATTCTAAAATTGGGGTATTAAAATGAAACATTTTTATAAAGTGATAAAAGAACTCATCATTACTGTAAACAAAATCATGAAGTCAACCTTTAAATTCTTAATTTTTAAATCTTAGTTTATCACTCCAAGAACAAGGTAATACATAATTCCATGAAAAATCACACTATACTTTAAAAATTCAACATCACATTTTAATAATTTTTTTACTTTTAATAAAAAAAAGTAAATATAAGTTACATTGAATGAAACATAAATTGTTTTTTAAAAGTGTTGTTATACTGTCCATATTCAAAACATATGAGCTAAGAAATTTTATTATATTCTCCATAATCAAAACATATAATTCATAAAACATAAAAATGATTTGTAACTTCATGTAAGATCATATGTAAGTTCAATGCTCATTTCTAGTTACCATACAAACATCATATGGAACAAAAATACATAAAATGTTTCATACACTTATTCAGATTGACTCATGGATTATGAAATACCATCAAAGTCTACGTTGTCTTCAGATGAATGATTTGATTCAGATGTAGATGATCCATAGTCTTCTCTATTGTCTATGAATGCACCATATGAGTCCACATGAATGCCCAACATTTCAGATGTAAAAATCCTTTTAGACCTACGACTAGGTTCAACAGACTCCTATCTTGCATTTATTTCTTGTTTCAACAACCTCTTGATAATCTTTGTTGCCTTGGAGCGAATATTTCCTCTCTTTGTCAAATTGAACTCATAAACAAGTATGTCAACATCATCTAATTTTAAGAGTTCAATGTGACGACGAGTTGTGTTTTGACCATTTCTTTTTCTCTTTCTATTGACATGTTTTTCAACCACCATCTATGGCTTGTACACACCATTGAATGGGTGTGTACCTGTTGCATACCAATGCACTTCAATTGCAATAAAATATTCATTTTCTTTCTCAATGTTTATAACTTTTGCAATCCATAATGGATAACCATGTGGATCTTCAGTCGCTAAGACTACAATCATGCTACCCTCATTAATATCTTGTACTGAACTTCCAAAGGTCTTCCATGGCTTCACATCGTGCATGTGAACTTCACGAACCAATATTGTTAGGTAGCTAGAGAAGTAGTGGGNGTGGAGGCTATTCAATGAAAGGTGGACTAGGTCCACTATATTATTAAATAAGGCTCACTATGATAGTTAGATATAATAAATGGGTAGTTAGATATAATAAATGTAAGAGGAATTCTTAGAAGGTTCTACTTCAAGAAGATTCCTCCTCTAGAATGTACTTAGGTGATGGTAGCACTATATAAAGGGGTTCAAGCAATGTAATGAGATATGAAAATAATATTGTATTTGGAGATTAAGTTCATTAGGAGGGATCCCTCTCGAAGAGGCAAGTGAACAGGAAAGGATCCCTTCCATAATATGATCCATTGTATGGTGCTTCCCCACCTCAAGGGTTTGATATAATAAAGTGGTGGTTTTCTATATTGTTTCATATATCTTGTGTAGTGATTGTATTCATATATTTTTGGATCTATTGTGAAATTTTGTATTCAGGTCTTTGGAGCATAACAAGTGGTATCGAAGCACTTTCCTTGGCAGGAAGTGTGGGCAAATATTTTTATTTTTTGCAGATTTATTTTTTTGGAAAAAAAAGAGGGTCGCGACATTACAGATGATTTATGTATGTTTTGGTGCAAAATTTGAAAGAAATGGTTATATATATGATTTCCTCTCATAAAAACACTCAATTTAAAAACAAAAAAAAAATCGTCTAAAACGGAGTCTGGGAAGTCAAGTTATTTGCATTTTAAAATCTGTAATTTTCAGGGTTTTTTTTTTGCAGATGACCACGTGATTTTTCTAATTTCTGTAGCATCTGAGGCTGAATTTTTCAAAAAAAATTGCATATATTAGTTCCTCTCCCAATTTCACCCAATTTCAAAAAACAAATTGTCCAAATTGGAGCTTTGGAAGTGAAGATATCATTAATTTAAAATCGGCTATTTTTTTGGATTTCTCATGACGACGGTGGGACTGCAAAATTCATAACTTTTCATAGGGTGCTCAGATTGTTACCAGATCAATGTCATTCAATAAATTATTTTAATAGATTTCTTTTGGTATATTTTATGTGATGTTTCCAATTATTATTTCCTCTCAAACCCTCAAAGAAATTCTACAGATGACTTAAGCATTCAAAGCCCAATTGTATGACACATTGTATGGAAAATTGCATGACCTTGCAGATGGCCTCAAGGATAGTTTTCGGTAGTATTGAAGATTCATTGGATAGCATGCGAGAGATATTTCTTATGGCGGACATCAGAGATGACTATAATCAAGAAATATATGCTTAGTATGATTTTGAGGCTGATTGTGATGATTGGTATATGGATAGTTCTCATTTCTGGGATGACAACCACTTCTAGATTTTATTTGATGACTCTACTCCACCTTCTGCAGAGCACATCAATGTGACACATCAAGAGCTAGTTATGATTACTAGTGTCCATCCTACATATTCTACAACGGTATTGTTCCTTCCAAATTCATCTTTGACCCTTTCTCACTATGTGGATGTATATTGTTATTTGGATCCACATGATATGTGTCAGTATTGGGAGCATCATTTTCAGTTGGTTATTGGGTACCGATATCTTTCGTGTGGAGTTCACATGAAAAATTGGACATGTGACCCTGGTTTACAATGGAGGTTGGACTACTTCAACATGGTGGCTTCCATTTCTCAATGGGACCCTGGTTCTCTAGTCTACTTCAGCACTATGGTCCACACTTATCCATGGGAACCTGGTTCTCTAGTCTACTTCAGCACTATGGTCCACACTTATCCATGGGATCCTAGTATATGGTTGTACATCAAGCATTGAGGAAAACAATTTCATAAGGGGGATGGAATGTTAGGAAGCTAGAGAGGTAGTGG
>ML785037.1:297576-315940 GCA_009831015.1 Picea engelmannii | reverse complement strand
TCTTAGAAGGTTCTACTTCAATAATATTCCTCCTCTAGAATGTTCTTAGGTGATGGTAGCACTATATAAAGGGGTTCAAGCAATGTAATGGGATATGAAAAGAGTATTTTATTTGGAGCTGAAGCTCATTAGGAGGAATCCCCCTCGAAGAGGAAAGTGAACAAGAGAGGATCTCTTCCATAATAGGATCCATTGTATGGTGATTCCCTACCTCAAGGATTTGAAATAATAAAGTGGTGGTTTTCTATATTGTTTCATATATCTTGTCTGGTGATTGTATTCAAATATCTTTTGATCTATTGTGATATTTTGTATTCAGGTCTTTGGAGCATAACAAATATACATTTCTCTTTCCTTTATTTGTGTAAACTCAATAGCACCTTGAGATTCTTTTTGTTCAACAATGTTTCTTTCTTCGGATTCATTTGGTATATTTTGTGGCCAATGAAAAGGAGTCTTAAAAAATGTATCTTTATTTGTTGAGCTTGAAATTATGTCACTTTGACTATTGAAAAAATAGTCCCACCAAACAGAATCAACAACATCAAAGTACTCATATGTATCTTTAATGGACTTTTTTATTTCTTCCGGGAATTTAGAATAATCTACATCTCTATTAGGCCTCCGTGCATTATGGATTTCAGCAACTAATTGTAAAAATATTAACTTTGATGCAAATATTGGATGATCTAGAATGAACTTCAAAAATGCTAAACATGATGAAGGCCCCCATTTTGCAGTAGTTGAATACTTCTTTCCCCATATAAGTGTTTTCCCATCAAATTTTTTGAAACAAAGTTGATGTTGGAAGCTAATATCATTAAGTTTCTCAATACATTTTACTTCATGATGTGATCCCTGAATATAGCCTTGCATGTCAACAATTTCTTCTAATATATGAAAAACAAGCTCTGGAATGTATGATTTCTTAATACATTCAATCAATGATGGTATGCTTCCAACATTTTTCCTCTTCAATGTTATTGAAAAATGACTAAACATTTGATCAATATGATCATGAGAGTGTCCAACAAGAAGGAAACCAACTTTCACCTTTTGAAAGATTATCAGTTCAACAAGCATGCTTAGATATACAAACACGATTTGATTTTTATTTTCACGACTAGTGTTTTCCAACTGTAGATAGAGAACTTGAGGAATATTTTCAGACTAGTGTGTGAGCACATGATAAATTATGTTTATGGTCAAATTTACATCATTATGAATATTTGGAGTTGTGAAGTAAACTCTTGGACACATTTTTCCATTGAAAACCATACAACCAACCAAGTGAAACTGAATAAAAATTCTCTTCCTCTAAATTTTTTGGTGTACGGACAAAATGTAGTAGAATTGTTTTCTTCTGGTCCATGCCATCAATTATCATACCTAAATATTTGTTTGGAGCATCATAGCACTTCTTCTAATGTGTGTACAACTTTTTCCTTTCACTTTATTGTTGATTCTGATATTCTTGAAGTGCTTTGACTATGGAGTCTGCACATGACATAAAATGAAAATATTGATCATATGCTTTCATAGTTTATAACTATCCAATTTAAAAAATAAAAGAAAATACTAAATACATACCTCTTTTTGCCTCTTCAAATTGATCTCTTTTTTATTTAAGAGTAGCACATATACTGCAAATCCCCATCATTGACTTCTTAGGAATATGGACATTGTTGAAATGTTTCTTTCATATTCTTGTAAAATATGCATATGTAATAAAATTACGATTTCCTTCAACACCTTCAGCATATCCTTTGTACAAGTTGTAGATTTCCCTCCTTAAGAAATTATCTGGAATATGTATTGTGTCTGGCATACACTCTCCATGTTTGGAAAATAAGTCACACATCCATGACAATGTAGTGTTTGTTAATGATACACTCTCTCGTCCATGATGTACCTTAGAATAAAATGAAGGATCTTTTTACAACCTTGTTTGGATTCTTGATAGACGAATATTACCAATCAAGTGAATTTTTTTGAAATCCTTTCTGCAAAGTAAAATATTCACAATGCGATAATCATATCATATCTTGGTGGATATCATGCACCCCATCAAATATGAATTTTTCATGCTCTTATTCATTAACAAATATGTCTTCATTTTATTCAAGACATAAATGTAGTCCATTCTTCTCAAACAATTATTTTGACAACATTCACTTGAAATCAATTCACTTATGGAAATTGATTTAGTGAGAAATTATTTCCTAGACCTTGTATGACTAGAATGATTTTGATTTATATAAAAAGGTCTAGTCCTGGTCCTAGACACAACGTTTATTTGCTATGTCTCCACTATTCATCATCCTCACTAGAAGGATTTTCCTCATCACTAGAAGGAATATCAAGAAAAACGTTGTCAGGAGACTCAACAAGAGAATGTCAATCACCTTGATTTGTTGTAGCTAAATGATTGAGAACGTGATCTTCATTCCTAGGTCCATCATTATCTTCATTAATAATCTCGTTGATGACAGGAATATCAAAATCACTAGAAAAATGACTACCATCATCACCAATGTCACTGGATCTTCCATGAAAATATTCACTTGAAGGAAAATCATCATCACCCATAAGACTATCAATGTCATTAAGATCCTCACTTGGAGAAAATTTTCCATCATCGTCATCGATACCTTGAAAATCCTCATTTTGAGGAAATTCATCGTCAACATTGTGTCCACCATTGACATAATCATATTCACTGCTTTCAAAATCCCCACTTGAGGAAAATTCTTCATCATCCTACTTAGTTCTTTGAAAATCTTCATCAGTATCTTGAAAATCCTCACTTGGAGGAAAATCATCATCATCAACATTGTTTCCTTTAAATTTCTCACTCGGGAAAGAGTCTCCACCAATGGCATAATCATATTCACTACTTTGAAAATCCCCACTTCAGGGGAATTTTTCATCATCCTCATTACTGGCTTGAAAATCCTCACTTGGAGGAAAATATTCATCATCCTCATCGGTACCTTGAAAATCCTCACTTGGAGGAAAATCATCATCACCAACATTTCTTCCTTTAAATTCCCCACTCGGGAAATAATGTCCACCATTGCCATAATCATCATCACTACTTTTTAAATTCCCACTTGGGGTGGATTCTTCATCATCCTCATTTGTTCTTTGGAAATCCTCACTTGGAGGAAAATCTTCATCAGTACCTTCAAAATCCTCACTTGGAGGAAAAAATTCATCAGTACCTTCAAAATCCTCACTTAGAGGAAAATCATCATCACCAACATCGTTTCCATTAAATTCCCCACTCGGGAAAGAGTGTCCACCATTGTCGTAATCATCTTCATTGTTTTTAAAATTTCCACTTGAGGGAAATTATTCATCATATTCATTGGTGCGTTGGAAATCTTCATTAGTACCTTGAAAATCCTCTCTTGGAGGAAAATTATCATCCCAATCATCTAAATGTTGATCATAATATCCACTTCGACCTACATTTTGATTATTTTCATTACTATTAAATTGTTGAATAGATTGATCACCATCATATTCCTTATTCCTTATTCCTCATCTTTATCATTGATGCCTTCAAATTCCTCTGATTTAGGACTTTCCTGAGGAACTTGTTTAATAACATTGCTTGCACTATGATCAAACTTCCGACTAGCTGAAAAATACGACCCCTCATTTGCATTACAAGCATTCCCATCACATTTTCTAGTCCCAAAAAAAGAGGTATGCAAACAACTTGTTGATGCCTCAGAAACAAAATCTTATTTATCTGACGAAGCCATCATTTATCACTAAGAACATAGAATGATACAAATTTTCACCCTCCCAATGACAGTCTTGTAACTTGCAGAATGATCTTTTCCCTCTAAAATCCCCCCCCCCAAAAAAAAAATTCCCCACAAAATTTCCCTCCAAAATTTCCCCCTCAAAATTTTCCCTCCAAAATTCCCCCCCAATTTTTTCCCTTAATTATTTTCCCTTCAAAATTAATAACTTTTACTCTTTTATTTCGTTATTTACTTGTTAATTACAATATTTTTCATGTTTGTTTAAATATCCCACATTCATTAAACATAGCGATGATCCATATAATTTTAGGTATATATGTAGACAGTTTGTTTAATTTTTATTTATCCCACATTCATTATACTTGATGGAATATCCAGCAATACTGAGAGGGGGGGTGAATCAATATTGCCTACGTTTTCTTCTTAATTCCAAAAATATTAAGCACACACATTAATTATTCAATTAAGCAATATATGATGAACAACAAACCTTTATGAAGAGGAGATTTTATCGTGGAACCCAATAGGGAAAACCACCAACTATTTTCTCATTAATAAATTGTTCTTTTACAAAATTGTTTTCAAGCTACAATTTGATGGAGAGATTGTCCCCAAGTTTCTTCAACTACGACTGAAGGGATGCTTCCACACCCCATTTACCAGCTACAATTTTAAGGAGGCTATGACCCCCTAATTTATCAGCTACCACTTAAAGGATGCTTCAACGCCCTATTTACCAGCTACAACTGGAAGGAGGATTTGACCCCCTGTTTAGTCAGCTACAATTGACAAGGAAGAACCTACTCCCTTTGTTCACCAGCACCAACTGGTAGGAGGCTTTGACCCCATTTTTAGTCATCTACAACTGACAAGGAAGCACCTACTCCCCTTGTTCACCAAAACCAACTGGTAGGAGGCTTCGACCCCCTATTTAGTCAGCTACAACTGACAAGGAAGCACCTACTCCCCTTGTTCACCAGCACCAACTGGTAGGAGGCTTCGACCCCTTGTTTAGTCAGCTACAACTGACAAGGAATCACCTACTCCCCTTGCAGGCTCCAACCTTCCCTTGCACCACCCAACCACCCTTAATTTCACAATGAAATTCAATCTCTTCTTCTCTTCATTGAATTTGATTCACGCATCCATTAACACAAGTCCTATCAGATTTGATATTTTGAACTTCGACTTGTTTTCCCTTGCTCCACCCTTCCTCCCTTTATGCAGGCTATAACACTTATAACACTCTTTACTGTACTCTATTCAAGGTGTTCATAAACACACATAGATATTATCAATTCTTCAAGTCTTCTTAGAATCATTGATTGTTGTACTTTCTACGTGTCTGTTGCAACCTCTACTTGTATGGTTTTATGGTTATCTGCAGTCAAACTTCATCTCTTTCTCTCTGGATTTTGTCATTTAATCTTCAATGAATCTGTTGCAGTCTAATAAATCCCTTCTATATCAAATACTGGATTGCATAACTCTTGTTATGTCTTCTTATGTTCTTGATCTTCAATAAGACATTGTCAGGCCCATTAAAACCAACAGTTCTTCTACTCGAACTCTGCTTCTGTTTTGATCTTCTTATCTAAACTGCAGAGACACTTTCTTCTCACCATTGTTTCTCGTTTAGATATTCTTCCAACTAGTGCGAGCTATGAAACATTTTGTCCCTTTGTTTGGACCATCGCACCTCTTCATTTTAATATCAACAATAATCATTATTATTATTCAACCATTAATGTTAATTCTTTTAACTTAGTGAGACTTATTTTCGTAAATCGATCACAGGTATGGATCGATTTCCTTTTAACTTGATTCCATATCTCTGCAGATATTGTAGAAACCGAGTTCTGCTAGAGGCGCTTCCTTCAAACCATTTACATATGATCATACGTGCAGGACCACGGGCTTATTAATTTAAGCGATGCTTCATATTTTTCCCTTTGTTTCTTTATTCCATATGACCTCGGGTGGTGACTAGACGCTAGGCCAAGCGAGTTCTTGATCGCTTATTGATATCAACGGTCACATTTTAATCTCCCGATGAGATGGACGATTCTCATTTACTTTGGGAATTCGGGACTTCAACCTTCATGACTTCCAGCCTCTTTACAAATCTCCCGAATAACATACGAATGTCTATAATATTCAACGGTTGAGATTGCTCCTTAAGCGTTCTTGATATCGAACGACTCATGTCCACTTCGAGACTTCGGCCTTCAAGACTTTGGGACATAGGGAATTTTCTAGTGGTGAAACTCCCGAAGTAAAAACTCCTCGAGTGGCGTAACTTGCTAATGTCACTTGTTGACGTAGAACTTCTTGAGTGGTTGCCACATGTCACCTAGATTTGTGGATTACGTATGCTTAAAGTACCTATGGGACATTAACACTTTTCATCAGCTGATTACGCCACGTGTCCTTGTTATCATGGTCTGTTAACGTAGATCTCTCGATGTGGCACATATTCTTCTCCTGGATCTAGCGGTTGTACTAAATCCTGAAATATATCTCAGATCGACGACTGAGAGTGACTTCAGAACTTCGGCCTTCAGGTGATCTTAACTGTTCTCAACCCTTTTCTCCTGAAGTGGTCAACGCCGAAGTTGACCACTGCTACCTTGGCGCGCTTTGAACAAATCGGATGGTCCTCATTTACTTTGGGACTTCGTATCGGATGGTCTTCGTCTTTACTTATCCTATCCTTCCACTTAACTTAATCCAGCGGTCGATGTGGATTGTCGAACCGTAACTTACGAGTGGTTTAATTAGTCACCCAAACTCTATAATTGAAGTTGTGCGATTGTTGGTGGATCAACCACAGTCATCGATCTTTGAATCTATAAGATTTGATGGTCTAGACTAATTGCAGGACTGGAAATAACACATTGTGTAATTCTCCTTTCTCTCTCCACAATCTATCCCTGTCGTTGATCTGGGGCTTGCGTATCCAACGATCCTTAAGCCCACCGTCACCCATATGATCGATGTGCAATGTATATATATATATATATATATATATATAAACTATATTTCCAATGAACGCCTGAGATCCTTCGTCATTAATTTGACAAATATTGTCACTTTGACCAAAAGGGAGGGGGCCTGACAGGTCGTCCCGGGCTCAAGGCTGGTGAGCTTCTCGAGGATTTCAAACACTTGGAGCCCCCACCATACCCTTTCACTACACGTCGACAAGCTATGGAGAGTTTTTTGTACATAAACCCATATAAAAAAATCCACACTTCTAATGTGGGATAAATCATGTTACATGAGATGATCAACACTGTCAATTTTGTGATCAGACGGTTGTTGAGGCTTCTCACTTTTTCTTGTGCATCGATCAACTTCTTAGTATTTCCATTGATCATGTTTACCATCATAGTATACATCGTATGAGACTACAGCACATCGTCCAAGTCATTCTTTGTTTCTGAATGCCATGATAGCACTGTGCTTTCCCTTCTGAGCTTCATGTGCTTCATCTCTTCTGAGCTTCTGAACTTCATTCAATAACCCTCCTGAGCTTTAATCTCTACATATTGTCATACTGCATATATTTATTTGACATAAACTCTGCATATTATTATATTGTTTGACATCAATGACAACACATTAATGACATTATGTCCAACAATACTAACAATAATTTATATCATCTGCGCTATATATACACAGTCTTGTTTTGTCTTTTTACATTGCGTGAAATCTTGAGCAATATTGGTTAAATAATTTGGAGCAACCTACAAGGGAGAAACATCGGGAAGACATTCAAGGAGAATCTAGCATTTCAGAGGTTAGTTATTTTTCTTACCATTTACCAGAAAAACATTTATAAGATCATATTTGGATCACATAATAATTTTTCATGTGAAAATTATTAAAAACCTAAATATTTTTAGATGTTTTCTAATTTTTTCTAAAAAAATCACAACTTTTTAAAAAAAATGAGACATTTTTCAAAGAAATTTTAACAAAATTCTTAATATTTTTTGAAAAACAATGAAGAAGAAAAAGACAAATTTAGGTATAGTTTTTTAGAAAAATTTACTCTTTTTATTGTTTTTTACTAAATTTCTTTTAGTTTTGACCCATGGTGGTTACTTGGAGGAATGTCTCTCCCACACAAGTTCGTGATTTGGCCTATGGGGGCGCTCAGGATGATGTCCGGCATCACCCAAGTCCCCCAGGGTCCAAGCCCAGGTGCGCGCTCGGGGCTTGGCTGCAGGGGTCATCCCCATGACGACCAAGCCCTGGGCTTGCCTGCAGTGTTGGGGCGATGTCAGGCTGGGGCGATGCCTGAAATTTCCCCAACCCATGGGACCGTGCCTTGGCTACGAGGGGTTGGGGTGATGCCTGACATCGCCCCAGCTTGGCTAACCCTGCAGCGAAGCCCTAGGCATTCCTAAGGTTTGGTCGCAGCGGGGTAGCCCCTGTGGTTGGACCGTGATTTTGTCGCAAGGGAGCCCCCTATACTGTTACTTCGACGCGGGGGGGGAAGCCCCTGCGATTGGACCGTGATTTTGTCGCAAGGGGGCCCCCTATACTGTTACTTCGACGCGGNCCCACGGCCAAGCCTTGGTTGCTTCCATGGCTTCATCGTAGGGCTACCTGGAGCGATGCCCAAAATTGCCTTAGCCCCATAATCCAAGGATTTGTCCCGACATTGCCCTAATAACTCCATGGGTCAAAAAAAAAAAAATTTATTTTTAACTTAGTTCTTATATTCAATGTATTTTTTTTTAATTTATTATAATGTAAAAGGCCTATTTTATTTTCTATAGGAAAAATGGAAAGAAAGAGATTAACTAGGAATACATCTGGATCACGACCTGCAATAATGACATCCAAAATTTCAATTGGAACCTCCATGAATGCTAAAAACGAATTGATCGCACAACACTGAGTTGTCAAGGGAAATGAAGAATGTTAGAGAGTGGAAATCTGTGGAAGGTGAAAACAAATTGGAATATTCTTGGTTTGTTAAAGACAAGCAAGGAAACAATGGAGAACATCTATATTTGTATCATGTCAAGTTAGAAAATGTGCAAGGAAATTATCAGGCACTTGGCTTGTTACAAGATATATGTTTGGTGCCAGCCACATATATTGTTTATGCACTTGTCAAACCAGGCAAGAATTATATCAAGATTAGATATTGTTTGAAATTGAGCAATTATGACAAGGATGAATGTTTTATAGAATTATGTGCATCCATCATTGATGACATTGAGAAAGGAAATGTAAGTTTTTTTATTTTTATTTTCGTATCATTTCTTATTTTTAGTATCATGTTAAATTTTTAATTTCATTTGACATGGAAATGTTATATTTTATTTTTACATGATTTTGTTGAACGACTTTTACATATGTTAGTGGGGATTTAATTTAAAAAGAATAATATCATGGATGTTGTCAACTCTTTTCATATTGAAAAGAAACAAGAAGGAAAAAGAAACAAAAAGTAACGAAGGTTGAAGCTGCAAGAGTAGACAGAGAAGAGCATGAAAGAAGAAAGAAAAAACCTTATTCTAGAAATCCTAAAAGGGTTACATTTGAAAATGAGGAAACATCAAATGAATATTTTGTTGAGATTAGTCCCAATGAGGTTATCACTCTTTTTGCAAAAAGAATAAACAAGATAAATGTAAAAGAGAGATGGTAGATAATGAGTCCATTCATATTGATTATGAATAAATCGTTGATTTATATGAAACTCATTTAAATCACAAGAGGAAGAAAGAAAATGTTATTTATGATGTTCAAGAAGCCATCGTTAGTTCTAAGTATTATAATGAATGTCCTAAAGGTAGTAGAGAAGTAATAACACCCAGTGTTGGTCTAGAGGGTGGTATTATGAAAACAACAAAAAATGTCATTCGAAATAAATTGAGGATAGTGAACTTAGTTGATGATGGTCATACATTTCAGTTGAATGTGAAGCAACTTTATAAATCCACAGAAGGGAAAGAAAAATATCAAATTAGAAAACTGCATCACTTTCATATTCACAATTTAAAAGTATTGATTAGGTACAATCTATATGCACATGTGGTTGACTACTTAGTTCTTGTTTACCCAATGGAAGTTCCTAGGAGGAAATAATTTGATAGATCAAAATTTTTTGACTACAAATATTATATTATTGGAGGAAATCGTTCTACAGAGGCTAGAAGAGAATTGATGCAAGAATATCCCAATAATCCTCTTTTTGAGATAGTCAAATGCATAATTTATGTTGGTTTAAAATATTTAGAAGCAAATTTATTGGCATGGGATCATAACACAGACAATGAGTACAAAATGTCTATGACTTTCATTCAAAGGGTGAGATTTATCCATAATGAGTTTTTTGAAATATGTCGTGGGGAGATATCAAATGTTGATGCCAAGCTTTAGAAGCAATGTTCTATGGAAATAGGCTTCCCACTTGATGATGAAAATGCAAAAGAAAGAAATCACAAAGGAAGTGGTGTATTTAGAGATGTGGATAGTTATTTTCAATTGGGATTTAAAACTGGACATGTATGAGCTTTGATAGATGAGATCTTCACCCTATGGAAAAATATTAGTATAAAATCTAGAGAGTTAAGAAGGCTAAACCATTAATATGTGGCACAAGTAAGACATGTTCTAAAATAAAAAATCTTCGAGATAATATGACTATAACACCTTGGAGAACAATACAAGGAGTGAAGGATGAGAAACTCATCATAGCTATATTATCATGTGTAAGGTCAGGTGAATTGTCAATGGAAGAAATGTGTGATGAATTTAAAAAGTTTGTTGAGTTATTTTAATTTATGTTAGGACAAGAAAATTGATTTGATCAATTTAACATACCAATGTTCTAAGTGTTTTATTATATATATCATTATAACAAAACAAAAAAAATTATTCACAAGGTGTATATGAGAATACAAGAGGAAATGGTTAAGATTTTGAATGAAGAAAGTTGGGATGATGTTAAACTCAACTATCTAGATTCAAGCTCTACGATAGTATTGAAACAATTTTTTGTTGCATTCAAAAATGTATGTTGATTTATTACATTCATATTATTCGTTTGTAAGTTAGTTTATTTCTATTTTAATAGTTATAGATATATAAATATATGTTTATTTGTTTCATTAAAGATGCTAAAGAAGAATGTAGATGGAGTACATGAAACCTTCAAAAGTTTTATTCAAAAATCCAAGTTTGAAAGAGAAAGAAGGAGACGTGTTCAAACTATTGAACTTGATGACACCCTTGATCACTACATTTGAAATGGGCTCGACACTGTTCAGTATAAATTGATATTAGGTGATTGTGAACAACTTGCAAATATTGTTCCTAAAAAATAATACTCCCTAGTTATTGCAGATATCCCTTATAGTTATAATATCCAAAACATTGGATATGATATTGAGTTTTATACTTACTAAGATTTCAATAAAGTGGTTATGGGATTTACGTGTTGGCATGTTTACAGGCAGAGTGTGCTTGTCATTGATGGCAAGAACAACAACGACGATGGCATCTTTAAAGGAAAGAACAGCAGAGAACCAAAGCTCGAGATACCAGAAGATGAGAAAGGCAGAATGTGCCAGGTTGGCACCAGAAGTATTTTGGGAAGACGCAGATGAGCAAGCTTGAGAATCTTTAAAGAGATCAATGAGAGTTGCACGCAAAGCGCAAGTGTGCACTAGGGCCAAGGGGAAATTTTTCCAAAGCTCGGGAGAGATAGCGTTCTAAGATGTGCAGATGAGATCCCATACATCAAGGCTCCTAGAAGGATCAAAGGTCGCAGAACCTTTGACACTTAGAAATTATTCCAAGTCGGGAGGATGCGTAAGCTCAGAAGGAGGAGCGACTGTGGTCGTTGGATCCAATCACGAATACCCGATGGTCATCAGATCATATCCCATACAGGAGGAGTGCGCAGAGGAGGAGATTAGACCTCAAACATTGGATCGAAGCATGAAGGACTAGCAACCGTTGGATCCAGAGGACACACGGCGAGAGATCATCATTTTGCTGACTAGAGAGTTGGAGAAGTCAAAGGTGAGAGTAGTAGGAACTCGCGATATGCGAAGTCACGAAATGATCTAGGTCATCAGATCACCGAGGATCTAGATCATTTATCTAATATGAAGTCCGAGTTTGCGAAGAGGAGATCTTGACCGTTGGATCGAGGACTAATCTGGGCTGTCAAATCTAGGAGAAGAACATGTGCCACGAGAGGAGATCCACGTCAGCAAGGAAAGTTGTAGACCACATCAGCAAGGACCACGTCAGACAAAAAATCGTGAAATCCCAAATGTAGAAGGTGATCATGACCGTTGAGTCACGGGAAATCTCAGACTGTTGATCTGAGGTGATTGAAGTTGGGAGTTCAGGAATCAGAAGAAGGGAGGTGCTCTAACCTCCGACATCGCGAGTCGTGAAGTCACGAAACGCTCGAATGCTTGGCCTATGGTCATAGCCATGGTCACATCGGTGAAGGAGCTAGCATGTTGCTAAGCTCCACCTTGGAGTTTCGGGAGTTGGGAGTTTTGAGGNTGGAGTATTTTGAATATCGCGAGTTGGGAAAATTGAGGTGACTCATAGTTGATCACCCGAAACGCGAAATCGTGAAACGTCTATTGATATGCGTCAGGTCATCGTAGTGATCACATGAAAGGAAGGGGCTTAGCCTGAAAATCCAGTGCCCACTGTGTAGTTTTTTCAGGAAAGGAAAAAGTGCCAAAGGGATGAGCGCACTGAGGTTATCTCAGTAACTACTAGAGACTGACTGATTGTGACTGCAGAAATCGACTGATTGCATCTACTAGAGAATTCAAAGAATCTCAGGGTGATCACCAGAGGAGCCGAAGAGTCTCAAGGAAACTGCTATTGGAATGAAGACTAGTCATTGAGACAATTGAAAAATGGAAAAGCATCGAAGACTGTAACTGTAACAGAGAGGATAAGCTCGACTGTGACAGAGAATATGAAGAGTCACACTGCCAGAGAAGGCAGAGAATCTCAGGATAAGCCACTGATGACAAACAGACTCAGTATAATCGCCAAAGAAGACGATGAGTTGGATGGAGGATCTGGCAGAGGACTTGGCATTATAACTACATGCAGAACAGAGAAGAGAAGGTTGCTTGTGTGGAGAGTTATTCATGTGGGTAAAAGTAGGTTGTGTGCAACAGCTGAAATACACAGAAGAGGAGTAGTGCATAGAAAAAAAAATGCATATATGAGAGAGGAAGAGGAAGTCGAGGTGCGCATGAAGAGACAGAGCATAAGAACAGAAAGCCCAGCAGACGTGAGGAGAGATACATTGATGCAGGTAGAGCAGAGCAGTGTAGCAAAACTGTGATGAGACTAGTAAGCCATAGATAAATGTTGTATCACTGTGATAAAGTTGTAGAAAGCAAAGATATATATTTCAGGGTGGTATGGAGGTGCTAGGGAGGATTGGTGTCCTTAGAGTTTCAAGTGGGTGCTTGAAAAAAGGGAGTTCGAGCTCCCATATGGTTGCAGCCAGAAAAACCAGAGTGGTTGGGTGGTGCAAGGCAGAACTATTGTTCTCTATTATACAGGTTGGTACCTGTGTAACTAGATGTTGGTGCTTCCATCCAGTTGCTGCTAGAACACTCAAGGAGTTGGTGCTTCCTTCTATTGGTTTATAGAGAAACCAGAGAGTTGGTGCTCTCAGCAAGTTGTTGCTTGTAAAACAAAGGTTGTAGCCTCAAGAGGATTTGGAGCTCATAAGAATGATAAAGTAGAGAAATAAAGATTACTTATCATATCAAGAAGAATAAGGATGACAAGCTAGAATTCAGCTTCAATGCTAAGGCTATGAATGTTATTCTGAGTGGGCTTACAGAAGCAGAATTTGTAAAAGTTATGCACTTAGAAACTGCCAAAGACGTGTGGAACAAACTCATTAGCAGTTATGAAGGTAATGAGAAGGTAAAGGATGCCAAGCTTTAAACCTACAGAGTACAGTTTGAACAGCTATAGATGAAAGAAGATGAAACTATTGGAAAGTACTTTCTGAGAGTTGAAGAACTAGTAAATGCAATGAAATCTCTTGGTGAAAAAATTGAGGAAGCCTTTTTAGTTCAGAAAATGTTGAGATCTCTGCCAGATAGGTTCAACCCAAAGGTCTCTGCTATAGAAGAACTTAATGATATAAAATCTTTGGTTTTTTATCAACTTCTAGGAACGTTGACTGGACGTGAAATGAGGATGGGTAAATATAAATCCAACACTAGAGAAGCTTATTTTAAAGCAGATAAGAATGAGGAATCTGATCCTGATGAAATTGAAGAAAAATTTGTGAGAAGACTAAAGAAAGGATCAGGCAAGTATCAAGGCAAGTTGTCATTCAAGTGTTTTAACTATGGAAAGATAGGTCAATTTGCATCTAAGTGTCCACATAAGAATAAGGATTAGAATTCTGAAGGTGAAAAGAAGTACAAACCCAGGAGATTTGGTAAAAATAAAAGTTTTTGTGTAAACAATGATGACTCTTCAGAAGACACAGATAGTGACTCTTCCTGTGAAGATAAGGTTAATGACTTTGTGCTTATGGCCAAAGAGGATTATGATAATCAAAACACAGGAAGTGATGTTAATGACGAAGAAGGTGTGGTTGATATGGAAGGTGAACTAATCAATGCCTTAGAAGAGATTAATAGACTCAGACTTGAGAAGAGAAAACAAAAATATTTGTTGATGCAATTTGAAAAGAATGATAAAAAACATGATGAATACTTTTCCCTACTAAAGGTGGAATTAGAAGAGGCAAAGAAAATAGAGGACATTCTTAAACAATAGCTATCATAGAAGAAGGAAATATGTGAAGGCTTGGAAGAAGAGGTAGTAAAAACCAAAAAAGAGATGGATAAGTTCAAAGCATTTTATCTCCAAAATCTTCCAAGCATTAAAGCCTCAGAAGGATTAACCACCATTCTGAATCAGCAAAGGAATCCAAACTTGAAAACTGGTTTGGGTTATGAAGAAGGATCAAGTTGTAGTCAGCCAAGCAACAAAGAATCCATCAAGTTTGTCAAAACTACATTCATTGACAACAACAAATATGGAGAAACAAAGGAAGATAATCAGTCGCCAAGGAAGAATGAAAGAAAAAGTACCAGAACTGAATCTGTAGAACAAAGAAATCATCAGCATGGAAGAAATCGACCTGCTCAAAGAAGACAACCATTTTCCAGGTACAAAGGACTTTTCTATGGATATTGTTTTTCCTGTTCTAACTTTGGTCACAAAGTTGTAAAATGTTCTTTAAGATTTAGATATGAGAAATCAAAACACTCAAGGAATAGATATATGTCGTAACAAAGAATGAAACAGCCAAGTAACAAACAATCACAGACTGCAAATCATGTGATGGTTGGGAAAAGGACATAGGTTAAGCATAACAATCGTTATGATCCTTTATTCAATGAACCAAAATGTTACACCTGCCATAATTATGGACATAAATCTGCAGATTGTTGCTTACGGAACTATGAATCAGATCAGAATCCCTCTGCTGAAAACATCAAGGTTTGGAAGAAGAAATAAAATGACCATTGTGGATTAGTGTTGTCAACTCAAATACAAAAGAATCCTTGGTATATTGACAGTGGATGCTCCAAACATATGACGAGAGACAAAAGTAAGTTTATGTCTCTAAGTGAAATCAAATCAAGAAATGTAACCTTTGGAAATGATGCTCCTAGTAAAATCAAGGGTAAAGGGATGGTGAGTTTGAGTAATAGTAAAGGAAAAGCTCAGGATGTTCTGCTTGTAGATGGGTTGAAACATAATTTTCTTAGTGTAATTCAAATGTGTGACAGAGGATGTGAAGTGGTGTTCACTTCCAAGGATTGCAATATAAAGTCCATAAACTCAGGACAAGTGGTGGCTAAAGGCATAAGGACGAATAATAATGTATATGTGCTGAAAGAAGATAGAGAATAATTTCATCCAAGCAAACATGATCAAAGTTGTCTATGGCATAGGAGACTTGGACATCTAAACTTTGATCACTTAATCAAGCTCAAAAATCTAGAGGCAGTAAAAGATCTTCCAAGAATATCAAAACCACAAAGTTCTGTGTGTAAACCTTTCCAAGTAGGAAAGCTAACCAGGACACAGTTTAAATCCAAGAGCTCTACTTCAACAGAGAAACCACTCCAATTAGTTCATATGGATTTATGTGGACCATCAAGACAGGAAGGCACAGAGAAGGAAAGCTACTTTATGTTGATCATTGACAATTACTCTAGACTTACCTGGGTTGTTTTTCCCAAAGAAAAAGCTGAAGCATTTGAGAAATTTAAAATATTTAAGGCTTTAACTCAAAATCAAATAGGCAAGAGGTTAAAGGAAGTAAGATCAGACAGAGGAGGAGAATTTATGTCAAGTGATTTTAAAGAATTATGTGATAAACATGGGATCAAGAGAGAATACACAATCCCAGGAAGTCCACAACAAAATGGAGTAGTTGAGAGGCAAAACATAACAGTGCATCAAATGGCCAGGTCAATGATGAATGAGAAGAACATTGGTCAAACCTACTAGGTAGAAGCAATACACACAACATTCAATGTTCTTAACAAATCCCACCTCAGACCACACAGTGACAAGACACCTTATGAATTGTAGTATGGAAGACCTGCTTCAATCAAACACTTCAAAGTCTTTGGGAGTAAGTGCTACATAAAGAATAATAATGAGAACCTTGGCAAGAATGATTACAGGGATGATGAAGGCATATTCTTAGGGTATGCTACAAATAGTAAAAGATACAGATGCTATAATAAGAGGCTACATAAATTTATTGATTGTATTGACATAAAAGTTGATGAAGGAGTCCCAATAAGAGAGGTGAGAAATATTGAATCAACAACAGAGGATATAGGCGAAGTTGAAGCTGAATAGGTCCAAGAATCAGAACAAGAAGACTCTAAGTCAAATGAAGATGCAAATACTCAGGCAAACTCAAATCAATAGACAACATCAGATTCTTCCTCCAAAACTACTCAAAAGAATCATCCTGCAAGTCAGATAATTGGTGAGAAAGGAAAAGGTGTACAAACCAAGAGAAGGATAATCAAAAACACTGAGCAATCACATCTAGCCTTCATATCCATGGTGGAACCCAAGGAATTAAATGTAGCCAGTGAAGATGAAAATTGATTAAAATCAATGAATGAGGAACTAGATCAGATTGAGAAGAATAATACTTGGGAGCTTGTTCCTAGACATGAAGATAAGAATATAATTGGCTCCAAATGGGTGTTTAAGAATAAAATAAATGAACAAGGACAAATTGTTAAGAATGAAGCCATATTGTTCTGTAAGGGGTATGCACAAGTTGAAGGACAAGATTTTGATGAAACTTTTGCACCAGTGGCAAGATTGATAGCCATCAAAATGGTTCTAGCCTATGCATGTCATAAGAACTTTAAAGTATATCAGATGGATGTTAAGTCAGCTTTTCTTAATGGAGACCTAGAAGAAGAAGTATACATGGATCAACCTGAAGGATTTTCACTGATTGATAATCCCAACTATGTATGTAAGTTGAAAAGGGCGTTATATGGACTAAAAAAGGCACCACGATCTTGGTATCATAGACTAGACAAATTCCTATAGAACAAAGGGTTCAAGAAAGGTATTGTTGACAGTAACCTATATATAAAATCTGAAGGTGATGATTTATTAGTTGTTGTTGTTTATGTAGATGACATTATCTTTGGATGCACTAATGATCTTTCAGTTCAGTGGTTTACTAATTCAATGCAGACTGAGTTTGAAATGTCCATGATAGGAGAACTGTCATATTTTCTTGGCTTACGAATCAATCAGAGTTTTGTAGGGATATTTATCTCTCAAAAAAAGTATTTGAAAGAGATTTTAAAGAGGTTTCAGATGGAAGATTCATCTCCTGCTAGTACACCTATGGTGGTTGGTTGCAAGCTCAATAAAGATGATATTTCACCTGATGTTGATCAAAGACCATATTGATCAATGATAGGCAGTCTTCTGTACATCACAACATCACGTCCTGATATAATGCAGGTTGTTGGAATGGTAGGTCGTTATCAGGTTGCTCCAAAACAAAGTCATTTAGCAGTTGTCAAGAGGATATTCAAATATTTGAAGGGTACAATGACTTATGATCTTTGGTATCCTAGAAATCAGAACTTACAATTAACTTCATATTCAAATGTTGATTGGGAAAATTGTTTGGATGAGAGAAAGAGCACCAGTGGAGGTGCATTCTTCTTAGGTGATTCGTTAGTAGCATGGTTGTAACATCCCCAGCACCCAACAGGATGGGAAATGCTACCAACACTGCCTTAACTTATCCCTTTTAGCTCTAATACCATAATGTAACGTTCCCGGGCTATCAACCCACTTGACGGGCAACGCTACTATGCGGAAACATTCTCATATTTATGTAGTATACATTTAAATGAAGTTAAATGGCTTAACAGAGTAAACATGTAATTACTGCTAACATACAGAATTAATGGAATCAACAATAAACATCATCGCAATGGAATACATGATAATATTGTAAG
>ML785037.1:277486-290921 GCA_009831015.1 Picea engelmannii | reverse complement strand
TCATCATCATCATCATCATCATCATCATCATCATCATCATCTAAAAAACCATATTATAATATCATGCATTATGTTATATTGTTTGTTATGTATGACATTATGTGCTATTTTGACAAAGAATAATGGAAATCATATTATGTTATATTGTTTGTTATGTATGGCATTAAGTGCTCGTTTGACAAACAATAAAGGAAGTTGTATGAATAGGAAAAGAGAAATTCATAATTCATAGTTTTATTTTGTTAAAATTATAATAAAAAAAAACAATATTGTAATATTAAATATTAAGTTATAATAATAATAATAATAATAATTTAATTTTAAGATTATAGTTAATTATTAAATTAGTTTATAAAAAAATTATTGTTTGTGAGATATCAAATTGGTATAGAAAACCTTTTTATTTGTAAAATAAGAAATTTTGTTGTTTATTATGTATAATATCATATGCTCCTCTTACAAATATTATTATACAATCCTATTTTACAAAATTATAATGGAAATTACATCAATAAGAAAAAATAATAGTTTTATTCTTTAAAATCATATTTAAAGAAATTGTAAAATATATAATAAAAAAAACAATATTATAATATCATGCAGTATGATATCATGTGCTCCTCTTACAAAACATTATTATACAACCCAATTTTTCGAGGAACCGTAATGAAAGTTGCATTAATAGGAGAGATGGATAGTTTTATTCTTTAAAGTCATCTTAAATAAATTGGAAAAATATATAGTAAAGAAAAGGCAAAGTATTCAGTTGCTTTTACTTTAGTTTTCGAAAATTTACGATTTGGGGTATTAATAATTATATGCATTATGCCGGGTATATATAAGTTATTTATTAATGATTTTGAAATATAAATTATCTATTAGGGATTTTGAAACAATGATTTTTTTTAATATATTATTAAATTATAATATTTATCATTTTTTATTTATTATTATTTATTTAAAAATATATATATTTTGAATTATAAATTTATTTTTGAAAACTTAATGAAAATAATATTTATTTTTATTATATTTTTCATAATATTTCTTAACAAAATAAATCACTCATCTATATTAATATTAAAATAAAATATATTAATATTAAAATAAAATAAATGGTATCAAAATATATTTTTAAATAACTTAATTATAATCCCACCAAAGAATTCATATAATCATATAAAACCTAACATTATCAAAATGTTATCTAAGAAATAGTGGAAGTCGAGAGCATGCGGATCCATCTAGCACCAACCAAGGTATCAAAGAGGCCCAAGAAAATCCAATGCCACACAATGAAGGCAAAGAACAAGGGACATATGTAAAACCAGGCCCATCTAAACCCAATGCACTTTAGTTATGTTACTTGTATTTCTATGTTAAGATTGTTATTTGTCTTAAAGCGCCATAGTTTGATCATTTGTTTATGTTTTTTAATTGTCTAGTGATCTGTATGAAAATTTTGAACACCTATAGAAATGAATGTATGAAAAACCAAGCCTACAAGGATAGGTAAGTAGTAGGTTTATGGCAATGCTAACAAGAAGGCTTTTATGTAGTCTGAATTTTGATCTTTTCTTTTCTTTTTTTATCAATATAATAATATAAGTAAATTAGCCTTCAAAACATAGCATATACTCAATATACAATGACTTTATCCCATCAAAATGTAACATTATTTAATTTGTAATCCATAAATATATCTTATGATTTATGGCAATGCTAACAAAAAGGCTTTTATGTAGTCTGAATTTTGATCTTTTCTTTTTTTTATCAAGTAAATTAACCTTCAAAAAGCATAGCATATACTCAATATACAATGACTTTATCACATCAAAATTCAACATTATTTAATTTGTAATCCATAAATATATCTTATGCTTAACTTATTTTTGACTTATTTAAATACTAAATTATAGTCTTTATACTTACGAACTCCCTTACTATTTTAGCTATCCACATTGTTGATTTTCCAATCACAAATTTTAAATGATTTTCTCCTTTCTAAAATGCTAATATTATTTATCACATTTTCAAAGTGGATGAGAACCTTAATCTAAGTAATTTTCGAATTATTAAAATTGGTAACCTTCCACTTTATTGTGTTACATGAATACATTTCAAAATCTATAGAGATTAAGAGATTTTATGCAAAGATTTTAAATGGTTTTAAACAAAATTATGAAACTATAAATCACACCTTAACTCTTCAAATCGCGCCTTAACTTGTTTCCATGTAATTTCACTGAAACGAAATTTGTGGTAGAGGATTTAGATGAATTGAAAATTGAGCTAAACCCAGGGGCTAAGCCTATAAGGAAGCATCCATATCAAATGAATCCCCACTACATGGAGTAGTTCACATAGGATATTGACAAGTTGTTGGTGATGTGATTGATATTTCTAGTCAAAGAGTTCAACTAGATCAATCCAATTGTGATACAAGTCAAGGAAACAAACAAAGACTATGTTTGTGTGGGCATTCACGCACTCAATGAGGCCTACATCCATAACCCTTCTCGGCTCTGTTTAGTGATGAGATATTAGAAAAGGTGGCAAGGCCACATGAAACCTACTCCTTTACAAATGGATTCTACATATATCATTCGATCTAAATTTTTAAAGAAGAATATAGCAAGGTTAGTGATGTCAAAATGCCTACACGCTTCTCATGACTTGCTTTCAAAGCACCCTAGGTCAACATTTAGCACTACTTCAACATTCCTCCCAACTGTAATCAACAAACCAACCAACCTCATTGGCAGTTAGTTAGAGTCTCTGGTGAAGGGTTTGATCTATATGATCAATAGGGGTATACATAGGTTTATAATTTATGCAAATCATTGAGACTCATAAATTCACCCTTGCACTTTTCTCTAGTATTTAGAGCCACAGTTAATGTTTCATCGCCTCTCACCCTGATTATAGACAATACAAAAAATACCTTTTGAAAAATAAATTTGACACAAATTCATTAGGATATTTAGACACTTAAGAGTTAGTTAAGATCAACTTGGTCTAATGTGTCTTTAGATAAAAGTGTGTGTTTTTAGTGTGTTTCTTTAGTGTGCATTTGTAGTTATGTAATCCGACGGTAACGATATGTTATCAACATAGAGTGATATGATAGCTCATATTCTCTTCAATATTAATAGCTATATTTATGCGTGGCTTAACACCCAATTGATCCATGATCTTTATTCAAAGAGCATGAAGAGTCATTTGCTAATGATTGATTGTGAGAAACTCTTATGTGCAATTTTTTATTTTGCATTAATGTATTACCTAAAGTGGCCACGGTGACTGGGACCATGGATCGTTTCCCTCTTAGAGGGTTTTGACCACATAAAAATGTTGGTGTTGTGATATTTGATCTTGTTGTGTGAGTGGTTACTTAATTTATTCACCCTATGTGGAAATACCCTTTTTTGTCAAACATGGTATCAGAGCATGTTGGAAGACTCGTCCCTATTATTGATCAAGATATTGGACATGTGTTGTTGCATTTCTGGGTTCGAATATTTATGTGCATTTCTCGATTGATCAGATTGTTCCATTTCTTCCAAAGCGTTGCTTTCAGCTGGAAACGATTTTTGTTTCACTCGAAAAGGTTTATGTTTGCCCAAGATACAACCATTTTTTTCAAATCTAAAGCTATAAAGTCTGAATACGCCCTTTTAAATTATTTTTTATGCGTTAATGTTTAGATTTTATTATTTGTATCCCTGGTTTGCTAACCCTTCCAGTCTACGAATGCTCTTTGTTGTGCACTTTGTATGATCATGGAAAATCAAAAACATATTAGAAAGTGTTTTTTTTCCTGTGTATGCTCTTTTCTCTTTGTTTTATGCAAGCTCAGCAAATCAAAAAAATAAAAGAGAAAAGTTGCATCTTTCAGGTAAGCTAACTGAGATCTAACCCCATTATTGTTGAGATTCGAAGAAAAAAAATCAAATTTCACTTGTTTTTGTGTGCAATTGTATTGAAGTTTTTTTGCAGGAAAAAACAAAGGGTTTTGGGGAAAGAACACACTTTGAGGCAAAAAAAACCTCCTCCTCCATCAAATTTGTTATATATTAAGTATTATCTCACTTGGTTGAAAGTTACTTAATTTATAAGAGGTCTTGAGTTCAAGTCATTCCTTTTTTTAAGTTATTTTTTGAAAAAAATCATCCATCACCATGTGTGCCAACTTCTACCTATCACTTGGCACTTTGGTTACATTTTATGCCTTCTTTGAAAAGGGCATAACTTTCACATTTGAAGTCCATTTTCAATGTTTTTTTTTTTTTTTTTAAATCTCTATTTTCAAGAGCTTTCCATCTAGACAGTGAGTTTAAAATTTTGAATCCATATTACCTGCATATTTTAATATGGCTACTCCAAGTGATCTTTTGATTGCCAGTACCAACTATTTTTCATGGAAATCCCATATGGAGGATGTACTATGAAGTAACAAAAAATATTGAATTACCTTGGGAAAAGAACGATCCCTCGCAAATGTCAAAAAGAAATCCAAATAGGATAATAAAAATGACAAAACATGTGGATTAATTGGAATGTCCACCTCTTTTGATTTACGATTACATATTCAAGAAATTCGTGACCCATATGAAGCTTGGGATAAGTTGAATAAGGTATTTGGTAAACACAATGTGATTCAAGTCCACCAACTTGAAAATCGGATTATGCCTTCAAGTCCTAATGATTTCCTTTGCATTGAAGACTATTTATCTAAGTTCAATACATTTAGACTTTCATTTAAATAATGTAAAATAGACATGTAGGATCATCGATGTTTATATGTTATTCTCACTAAGCTTGGTATTGCATATTCTATGTGTGTATCTACTTTTTATGCCACCAGAGAAGCTCTAGGGGTTTCATACACAAAACCCTCTCTTGATTCTTTTTGTGATTCTCTAATTAGAGAGAAAGATAAGCTCTTGCATCATAGAGTGATCAGTGCTACAGGTACATCCAACAAAGAATTAGTGATCTAACATAAAGATAAAACCAAGCATACAAAGAAGAAACAATAATCAAAACAAGGGTTCCAAACCATCTTAGCCAGCTTCTACTCTCAATGGTGATAAAGGACCAAAATCAAAACATAAGAAGATTAGAAAGCATTGAAATTTTTGTGGCAAGATGGTCATCTAGAGTTTAAATGTTAAAAATATGGAATCCTTAGAAGAAGTGATAAAGAAGCACAACATCAATCTTGATTCTTCTTCTTCTAACTCTTCTTCTCATGGACATGCACTTTCTGCTTCTGGTATCTCCTTTAATGCAACTTCTACTTCTTTTGATGAGTGTCTTATTGATTCTAGAGCATCTTATCATATGGCTAAGGATCAAACCATTTTTATGTTGTTAATTAATGTAATACCAAACAAATATTTGTTGGTGAGTATAGATCTCTCAGTGTTGTAGGGTCTGGAACATTTCAAGTAGATAATGGTCACTTCAACGATGTCTTATGTGTTTTAAGTGTTTTACACAACCTTCTATTAGTATATCAGATCACTCGATCAAGTGAAGGTAAACCAATAAACGTTTCACCTTATCAAGTTGTAATCAAGGATTTAAAATATCCTAAGCATGTCCTAGCCACTATAATTGTTGATGATATTACCAAGTTGTGCAAATTTGACAACTTTGGGTCATCATCTTTTCCATCAGTTTCTATTGCTCATAATAATGACTTGAGAAAACTTCGACATGAGTGATTTGGTCATCTAAAACCAAGCATACAAATAAACAACTATGTAATCAAAATATGGTCACTCATATTCCTCTTGTTTCTTGCAAAGATGGTGTTTGTGTCGATTGTGTTCTCTACAAACATCATTGGGACAGTTTTGACAAGTGTGCCTCTTGGCATGCCTCCACACCCTTGCAACTTGTTCATAGTGAATTGTGTGGTCCTCTTGTTTCTCCTTCTTTCTCTAGGTTCAAGTACTTCTTAACTTTTATTGATGACTTCTCAAAACGCACCTCGATTTATTTCTTATTTAAACTTAAAAGTGAAGTTTTTGACATGTTTTTGGTCTACAAGGCCTTTGTAGAAAAATAATATGTACATCAACCACTGAGGTTAAGAACAGATAATGGAGGCAAATATGTTAACAACAAATTCACAATGTGTCACATTAAACAAGGCATTCAAATGCAACGTACTATTCCATATACACCACAACAAAATGGTGTTTCTAAGAGAAAGAATCACACATTAAAGGAAATGACAAATTGTATGATCCAATATAAAGGATTAATTCTTTATTATTTGGTGGAAGCCATTAATTGTGCAAATTACATAGTAAATCGAACTACCACAAAGGCTTTAAAAAATATAACACTGGAATAAGAATAGAGTAAAATTAAACCAAATGTAAGCCACTTCCATGTTTTTGGTAGTGAAGCATGGCCTCACATTCCTGATAAGAAAAGGAAAGCGTTACAGCCTAAAAGTAAGAAGTGCACTTTTGTTGGATATTTTGAAGATGTCAAAGGTTACAAACGTCTTCAACCTCATTCATATGAAATAATTATTAGAAAAGATGTTAAATTTGATGAAAATATCTTGGCCTGCAAGCCTAATTCGACATTTGTGTCATCTTCAATATGCAAGCCATCTTCCATGTCTGTGTCGTCTTATCTTCCCAAATTTTCAGCCAGTGATCATATTCCAGTTTCTTCTTTAAATGATGAAAATGAGGATGAAAATCCACCTCCACCTTCTCACCTTCCTCTAAATGATTCCATTGAACATGAACATACTCCAGTATCATAGCTTCTTAGATGGGTATGTTCAACATGAGAAGGAGCTTGTGATGTTGTTGGTGATCCTACATATCAGTGTCGTGCACATTTACAGTTCTACTAAGCCTCCTCTCTATTGACTCAATTTTCATAGACTCGTGATCCAAACACATTTGAAAAAATTCTAGCCATCCAGATTGGGCCATAGTAATGAATGAAGAATATCATTCATTAATAGAAAAAAATACTTGGGATCTTGTACCTCTTCTAAAAGGAATAAAACTTGTCTAATGTAAATCAATGTATCGAACTAAATATGCATCAGATGGAAGTGTTGAAAGACATAAGCTCTGGTTAATTTCCAAAGGATTCTCTCAAGTTGAAGGAATTGACTACATTGAAACCTTTGCCCCCATAACCAAAATTAATTCCATCTGCCTTATTCTAGCCCTTGTTGCCTCACATAGATGGGAGGTAGATCAAATGGATGTTAAATCCACATTTTTGCATGGTGATCTACAAGAAGAAATCTACATGGAACAACTTCTTGGCAATTCTCAGAATGACTCCAACCTTGTTTGTTGCCTTAAGAAATCATGTTATGGTCTTAAGTAAGCTCCTTGAGCTTGGTATGTTAAAATGGATAGCTTTCTTCTTGACACTGAATTTTGTAGATGTCATTCTGATCCTAATGTCTATGCCAAGAAAGTAGGAATCCATCTCATAATATTTATTCTTTATGTTGATGACCTTATCCTCACTGGTAGTGACCCTACACATTTACACCATGTGAAATATAGCCTTAAGAAGCAATTTGAAATGATAGACTCGGGTTATTTGCATTATTTTCTTAGCCTCCAAGTATTGCAAACCAAGGAAAGAATTTACCTTTCCCAGTCGAAGTATGCATGTAACGTTCTTCGTCGCTTTCACAAGGAAGATTGAAAACCAACCCCATCTCCCTTCCAATCTAGAGTCAAACTTGTTTCCACCTATACTACTCCCAAATTCAATGTCACTTTGTACCGTCAATTAGTTGGTGGCCTCTTATATTTGACTCATATATGTCCAAATATCTCTTTTTTTGTTGGTCTTGTTGCCCGCATATGAAACACCCCATGAAAGTCATTGAAAAGAAACAAAAAGGATACTTCGGTATATCCAAGGTACAGTTTAGTTTGGGACTCATTTATTGGTTGGTTTCACTAATTTAGAATGGGTTGGTAACCTTGATGATTGAAAGTCTACTACGAGTTATGTTTTCATCCTTGGTTCTGGACCTGTCACTTAAGATTGTAAAAAACAACAGGCTCTTGATCTTTCTTCAACAAAAGTAGAGTGTTGAGTAGTGTTAAATGCAAGTCAAGAAGCCTTGTGGTTTTGACAGATCCTTTCAGAGTTTGGATTCTTGTAGCAACATCCAACCCTTGCAGCTAGTTCATAGTGAATTGTGTGGTTCGTTTCTTTCTCCTTCTTTCTCTAGGTTCAAGTACTTATTAACTTTCATTGATGACTTCTCCAAACGCACTTGGATTTATTTCTTATTTAAACTTAGAAGTGAAGTTTTTGACATGTTTTTGGTCTACAAGGCCCTTGTAGAAAAACAATCTGAACATAAACCACTGAGGTTAAGAATAGATAATGGAGGAAAATATGTCAACAACAAATTCACAATGTGTCACATTGCACAAGGCATTCAAATGCAACGTACTATTTCATATACACCAAAGAAAAATGGTGTTTCTAAGAGAAAGAATCGCACATTAAAGGAAACAACAAATTGTATGATCCAATATAAAGGATTAAGTCTCTATTATTGGGTGGAAGCAATTAATTGTGCAAATTACATAGTAAATCACACTACCACAAAGGATTTAAAAATATAACACTGGAATAAGAATGGAATAAAATTAAACCAAATGTAAGCCACTTCCATGTGTTTGGTGGTGAAGCATGGCCTCACATTCCTTATGAGAAAAGGAAACCATTACAACCTAAAAGTAAGATGTGCACTTTTGTTTGATATTTTGAAGATGTTAAAGGCTACACACTTCTTCAACCTCATTCCAATGAAATAATCACTAGAAGAGATGTCAAGTTTGATGAAAGTCTCTTGGCCTGCAAGCCTAATTCGACGTTTGTGTCATATTCAGCCTACGAGCCATCTTCCATGTTTGTGCCATCTTCTCTTCCCAACTTTTTAACTAGTGATCATATTCTAGTTTTTTCTTTAAATGATGACAATGAGGATGAAAATCCACCTTCACCTACTCTCCTTCCTCTTAATGAGTCCATTGAACATGAACCTACTCTAGTATCATCCATTCTTAGATGGGTGTGATCAACACGAGAAGGAGATGGTGATCCTACATATCAGTATCATGCACATTTACAATTCTACTAAGCCTCCTATATTTTGACTCAATTTTCAGATACTCGTGATCCAAACACATTTGCATAAACTTCTAGCCATCCAAATTGGGACATAGCAATGAATGAAGAATATCATTCATTAATAGAAAACAATACTTGGGATCTTGTACCTCTTCTGAAAGGAATAAAACTTGTAAGATGTAAATCAATGTATTGAACTAAATACGCATCAGATGGAAGTTTTGAAGACATAAGCTCTGGTTAATTTCCAAAGGATTCTCTTAATTTGAAGAAATTGACAACAATGAAACCTTTACCCCCATAACAAAAATTAATTCCATCTGCCTTATTCTAGCCCTTTTTGCCTCACATAGATGGGGGGTAGATCAAATGGATGTTAAATCCACCTTTTTGCATGGCGATCTGCAATAATAAATCTACATGGAACAACCTCTTGGAAATTCTCAGAATGACTCCAACCTTGTTTCTCACCTTAAGAAATATCGCTATAGTCTTAAGTAAGCTCCTCAAGCTTGGTATGTTAAAATGGATAGCTTTCTTCTTGACACTAACTTTTCTAGATGTCATTATGATCCCAATGTTTATGCCAAGAAACTAGGAATCCATCTCATAATATGTATTCTTTATATTGATGACCTTATCCTCACTAGTAGTGACCCTATATAATAAAAAAAATCAATAAAAATTATATATGCTTCAAAACATGAAATTATGCTTAATGAAATATGATATAAGATATGGAATCCCAAATAAAAAAAATGTAGGTGTGGTTTTTAATATGTTATAAACATAATTTTTATATAATATAATTTTATAAAAATATGCATGATTTGCATATAATACCTTATAATACTTATTCTTACTGTGACATATGGCCGGCCAAAATATTCGCGACTTGCATAAAATTAAAGTATAGCTAATTAATTGGGAAGCACCATGTCCAGAAAATTGATTTGAAAACGATTTGCTTATTCCAACGAGTCTGTTTAGTATCGATGTGTATTTAGTATTTGATGCAGGGCAACCAAACAAAATCTCTGATGTTTATTATTCACTGTAGATAGGTAGGGCTCTAAATCCTCCTATTTTCCTATGTCGAACGGGTTGTCTTCTCACAACCCAATATTTTCCTACGTCAAACGGGTTGTGTCTTCTGACAAGCTAATATTTTGTGATGGATAATGTCAATGTTCTAAGTTGACATGATAGGATTATCCGATCACACTAGTTGATGCCACGAGTAGACTTCGAGCTACATGGGTTTGACACGACCATAAATGGTTGTTAGAATCTGCATACACTTGTATATATGTATTCATTAGCTATGGTGGCTTTTTGGACTTCTGATGGCCCAAGGATACCCTAGCTTGGGCTTCTCTAACATGACTATGGTGGCTTTTTGGACTTCTGATGGCCCAAGGATACCCTAGCTTGGGCTCTTATGACATGAAAGACATTATTTTCAGCAAAAATGTTGCAGACTTCAAAATACGAAGACATTGACAAAGGCAGGGGCCACGAAGAAAGCGGGTTTCCCTGGGGTAGAGGCAGTTTCTCTATTGGTAACGATTTCAGAAGTATAGGAAGAAGCCAAGCATGCATCTAGCCAAGAAAAACCTACTTATCCAAATATCATTTTGGCCTTTTTCTCTCCTTGGTACCCACTCTTTAGACACTCCGAGAAGAGATTCAGTGGTTGATTCTCTAATAAAAAGAATGGATCTGCTATTCTAAGGGGTGGAATTGGTGATGTTATCCCCTATCCTAGGGATAACTAAGGAGATCATGTCTTGAGGCCCACAAGTCCTAGACATGGAGTGTCAAGAACCGAATAACTTGAGCATGGCCCCAGAGAGCCCATCTTTTCTTCAGTGCATCTCATCTATCAGTGACAGCAGCATCCATCCCACCAACATGGTCCTAAAGTAGCAGTAAGTCTTGATCCATGAGGTAATGAGTCTGGGTATCATGGCATGTGTCACTTTGATTATTGAAGCACTTAATTATGTTCCATTGAATTCTCATTCATTTCATAATGTTTGCTTGGAAATTATTCTCTTTAACTTGTTCATACCTAGGAGGGTGACATGATGCCCTAGTAAGTTGATCTCCCTTTAAGATGGGTTGCCACTAGGTGGGTCTGTGAAAGGTCATCGTCCATTCCCTCCATACTTACCATTTTCCATCCTTACTCCTCTCATTTCCCCCCACCTTGGTTCGGGTATTGGGTTTGCCACACTGGGAAGGGTTGTACCTTGCCTTGTGGGAAGAAAAGGCTAAAGGCCCAAAGGGTAAAAGTAGCTGGCAAGAGTTAAAATCCAAAATGAAACCTTTGAGATGCTTCACCTAGCGATTCCCAGGAAAGCAGTAAAAATTTTCTCAGAAACAAAAAGGAACCCATAAGATAAATCAAAACTCAAGGTACTAGTTGGTGGATGGGAGGTCTCATCATGAGCCGACGTATTAGGACCATGGGCATGTAGCAGTATGACACTACCATCTATCTAGTCACTAAACCAAGGTAGTGGTTCTTGGTGGCATAACCAAGAGAAAGGGGGTCTCATCATGAGCCAACCTTCTCATCTCCGTGAAATGCTTGTGAATGACATTGTCACCTTTGGTCACCAAGCCAGGACAGTGTCTATTAAGGTCCTAACCCGCACATAGGTAGATCAATGTATTCGAATGTAATAAAGGTCAATATTAATAAGGCATTTCAATAAAATAGAACAAGGCGGATGTAAGAAGACCTAATAGAAGCTTCCGCTTCTAGAAGGATCTTCCTCTAGATGCTTCTCTTAATAGACATATTTAGTATAAATAAGGGGAGAGGGTATGTGAACCCTAGCTTGGAGATTATTGTAACAGAGCGCTGCTCGACTGGAGGTTGCCCCCTCGAAGAGGCCTGTGAACATTGCTTTCTGAATCAAAGTGCTTTTCTATTGCTATTTCGTATATCATTTCTATGTATTGTGAAGATTATGATGGATATTTTACTGTTATTCTGCCATTTCTAGCATTTTATTTCTATTCTGCATATTTTATATATCTGGTATCTTGCAAGTGGTATCAGAGAACTTTCCTTGGCAGAAATTGTGGGTATTTTTTTTTTCAGGGTAGAGACGTATTTCGGCGTCTTTAAGCCACAGAGATCTGTCATTACGTGCATAAACCCGCGGTTGAGGGATTCATACACACAAGAAATACAAGTGGTTCTTAAGCGCACATCTGTTGGCCACCCTTGTAACCCCTGTTGGTACCCCTTCGAGTGGTAGTGCATCAGACAGCACCTGTGTATGGATCGACCTAGATTTCCTGAAGTCCTCTTTAGATAAACCTATCAGTCGTCGGACTGCTATAGTGTCACCGAGAACAGCACTCGGGAAGATACTCTCTAGTACCTGGGTAGTCGGGTAGTATGGATAAGGGTACGGTCTATCCTCCTTAGTTAGTGCCCTGAGATAATGGGCCGAGTACTACTGTTGGACCCCGCACATATATCAGAGAGCTATAGCACAAGGAAAACCCTTGTCTGTAGAACCCTTGAATACCTAACCCTTGGGGAACATAAACAGCAACATAAACTAATTAAATCGGTGAGATCTATTGGCGTGCATCTGTGTTCGGGTTGCTAAGTAAATACTCTCTGGTTCAGAATTTGGGGATTTCAGCACTACAGCATTCTTTAGACCAAAGCATAACCCCGCAGCTGTTAAAAAAAAAAAAAAAGTCTGGAAATTTTTTCACCATTATTTGAGACTTATTCCATTAGATTCATCTCTTCTCCCTTATCACTTTCATCCATATCATTTTTCTGCAAAAAATTTTGACCCCACCCACTCCCTTTTCAGTTCACCCATCATCATGGCCCATACCCGTAACCAAGAACTAGAGTCTCGTTTCAACACCCTGCAATCTGGTTTACTTGAGACCCAACAAGAAGTGCAACAACTCAGTGCTACTATTGCCTCCCGTGATGCCTCCATGAATGCATCCATAAATGTAGTCGTGCAGTCAGCAATGGCGGAAGTCAAACATGAACTGACCACCCATCTTGAATCTGTCTTTGCATCACTCTACACCAAACTCAAGCTCTCTATCGATGACTCTTTTCCTGATCCACATAAAAAGAATGAAGGTGAAACTTCTTCCCATTCCTTTCAACCCCATCACTTTCAAAGGGACATACGCCTTCCGTGGGTGGATGTAACCAAATTTTATGGCTCGGACCCCACTGGTTGGGTCACACAAATGGAACATTATTTCTCTCTCTACA
>ML785037.1:240406-273600 GCA_009831015.1 Picea engelmannii | reverse complement strand
AGCAGTTTCCACATCTCAAGCCTTGAGGACAAGGCTGTTTTTAAGGGGGCGGACATGTTAAGGTCCTAACCCGCACATAGGTAGATCAATGTATTCAGATGTAATAAAGGTCAATATTAATAAGGCCTTTCAATAAAATAGAACAAGGTGGATGTAAGAAGACCTAATAGAAGCTTCCGCTTCTAGAAGGATCTTCCTCTAGATGCTTCTCTTAATAGACATATTTAGTATAAATAAGGGGCGAGGGTATGTGAACCCTAGCTTGGAGATTATTGTAACAAAGCATTGCTCGACTGGAGGTTTCCCCCTCGAAGAGGCCTATGAACATTTCTTTTTGAATCAAAGTGATTTTCTATTGCTATTTCGTATATCATTTCTATGTATTGTGAAGATTATGCTGGATATTTTACTGTTATTCTGCCATTTCTAGCATTTTATTTATGTTCTGCATATTTTATATATCTGGTATCTTGCAGTGTCCCCCAACTCTTCCCTTGAAGCATGAAAGAAAAAGACCAAAAGCAATAAAAATAAAAAATAAAAGGCGTTGAATGGGTTAGGAAACAATGGCATCCGTGATAAGGTGCAGCGCGCCCTCTGTAAAGGCACCCACAAGTAAGACCTACATTTCCCTGTTATCACTGCACCCTATGCCCAAATGCTTCCCCATGTCACCTCACACACACACTTACATGACCTATATTGGATCTCATCTGAGAAACACCCCAAAATTAAGGAGGATTAGCCCAATAGGACATCATGAGACCTTCTCCAAACCTGACTTGTTAAACTGCATAATGTCTTTGAGCATTTGTCTAGGTAAAGGGGGGTTTGATGTACATGTTTGGGTAACTTTATTATTAGATGTGATTGGCATTGCTATGATCCATGTGATTTATGAATCCCTGGAGGGCGTACTTGTTGTTGTTGCGGGACTTTTCCCGACGGACAGGTACATATGGGGGAATGATTAGCTTGAACCTCCATGGGGTTGGAAGCCCACAGATGGATGTTGTGACCCCAACCAGGGAAAGAGAGACACCAGAGGCTTGCACCAGGAAGAAAGAAGGATGTTTCCCCCAAGACACTCTGGCAGACCTAGACCCAAAGGGATCTTGCCTTTCCACCTCGACGTTGACCCTTGAGAGCCCATGACGTCTGATCATTTTGACCCTAGACGTCATCCAGTCAGAGTTTGCATTTATGAGGGAAGTTGTGTGCTAGTTGGCCTGTGTGGCAGCATTCAAGGCCTTTGGAGGCCAAACGTTTTGCATTTGAGGCCTAACGTTCCACCCTAGGGGCCTAATGTCACCCTATAAGGGCATGACATCACCCTTGGAGATGATATTAGGGTTTAATTAATTTCATTTATGTAAAAATTGGATTTTTGATGTAATTTGGCCATGTCGGCCTTTTTATGACCTACTTTTAATTAAAGGTCATTGAAACTATATAAATAGATAGAAAAGACTCTCATTTTTTTCATCATCTCTCATCACACAAGTATGTGGTCTCAAATTTGTGCCCTTTTTTAGAGTTATTGGCTGAAATCTTAGGCGCACTTTCTCTTGGAGGCTAATGTTTGCAACTTGGATCATTTCTTGGTGAATTTACTTGGCATTCTAAGGTTTTATGGCTTGATTATTCTTGGTGAAGTACGTAAATCTGAAATTCTTCATTTTGTTTGAATGGTTTATGGTAAATTTGCTTATTCATGTTAAAGATTATGAAATTGCTTGCTTGACAAACCCTAGGAGTAAAGGACTTAATTTGCTACTTCTTTACTCTTCATTAGCTAGACTTTGCTAAGAAGACCTTGACTTAGGTGAATCTCTAGAGCCCTAAATAATAGCACTTTAGTGGTCATTACCTAGTCAATTGTTGTTTCTAATATCTTTTAACAGTCAAAAGGAAGGAGAATTTGTTAGAGCCTAAGATTGATTACACTCTAGGAAATTCATCTTTAGGGTTTGGATGTTAGAGGCCTTGAAGAGACAACACCTCTAACATCCATCTCTTTCCCTTAGGCAAGTACAATCATTGTGTCATTCCTTTAAAAGAAAATTGTCACATATAGACTCCATTACCCTATAAAGGCACTAGTCTACCCACTTTAGTGATTGATTGATCAAAAAAACTCTCAAACTATCTTCCTTGAAACATTTACTAACCTCTACTAACCTTAAACTAGACTAATCCATTAACTAACTTCTTGTTGTTGCAAAATATTTCTACAGCCATCTTATAGAAACAAATTCATTTCAAAGTGACATTAAAAGTTGATTAGACACTTGTCTTTTTCAAGCACTTACAAGGCATAATTATTGTGGTTGTTGCAAAATACTTATTGTTGTTGTTAATATTACATTTGTTGCAATTTTATATCAGCTTACTTATTTTTCATAGGTTCATGGTCTTATGAAGCACTAACATCATTTGGTACTTTAAAGTTTCCTTTCTTTTCTATTTGTTGTCTTGTTCTAGGAAGGTGAACCTTATTTATCTTTTTGCTTCATCTTTATAAGACACAGAGAACCTTTGACTTGAGTAACCTGTGAGAGGGGGGAGGACTTTCTTGTACCTTTACCTTAGCCTTCTCAAACCCTCAAGTCATTCGGGACATCTCCCCTGGGGTACTGTGACATACTCCTAAATAGAAAGGGGTTTCATATTAAAGTGACAGTGATGGGTCACTCCCTGTTACGCCAATCTTGCATCCATCTGCCTTGGACTTTGGGAAAGTACAGATTGTGCGATAACATTTGGCACCATTGTCGAGGAACACTGAGTTAATATTCCTCAACAACACTTTTTCAGTAATCCTTTCCCTCAAATCCTTTATCTTACGAAGCTTACCTAGCAACTCCACTGAGGGTGATCCCCTCATCCATTTGATAGTTTCAAGAAAATTATCTAGCGACTCCACTAAGTTCATGGAGGTACACCAATCCTCCCAAGTCTTTTAGAAGAAAGCCTCCCCGAAACTATCCTATAGTGAAATAATTATTTGGAGGCAATCTTCCTTCCAATGCAATTTCTAATGCTTAGACTCAAACCATTAATCCAAATCAAGCTAATAACCAGAAACAATGGTCATCCAATCTTTTCAAACCATTAGACATGACAAACATTCCAGGATACCATAGGAAAATGCCCCCTAGGTATGAGAAATGGTTGCCTAAGTTCAATGGTAATGATGCAGTTAGCATTGAGGATCATATGAGCAATTTCTGGGCCTTCTTTCATCTTCATCCTATAAGTGATGATGTTGAAGACTTAGCTATGAAATTGTTCTCTGCTACCCTTCATGATGGCACTAGACGATGGTACAATGGTCTCCCTAATGCTAGTATTACATCCATGGACAAGTTAGAGGAAGTGTTCCTCAAATGATGGAGTGTCAATGAAAACCCTAACATGCTTCTAATAAGGCTGAATAACATCACAAAACATGAGAATGAAACTGTTAGGAAATTTCATGATAAATTTGAAATTTTGGTACAACAAATCCCAGTGAGCTATCACCCTTTAGACAATTTCTTTCTCTTTCTTTACACTAAATCCTTTACAAGACAAATAGGCTTTCTTCTCAGAGACAAAGCCCCTAAGACAATTCAAGAAGCTCAAGAGATGGCTACAAGTATTGAAGATAACCTATCATCATCCAGAGTTGAACCTTTCTTCGCCCCAAGAGTCAAAATAGATGTTAAACCCAAAGTAGTCCATAATGTTGAATCTACTTCAGATATTCGTGCTAGCTCAGCAAAGCTACAGTTGACTGTAGATGGCATCGTCAAAACCCAAGAATTAATGATGAGTAGGATTTTCAACTTAGAAAGAGCCCAACAACAAGCTCCTAGGCCTCCTTATAAAGAGAAATTCCAAAGAGGGACTCAAGTTTTCAAACCAAAGAATGATCAAGAAATCCCTAATACTTTAGCCCCCATAAACATGGTAGAGGAGAATCATTGGTTCTTGCAATGTAGAGATTCACGTTGGGAGCATGAATTTCCCCTAAACAATGGTGAACATGACCAAGTAAACATCATTGATCATACCATTGGGGCCCCACAATGTTTCCTTAATATCACAATTATTAAACATTGACCATAATATCATACCATTAAACATATCATAATATCATACCATTGACCAAGTAAACATTATTGATCATACCAAGGAGGATTGATCCAGGCGGATATCGGTGGCCACCCACCTTTTCCAACTGGCTCAAAACAGCTTTCTGGCAATTTTGACAATTTACTATTTTTAGCAGGTTTTAACTTTCGGGACCATTTTGAGGGCCTAAATGATGGTTTTTTGAGATCGAGGTTCTCAATGATAGCAGAAGGCATCACTGAGCCCCCAAAATAAATCTCCTCGAAGATACCTTTCCAAGGAGCTATCATATGCCTAAAATGGAGATCATATGCAAAAGTTACGACCCCGGGAAGTTGATGTACTAACTTACCCAAACGGGGCCCACATGAATTTTGGCGCTTCATCTCCTAGGGTTAGGATTTTGGATGTCTAGGACTTTTTGCATTCCTGTTTATTGTAAAAGGGCCTTCAGAGCCTCATTGTAACCATCTTCTTGCAAATGCGGGTAGTCGTCACATCTCTTCTCAGAGATAAGCTGCGACCATTCTAGCGAGTTTTTCACTCTGTATTTTTATAGACTCTGTACATTTCTTTCATTAATAGAAATCATGTATTACTGTATATCTGTGTTTATGGTTGCATCTCCAATACAATTATGTTATATTATTGAATCTCTGTGATATCTCTGTGCATTTCTTTATTATATCTCCGATCTCATTTCGTGCCGAAAATAATCTGGATCAGTGGTATTAGAGCAGGTTGCTCTTGATCATTTTTTTCAGTGCATGTCCCAGACGAGGTCTGAGTATAGCAAGTTGGGTCTCAAGCTTGTCTCTCTTGAAGACAATCGATCTCGCACACCCAAGAAACCCTCAATGGTAGAAGAAAAGAAAAACGACGGAGCAGACGATCCTATCAATCCGTTGCTTGAGCAAGCTCTCATGCGACAGAGGGATGAAATGATGGAGAATTTTTCCCACATCCTTCAACGCCTACTGATAGCATCAGGCACATCTTCATCAAGCAGCCACTCTGGAGGCACCTCGCCTTTCAAGGTACAAGTTAATTTTGATATTCCTGTATTTGAAGGACAGATAGATGTAGAAGCCCTAGAAAAATGGTTAACTCTGCTAGAAGGTTATTTCTCTATTCACAATTTTTCTGACAAAGAAAAGATCACCTTTGCACTCCTCAAAGCTCTCCCTCATGTCAAACATTGGTGGGAAAATTACTGGGAGAAAAGTTCCACAGAGGAGTCTGGAATATATGGGGTCGATCCCACCTGGGATTTTTTCGTGGATGCGGTAAAAGAACAGTATTACCCTGTTGGCAACTATGAGGACCAGTACATGAGATGGACCACATTGCAGAAAGAGAGGGGCCAAGCAGTTTCGGAGTTCACCAATACCTTCCATACCTTGCACACCAAGCTGGGTATCAAAGACTCTGAGCGACATTTGGTTCTGAAATACCGTGGGGCTCTACACAGATACATCCAAACTGAAATGGATTTTTTGGACATCTCATCACTCCGTGCTGCTTATCGATATGCTGTTAAAATTGAGCAGAAATTTAAGCACCAGAACAAACGGGAATTTGGGTCTACAAATCCGCAACAGCCAAAGTATGACAAAGACAGCACGAACAAACAGTCTCCCGAAAACCAGTCCAAGACACAGAAAAATAAGGGTCACAGGAAGACAAAGAAGGACACCGAAAAATGGTGCGAGTTCCACAAAAGCCCTTGGCACAACACCGATGAATGTCGTTCAAAACAGTCATTGGTGGCCGAGATCAAAGACAAAGAGCCAAACCTTGATTCAGAATCTGATTCTGAAAATAATGGTAAAAGACAGATCATCGACGCAAACCCCATTGCTATTGTCGCGACCACGGCAATTCAACCAGAAGAACCAATAGATCCTGAAGAAGGGGAGCGCCTTTTTCATTCACAGATGTGGGTGAAGGGGACCCCGCTGCATTTTATTGTTGATAACGGAAGACAGAAGAACCTCATCTCAGTAGAGGTCGTCAAACAGTTGGGATTGTCAACAACACCACACCCACAGCCATACAACATCGGGTGTCAACCAACAATGTCGATTGTCATACGGCATCCAACCCTTCAAGGATGAGCTATTATGTGATGTTGCCCCACTGGATTTCTGTGATGTTCTCTTGGGCCAGCCATATATGTGGAAGCGCCATGTTATTTATGAGTCTCAACCTCGTAGTGTTATTGTCACTTTGGGGGGTCATCTCTACAGAATACCAGAGGTAGTTCCCACTACTGTTCCACCTAAAAAGTGTCGCAAAGTAGTATATGATACTGCAAAATTTAGATTCATCACAATCTGTTCAAAAGGAGAACAGAAGGACACTGCAACCACTACAGCCTCGCCCCAAGCACCTTCTATTCTACAGAAGCAGGTCAACAAGGCTGCAGAAAAATTTAAAGATTCCTTCTGCACAACATCCTCTCATGTAGCTCAACTTTTTGAACGTCCTCAACCTCAACGGGCTCATGATAGACTTCCACAAACTGAGCAGTGCAACGTCTCCAGCAAGACAAGCATCTCACCAAGATGCAGATTCAACAAACACTTTTCCTTCTCCCCAAGGAACTCAACGCAATGGAGACCATTGCTTCCTAAGGAGGGAGGATTGATCCAGGTGGATATTGGTGGCCACCCACCTTTTCCAACTGGCTCAAAACAGCTTTCTAGCAATTTTGACAATTTACTATTTTTAGCAGGTTTTAACTTACGGGGGCATTTTGAGGGCCTAAATGAAGGTTTTTCGAGATAGAGGTTCTCAGCGATGGAAAAAAGCATTATTGAGCCCCCAAAATGAATCTCCTCAACGATACCTTTCCAACGAGCTATCATACGCCTAAAACAGAGATCATATGCAAAAGTTACGACCCCGAGAAGTTGATGTACTAACTTACCCAAATGGGGCCCACATGACTTTTGGCGCTTCATCTCCTAGGGTTAGGTTTTTGGATGTCTAAGACTTTTGGCATTCCCATTTATTGTAAAAGGGCCTTCAAAGCCTCATTGTAACCATCTTCTTGCGAATGCGAGTAGCCGTCACATCTCTTCTCAGAGATACGCTGCCACCATTCTAGCGAGTCTTTCACTCTGTATTTTTACAGTCTCTGTACATTTCTTTCATTAATAGAAATCGTGTATTACTGTATATCTGTGTTTATGGTTGCATATACGATCCAATTATGTTATATTATTGGATATCTGCGATATCTCTCTGCATTTCTTTATTATATCTCCGATCTCATTTCGTGCCAAAAATAATCTGGATCAGTGGTATCAGAACAGGCTGCTCTTGATCATTTTTTTCAGTGCATGTCCCCGATGAGGTCTGAGTATAGAAATTTTTGTCTCGAGCTTGTCTCTCTTGAAGACAAACAATCTCACACACCCAAGAAACCCTCAATGGCAGAACAAAAAGAAAAACGACAGAGCAAACGATCCTATCAAACTGTTGCTTGAGCAAGCTCTCACGCGACAGAGGGACGAAATGATGGAGAATTTTGCCCACATACTTCAACGCCTGCCGATAGCATCAGGTGCATCTTCATCAAGTGGGCACTTTGGAGGAACCTCGCCTTTCAAGGTACAAGTTAATTTTGATATTCCTGTATTTGAAGGACAGATAGATGCAGAAACCCTAGAAAAATGGTTAACTCTGCTAGAAGGTTATTTCTCTGTTCACAATTTTTCTGACAAAGAAAAGATCACCTTTGCACTCCTCAAATCTCTCCCTCATGTATCTCATACTGCAAAATTTAGCTTCTTCACAATCTGTTCAAAAGGAGAACAGAAGGACACTGCAACCACTACAACCTCGCCCCAAGCACCTTCTATCCTACAGAAGCAGGTCGACAAGGCTGCAGAAAAATGAAAAGATTCCTTCTCCACAACATCCTCTCATGTAGCTCGACTTGTTGAACATCCTCAACCTCAACGGGTTCATGATAGACTTCCACAAACTGATTAGTGCAACGTCTCGAGAAACACAAGCAGCTCACCAAGATGCAGATTCAACAAACGCTTTTCCTTCTCCCCAAGGAACTCAACGCAATGGAGACTGTTGCTTCCTAAGGAAGGAGGATTGATCTAGGAAGATATCGGTGGCCACCCACCTTTTCCAACTGGCTCAAAACAGCTTTCTGACAATTTTGACAATTTACTATTTTTAGCAGGTTTTAACTTCTGGGGCCATTTTGAGGGCCTAAATGAAGGTTTTTCGAGATCGAGGTTCTCAACGATAGCCAAAGGCATCTTTGAGCCCCCAAAATGAATCTCCTCGATGATACCTTTCCAACGAGCTATCATACGCCTAAAACGGAGATCATATGCAAAAGTTACGACCCCGAGAAGTTGATGTACTAACATACAAAAACGGGGCCAACGTGACTTTTGGCGCTTCATCTCCTAGGGTTAGGTTTTTGGATGTCTAGGACTTTTGGCATTCCCATTTATTGTAAAAGGGCCTTCAGAGCCTCATTGTAACCATCTTCTTGCAAATGTGAGTAGCCGTCACATCTCTTCTCAGAGATAAGCTGCCACAATTCTAGCGAGTCTTTCACTCTGTATTTTTACAGTCTTTGTACATTTCTTTCATTAATAGAAATCGTGTATTACTGTATATATGTGTTTATGGTTGCATCTCCGATAAAAAAAAATTATATTATTGAATATCTGCGATATCTCTATGCATTTCTTTATTATATCTCTTATCTCATTTCGTGCCAAAAATAATCTGGATCAGTGGTATCAGAGCAGACTGCTCTTGATCGTTTTTTTTAGTGCATGTCCCCGACGAGGTCTGAGTATAGAAAGTTGGGTCTCGAGCTTGTCTCTCTTGAAGACAATCGATCTCGCACACCCAAGAAACCCTCAATGGCGGAAGAAAAGAAAAATGACAGAGTAGACGATCCTATCAATCTGTTGCTTGAGCAAGCTCTCACGTGACAGAGGGACGAAATGATGGAGAATTTTGCCCACATACTTCAACGCCTGCCGATAGCATCGGGTGCATCTTCATCAAGTGGCCACTTTGGAGGAACCTCGCCTTTTAAGGTACAATTTAATTTTGATATTCCTGTATTTGAAGGACAGATAGATGCAGAAACCCTAGAAAAATGGTTAACTCTGCTAGAAGGTTATTTCTCTGTTCACAATTTTTCTGACAAAGAAAAGATCACCTTTGCACTCCTCAAAGATCTCCCTCATGTCAAACATTGGTGGGAAACTTACTGGGAGAAAATTTCCACACAGGAGTCTGGAACATATGGGGCCGATCCCACCTGGGATTTTTTCGTGGATGCGGTAAAAGAACAGTATTACCCTATTGGCAACTATGAGGACCAGTACATGAGATGGACCACATTGTGGCAAGAGAGGGTACAAGTAGTTTTGGAGTTCACCAATACCTTCCATACCTTGCGCACCAAGCTGGTTATAAAAGACTCCAAGCGACATTTGGTTTTGAAATACCGTGGGGCTCTACACAGATACATCCAAACTGAAATGGATTTTCTGGACATCTCATCACTTGGTGCTGCTTATCGATATGCTGTTAAAATTGAGCAGAAATTTAAGCACCAGAACAAACGGGAATTCGGGTCTACAAATCCGCAACAACCAAAGTATGACAAAGATGGCCCGAACAAACAGTCTCCCGAAAACCAGTCCAAGACACAGGAAAAGAAGGGTCACGGGAAGACAAAGAAGGACACCGGAAAATGGTGTGAGTTCCACAAAATCCCTTGGCACAACACCGATGAATATCGCTCAAAAAAGTCATTGGTGGCCGAGATCAAAGACAAGGAGCCAAACCTTGATTCAGAATCTGATTCTGAAAATAATGGTAAAAGACAGATCATCGACGCAGACCCCACTGCTATTGTCGCAACCGCAGCGATTCAACCAGAAGAACCAACAGATCCTGAAAAAATGGAGTGACTTTTTCATTCACAGATGTGGGTGAAGGGGACCCCATTGCATTTTATTGTTGATAGCGGAAGCCAGAGGAACCTCATCTCAGTAGAGATCGTGAAACAGTTGGGATTGTCGACAACACCACACCCACAGCCATACAACATCGGGTGGCTTCGGCAAGGATGAGATCCTCGTGTCAACCAATAGTGTCGATTCTCATACGGCATCCAACCCTTCAAGGATGAGGTATTATGCGATGTTTCCCCACTAGATGTTTGTGATGTTCTCTTGGGCCTGCCATATATGTGGAAGCACCATGTTATTTATGAGTCTCGACCTCGTAGTGTTATTGTCACTTTGGGGGGTCATCTCTACAGAATACAAGAGGTATTTCCCACTACTGTTCCACCTAAAAAGTGTCGCAAAGTAGTATCTCATACTGTAAAATTTATCTTCTTCACAATCTGTTCAAAAGGACAACAGAAGGACACTGCAACCACTACAACCTCGCCCCAAGCACCTTCTATCCTACAGAAGCAGGTCGACAAGGCTGCAGCAAAATGCAAAGATTCCTTCTGCAAAACATCCTCTCATGTATCTTGACTTGTTGAACATCCTCAACCTCAATGGGTTCATGATAGACTTCCACAAACTGAGCAGTGCAATGTCTCCAGCAAGACAAGCAACTCACCAAGATGCAGGTTCAACAAACGCTTTTCCTTCTCCCCAAGGAACTCAATGAAATGGAGACCATTGCTTCCTAAGGAGGGAGGATTGATCCAGGCAGATATCGGTGGCCACCCACCTTTTCCAACTGGCTCAAAACAACTTTCTGGCAATTTTGACAATTTACTATTTTTAGCAGGTTTTAACTTCCGGGGCCATTTTGAGGGCCTAAATGAAGGTTTTTCGCGATCAAGGTTCTCAATGATATCTAAAGGTATCATTGAGCCCCCAAAATGAATCTCCTCGACAATACCTTTCCAATGAGCTATCATACGCCTAAAACAGAGATCGTATGCAAAAGTTACGACCCCGGGAAGTTGATGTACTAACTTACCCAAACGGGGCCCACATGACTTTTGGCACTTCATCTCCTAGGGTTAAGTTTTTGGATGTCTTGGAATTTTTTCATTCCCATTTATTGTAAAAGGGCCTTCAAAGCCTCATTGTAACCATCTTCTTGCAAATGCGAGTAGGCATCACATCTCTTCTCAGAGATAAGTTGCCACCATTCTAGCGAGTCTTTCACTCTGTATTTTTACAGTCTCTGTACATTTATTTCATTAATAGAAATCATGTATTACTGTATATCTGTGTTTATGGTTGCATCTCCGATACAATTATGTTATATTATTGAATATCTGTGATATCTCTGTGCATTTCTTTATTATATCTTTGATCTCATTTCGTGCCGAAAATAATCTGGATCAGTAGTATTAGAGCAGACTGCTCTTGATCATTTTTTTTTATGCATGTCCCCGACGAGGTCTGAGTATATCAAGTTGGGTCTCGAGCTTGTCTCTCTTGAATACAATCGATCTCGCACACCCAAGAAACCCTCAATGGCGGAAGAAAAGAAAAACGACGGAGTAGACGATCCTATCAATCTGTTGCTTGAGCAAGCTCTCACGCGACAGAGGGACGAAATGATGGAGAATTTTTCCCACATCTTTCAATGCCTGCCAATCACATCAGGCGCATCTTCATCTAGCGGACACTTTGGAGGCACCTCGTCTTTCAGGGTACAAGTTAATTTTGATATTCCTGTATTTGAAGGACAGATAGATGCAGAAGCCCTAGAAAAATGGTTAACTCTGGTAGAAGGTTATTTCTCTGTTCACAATTTTTATGACAAAGAAAAGATCACCTTTGCACTCCTCAAAGATCTCCCTCATGTCAAACATTGGTGGGAAACTTACTGGGAGCAAAGTTCCACAAAGGAGTCTGGAATATATGGGGCCTATCCCACCTAGGATTTTTTCGTGGATGCGGTAAAAGAACAGTATTACCCAATTGGCAACTATGAGGACCAATACATGAGATGAACCACATTGCGAAAAGAGAGGGGCCAAGTAGTTTCAGAGTTCACCAGTACCTTCCATACCTTGCGCACCAAGTTGGGTATCAAAGACTCCGAGCGACATTTGGTTCTGAAATACCGTGGGGCTCTACACAGATACATCCAAACTGAAATGGATTTTCTGGACATATCATCACTTGGTGTTTCTTATCGATATGTTGATAAAATTGAGCAGAAATTTAAGCACTAGAACAAATGGGAATTCAGGTCTACAAATCCGCAACAACCAAAGTATGACAAAGACGACCCGAACAAATAGTGTCCCGAAAACCAGTCCAAGACACAGGAAAAGAAGGGTCACGGGAAGACAAAGAAGGACACCGGAAAATGGTGCGAGTTCCACAAAAGCCCTTGGCACAACACCGATGAATGTTGCTCAAAACAGTCATTGGTGGCCGAGATCAAAGACAATTAGCCAAACCTTGATTCAGAATCTGATTTTGAAAATAATGGTAAAAGACAGATCATCGACGCAGACCCCACTGCTATTGTCACAACCACAGCAATTCAACCAGAAGAACCAATAGATCCTAAAGAAAAGGAGCGCCTTTTTCATTCACAAATGTGGGTGAAGGGGACCCCGCTGCATTTTATTTTTTATAGCGGAAGGTAGAAGAACCTCATCTCAGTAGATGTCGTCAAACAGTTGGGATTGTCGACAACACCACACCCATAGCCATACAACATTGGGTGGCTTCGGCAAGGAAAAGATCTCCGTGTCAAACAACAGTGTTGATTGTCATACGACATCAAACCCTTCAAGGATGAGGTATTATGTGATGTTGCCCCACTGGATGTCTGTGATGTTCTCTTGGGCCATACATATATGTGGAAGTGCCATGCTATTTATGAGTCTCGACCTCGTAGTGTTATTATCACTTTGGGGTGTCATCTCTACAAAATACCAGAGGTAGTTCCCACTACTGTTCCACCTAAAAAGTGTTGCAAAGTAGTATCTCATACTGCAAAATTTAGCTTCTTCACAATCTGTTCAAAAGGAGAACAGAAGGACACTGCAACCACTACAGCCTCGCCCCAAGCACCTTATATCCTACAGAAGCAGGTTGACAAGGCTGCAGCAAAATGCAAAGATTCCTTCTGCACAACATCCTCTCATGTAGCTCGACTTGTTGAACATCCTCAACCTCAACGGGCTCATGATAGACTTCCACAAATTGAGCAGTGCAACGTCTCCAGCAAGACAAGCAGCTCACCAAGATGCAGATTCAACAAACACTTTTCCTTCTCCCCAAGGAAATCAACGCAATGGATACCATTTCTTCCTAAGGAGGGAGGATATATCCAAGCGGATATCGGTGGCCACCCACCTTTTCCAATTGGCTCAAAACAGCTTTCTGGCAATTTTGACAATTTACTATTTTTAGCAGGTTTTAACTTCCGGGGCCATTTTGAGGGCCTAAATGAATGTTTTTCAAGATCGATGTTCTTAATGATATCCGAACGCATCATTGAGCCCCAAGAATGAATCTCCTCGACGATACCTTTCCAATGAGCTATCATATGCCTAAAACGAAGATCGTATGCAAAAGTTACGACCCCGGAAAGTTGATGTACTAATTTACCCAAACAAGGCCCACATGACTTTTGGCGCTTCATCTCCTAGGGTTAGGTTTTTGGATGTCTAGGACTTTTGGCATTCGTGTTTATTATAAAAGGGCCTTCAGAGCCTCATTGTAACCATCTTCTTGCGAATGCGAGTAGGTGTCACATCTCTTCTCAGAGATAAGTTGCCACCATTCTAGTGAGTCTTTCACTCTGTATTTTTACAGTCTCTGTACATTTCTTTCATTAATAGAAATCATGTATTACTATATATCTGTGTTTATGGTTGCATCTCTGATACAAGTATGTTATATTATTGAATATCTGCAATATCTCTATGCATTTCTTTATTATATCTCCGATCTCATTTCGTGTCGAAAATAATCTTGATCAGTGGTATCAGAGCAGGCTACTCTTGATCATTTTTTTCAGTGCATGTCCCTGACGAGGTCTGAGTATAGCAAGTTGGGTCTCGAGCTTGTCTCTCTTGAAGACAACAGATCTCGCACACCCAAGAAACCCTCAATGGCGGAAGAAAACAAAAACGACAGAGTAGACGATCCTATCAATCTGTTGCTTGAGCAAGCTCTCACGCGACAGAGAGACGAAATGATGGAGAATTTTGCCCACATCCTTCAACGCCTACCGATAGCCTCAAGCACATCTTCATCAAGCGGCCACTTTGGAGGCACCTTGCCTTTCAAGGTACAAGTTAATTTTGATATTCCTGTATTTGAAGGACAGATAGATGCAGAAGCCCTAGAAAAATGGTTAACTCTGCTAGAAGGTTATTTCTCTGTTCACAATTTTTCTGACAAAGAAAAGATCACCTTTGCACTCTCAAAGCTCTCCTTCATGTCAAACATTGGTGGGAAAATTACTGGGAGCAAAGTTCCACAGAGGAATCTGGAATATATGGAACCGATCCCACCTAGGATTGTTTCGTGGATGCGGTAAAAAAACAGTATTACCCTGTTGGCAACTATGAGGACCAGTACATGAGATGGACCACATTGTGGCAAGAGAGGGGCCAAGCAGTTTTGGAGTTCACCAATACCTTCCATACCTTGCGCACCAAGCTGGGTATCAAAGACTCTGAGCGACATTTGGTTCTAAAATACCGTGGGGCTCTACACAGATACATCCAAACTAAAATGGATTTTCTGGACATCTCATCACTCGGTGCTGCTTATCGATATGCTGTTAAAATTGAGCAGAAATTTAAGCACCAAAAAAAATGGGAATTCGGGTCTACAAATCCACAACAACCAAAGCAGGACAAAGACGACGCGAACAAGCAGTCTCCCGAAAACCAATCCAAGACACCGGAAAAGAAGGGTCACGGGAAGACAAAGAAGGACACCGGAAAATGGTGCGAGTTCCACAAAATCCCTTGGCACAACACCGATGAATGTTGCTCAAAACAGTCATTGGTGGCCAAGATCAAAGACAAGGAGCCAAACCTTGATTCTAAATCTGATTCTGAAAATAATAGTAAAAGACATATCATCGACGCAAACCCCACTGCTGTTGTCGCGACTGCAGCAATTCAACCAGAAGAACCAACAGATCCTGAAGAAGGGGAGAGCCTTTTTCATTCATAGATGTGGGTGAAGGGGACCCCACTGCATTTTATTGTTGATAGTGGAAGCCAGAAGAACCTCATCTCAGTAGAGGTCGTCAAACAGTTGGGATTGTCAATAACACCACACCCACAGCCATACAACATTGGGTGGCTTCGGCAAGGATGAGATCTCTGTGTCAACCAATAGTGTCGATTGTCATACGGCATCCAACCCTTCAAGGATGAGGTATTATGTGATGTTTCCCCACTGGATGTCTATGATGTTCTCTTGGGCCAGCCATATATGTGGAAGCGCCATGCTATTTATGAGTCTCGAACTCGTAGTGTTATTGTCACTTTGGGGGGTCATCTCTACAGAATACCAGAGGTAGTTCCCACTACTGTTCCACCTAAAAAGTGTCACAAAGTAGTATCTCATACTACAAAATTTATCTTCTTCGCAATCTGTTCAAAAGGAGAACAGAAGGACACTGCAACCACTACAGCCTCACCCCAAGCACCTTCTATCCTATAGAAGCAGGTCAAAAAGGCTGCAGCAAAATGCAAAGACTCCTTCTGCACAACGTCCTCTCATGTAGCTCGACTTGTTGAACATCCTCAACCTCAATGGGTTCATGATAGACTTTCACAAACTAAGCAGTGCAACGTCTTCAGCAAGACAAGAAGCTCACCAAGATGCAGATTCAACAAATGCTTTTCCTTCTCCCCAAAGAACTCAATGCAATGGATACCATTGCTTCCTAAGGAGGGAGGATTGATCCAGGCGAATATCGGTGGCCACCCACCTTTTCCAACTGGCTCAAAACAGCTTTCTGGCAATTTTGATAATTTACTATTTTTAGCAAGTTTTAACTTCCGGGGCCATTTTGAGGGCCTAAATGAAGGTTTTTTCAGATCGAGGTTCTCAATGATAGTTGATGGCATCATTGAGCCCCCAAAATGACTCTCCTCGATGATACCTTTCCAACGAGCTATCATACGCCTAAAACGGAGATCGTATGCAAAAGTTACGACCCCGAGAAGTTGATGTACTAACTTACCCAAACAGGGCCCACATGACTTTTGGCACTTCATCTCCTAGGGTTAGGTTTTTGAATGTCTAGGACTTTTGGCATTCCTGTTTATTGTAAAAGGGGCTTCAGAGCCTCATTGTAACCATCTTCTTGTGAATGTGAATAGCCGTCACATCTCTTCTCAGAGATAAGCTGCCACCATTCTAGCGAGTCTTTCACTCTGTATTTTTACAGTCTCTGTACATTTTTTTCATTAATAGAAATCGTGTATTATTGTATATCTGTGTTTATGGTTGCATCTCCGATACAATTATGTTATATTATTGAATATCTACGATATCTCTGTGCATTTCTTTATTATATCTCCGATCTCATTTCGTGCCGAAAATAATCCGGATCAGTGGTATCAGAGCAGGCTACTCTTGATTGTTTTTTTCAATGCATGTCCCCGACGAGGTCATAGTATAGCAAGTTAGGTCTCGATCTTGTCTCTCTTGAAGACAATCAATCTCGCACACCCAAGAAACCCTCAATGGTGGAAGAAAACAAAAACGACGGAGCAGACGATCCTATCAATCTGTTGCTTGAGAAAGCTCTCACGTGACAGAGGGACGAAATGATGGAGAATTTTTCCCACATCCTTCAACGCCTGCCGATAGCATCGGGGGCATCTTCATCAAGTGGCCACTTTGGAGGCACCTTTCCTTTCAAGGTACAAGTTAATTTTGATATTCCTGTATTTCAAGGACAGATAGATGCCGAAGCCCTAGAAAAATGGTTAACTCTGCTAGAAGGTTATTTCTCTCTTCACAATTTTTCTGACAAGGAAAAGATCACCTTTGCAAGCCTCAAATCTCTCCCTCATGTCAAACATTGGTGGGAAACTTACTGGGAGCAAACATCCACAGAGGAGTCTGGAATATATGCGGTCGATCCCACCTAGGAATTTTTCGTGGATGCGGTAAAAGAACAGTATTACCCTGTTGGCAACTATGAGGACCAGTACATGAGATGGACCACATTGCATCAAGAGAGGGGCCAAGAAGTTTCGGAGTTCACCAATACCTTCCATACCTTGCGCACTAAGCTGGGTATCAAAGACTCCGAGAGACATTTGGTTCTGAAATACCGTGGGGCTCTACACAGATACATCCAAACAGAAATGGATTTTCTGGACATCTCATCACTCGGTCCTGCTTATCGATATGCTTTAAAATTGAGCAGAAATTTAAGCACCATAACAAATGGGAATTCGGGTCTACAAATCCACAACAACCAAAGTATGACAAAAACGGCCCGAACAAACAATCTCCCGAAAACCAGTCCAAGACACAGGAAAAGAAGGGTCATGGGAAGACAAAGAAGGACACCGAAAAATAGTGCGAGTTCCACAAAAGCCCTTGGCACAACACCGATGAATGTCGCTCAAAACAGTCATTGGTGGCCGAGATCAAAGACAAGGAGCCAAACCTTGATTCTGAAATTGATTCTGAAAATAATGGTAAAAGACAGGTCATTGACGCAGACCCCACTGCTATTGTCGCGACCACAGCAATTCAACCAGAAGAACCAACAGATCCTAAAGAAGGGGAGCGACTTTTTCATTCACAGATGTGGGTGAAGGGGACCCCGCTGCATTTTATTGTTGATAGCGGAAGCCAAAAGAACCTCATCTCAGTAGAGGTCATCAAATAGTTGGGATTGTCTACAAAACCACACCCACAGCCATACAACATCGGGTGGCTTCGGCAAGGATGAGATCTCCATGTCAACAAACAGTGTCGATTGTCATACGGCATCCAACCCTTCAAGGATGACGTATTATGTGATCTTACCCCACTGGATGTCTGTTATGTTCTCTTGGGCCAGCCATATATGTGGAAGCGCCATGCTATTTATGAGTCTCGACCTCATAGTGTTATTGTCACTTTGGGGGGTCATCTCTACAGAATAAAAGAGGTAGTTCCCACTACTGTTCCACCTAAAAAGTGTCGCAAAGTAGTATCTCATACTGCAAAATTTAGCTTCTTCACAATTTGTTCAAAAGGAGAACAGAAGGACACTACAACCACTACAACCTCGCCCCAAGCACCTTCTATCCTACAGAAGCAGGTCGACAAGGCTGCAGCAATATGAAAATATTCCTTCTCCACAACATCCTCTCATGTAGCTCGACTTGTTGAACATCCTCAACCTCAACGGGTTCATGATAGACTTCCACAAACTGAGCAGTGCAACATCTCCAGAAACACAAGCAGCTCACCAAGATGCACATTCAACAAACGCTTTTCCTTCTCCCAAAGGAACTCAATGCAATGGAGACCATTGCTTCCTAAGGAGGGAGGATTGATCTAGGCAGATATCGGTGGCCACCCACCTTTTCCAACTGGCTCAAAACAGCTTTCTGGCAATTTTGACAATTTACTATTTTTAGCAGGTTTTAACTTCCGGGGCCATTTTGAGGGCCTAAATGAAGGTTTTTTGAGATCAAATTCTTGAATGATAGCTAAATGCATCATTGAGTCCCCAAAATGAATCTCCTCAACGATACCTTTCCAACGAGCTATCATACGCCTAAAACGGAGATCGTATGCAAAAGTTACGACCCCGGGAAGTTGATGTACTAACTTACCCAAACGGAGCCCACATGACTTTTGGCGCTTCATCTCCTAGGGTTAGGTTTTTGGATGTCTAGGACTTTTGGCATTCCTGTTTCTTGTAAAAGGGCCTTCAGAGCCTCATTGTAACCATCTTCTTACGAATGCGAGTAGCCGTCACATCTCTTCTCAAAGATAAGCTGCCACCATTCTAGCGAGTCTTTCACTCTGTATTTTTACAGTCTCTGTAAATTTCTTTCATTAATAGAAATTGTGTATTACTGTATATCTATGTTTATGGTTTCATCTCTGATACAATTGTGTTATATTATTGAATATCTGTGATATCTCTGTGCATTTCTTTATTATATCTCCGATCTCATTTCGTGCCGAAAATAATCCGGATCAGTGGTATCAGAGCAGGCTGCTCTTGATCGTTTTTTTCAGTGCATGTCCCCGAGGAGGTCTGAGTATAGCAAGTTGGGTCTCGAGCTTATCTCTCTTGAAGACAATCAATCTTGTACACCCAAGAAACCCTCAATGGTGGAAGTAAAGAAAAACGATGGAGCAGACGATCCTATCAATCTGTTGCTTGAGCAAGCTCTCACGCGACAGAGGGACGAAATGATGGAGAATTTTGCCCACATCCTTCAACGTTTGTCGATAGCATCAGGCGCATCTTCATCAAGCGGGCACTTTGGAGGCACCTCACCTTTCAAGGTACAAGTTAATTTTGATATTCCTGTATTTGAAGGACAGATAGATGCAGAAGCCCTAGAAAAATGGTTAACTCTACTAGAAGGTTATTTCTTTGTTCACAATTTTTATAACAAGGAAAAGATCACCTTTGCACTCCTCAAAGCTCTCCCTCATGTCAATCATTGGTGGGAAACTTACTGGGAGCAAAGTTCCACAGAGGAGTCTGGAATATATGGGGTCGATCCCACCTGGGATTTTTTCGTGGATGCAGTACAAGAACAGTATTACCCTGTTGGCAACTATGAGGACTAGTACATGAGATGGACCACATTGCGGCAAGAGAGGGGCCAAGCAGTTTCGGAGTTCACCAATACCTTCCATACCTTGCGCAACAAGCTGGGTATCAAAGACTATGAGCAACATTTGGTTCTGAAATACCGTGGGGCTCTACATAGATACATCCAAACTGAAATGGATTTTCTAGACATCTCCTCACTCGATGCTCCTTATCGATATGCTATTAAAATTGACCAGAAATTTAAGCACCAGAACAAACGGGAATTCGGGTCTACAAATCCGCAACAACCAAAGTATGACAAAGATGGCCCAAACAAACAGTCTCTCGAAAACCAGTCCAAGACATAGGAAAAGAAGGGTCACATGAAGGCAAAGAAGGACACCGAAAAATGGTGTGAGTTCCACAAAAGCCCTTGGCACAACACTGATGAATGTCGCTCAAAATAGACATTGGTGGCTGAGATCAAAGACAATGAGCCAAACCTTGATTCAAAATCTGATTCTGGAAATAATGGTAAAAGACATATCATCGACGCAGACCCCACTGCTATTGTCGCGACCGCAGCAATTCAACCAGAAGAACCAACAGATCCTGAAGAAGGGGAGCGCCTTTTTCTTTCACAGATGTGGGTGAAGGGGACCCTGCTGCATTTTATTGTTGATAGCGAAAGCCAGAAGAACCTCATCTCAATAGAAGTCGTCAAACAGTTGGGATTGTCGACAACACCACACTCACATCCATACAACATCGGGTGGCATCGACAAGGATGAGATCTCCATGTCAACCAACAGTGTCGATTTTCATACGACATCCAACCCTTCAAGGATGAGGTATTATGTGATGTTGCCCCACTGGATGTCTGTGATGTTCTCTTGGGCCAACCATATATGTGGAAGCGCCATGTTATTTATGAGTCTCGACCTCGTAGTGTTATTGTCACTTTGGGGGGTCATATCTACAGAATACCAGAGGTAGTTCCCACTACTGTTCCACCTAAAAAGTGTCGCAAAGTAGTATCTCATACTGCCAAATTTAGCATCTTCACAATCTGTTCAAAAGGAGAACAGAAGGACACTGCAACCACTACAGCCTCGCCCCAAGCCCCTTCTATCCTACAGAAGCAGGTTGACAAGGCTGCAGCAAAATGCAAAGATTTCTTCTGCACAACATCCTCTCATGTAGCTCAACTTGTTGAACATCCTCAACCTCAACGGGTTCATGATAGACTTCCACAAACTGAGCAGTGCAACGTCTCCAGCAAGACAAGCAGTTCACCAAGATGCAGATTCAACAAACGCTTTTCCTTCTCCCCAAGGAACTCAACGCAATGAAGACCATTGATTCCTAAGGAGGGAGGATTGATCCAGGCGGATATCGGAGGCCACCCACCTTTTCCAACTGGCTCAAAACAGCTTTCTGGCAATTTTGACAATTTACTATTTTTAGCAGGTTTTAACTTCCAGGGCCATTTTGAGGGCCTGAATGAAGGTTTTTTGAGATCAAGGTTCTCAATTAAAACTGAAGGAATCATTGAGCCCCCAAAATGAATCTCCTCGATGATACCTTTCCAACGAGCTATCATACGCCTAAAACGGAGATCGTATGCAAAAGTTACGACCCCGGGAATTTGATGTACTAACTTACCCAAACGGGGCCCACATGAATTTTGGCGCTTCATCTCCTAGGTTTAGGTTTTTGGATGTCTAGGACTTTTTGCATTACCATTTATTGTAAAATGTCTCTCAAATCCTCTTTGTAACCATCTTCTTTTGAATGCGAGTAGTCGTCTCATCTCTTCTCAGAGATAAGTTGCCACCATTCTAGCGAGTCTTTCACTCTGTATTTTTACAGTCTCTGTACATTTTTTTCATTAATACAAATCATGTATTACTGTATATCTGTGATTATGGTTGCATCTCCGATACAATTATGTTATATTATTGAATATCTGTGATATCTGTGTGCATTTATTTATTATATCTCCGATCTCATTTCGTGCCGAAAATAATCCGGATCAATGCTATCAGAGCAGGCTACTCTTGATCGTTTTTTTCAGTGCATGTCCCCGATGAGGTCTGAGTATAGCAAGTTGGGTGTCGAGCTTGTCTCTCTTGAATACAATCGATCTCGCACACCCAAAAAACCCTCAATGGCGGAATAAAAGAAAAATGACGCAGCAGATGATCCTATCAATCTGTTGCTTGAGCAAGCTCTCACGCGACAGAGGGACGAAATGATGGAGAATTTTTCCCACATCCTTCAATGCCTGCCAATCGCATCAGGTGCATATTCATCTAGCGGACACTTTGGAGGCACCTCGTCTTTCAAGGTACAAGTTAATTTTGATATTCCTGTATTTGAAGGACAGATAGATGCAGAAGCCCTAGAAAAATGGTTAACTCTGGTAGAAGGTTATTTCTTTGTTCACAATTTTTCTGACAAGGAAAAGATCACCTTTGCACTCCTCAAAGATCTCCCTCATGTCAAACATTGGTGGGAAACTTACTGGGAGCAAAGTTCCACAAAGGAGTCTGGAATATATCGGGCCTATCCCACCTGGGATTTTTTCATGGATGTGGTAAAAGAACAGTATTACCCTGTTGGAAACTATGAGGACCAGTACATGAGATGAACAACATTGTGGAAAGAGAGGGGCCAAGCAGTTTCGGAGTTGACCAACACCTTCCATACCTTGTGCACCAAGTTGGGTATCAAAGACTTCGAGCGACATTTGGTTCTGAAATACCGTGGGGCTCTACACAGATACATCCAAACTGAAATGGATTTTCTGGACATCTCATCACTCGGTCTTTTTTATCGATATGTTGTTAAAATTGAGCAGAAATTTAAGCACCAGAACAAACGGGAATTCGGGTCTACAAATCCGCAACAACCAAAGTATGACAAAGATGGCCCGAACAAACAGTCTCCCGAAAACCAGTCTAAGACACAGGAAAAGAAGGGTCACGGGAAGACAAAGAAGGACACCGGAAAATGGTGCGAGTTCCACAAAATCCCTTGGCACAAAACTGATGAATGTCTCTCAAAACAGTCATTGGTGGTCGAGATCAAAGACAAGGAGCCAAACCTTGATTCAGAATCTGATTCTGAAAATAATGATAAAAGACATATCATCGACACAAACCCCACTGCTATTGTTGTGACCACAGCAATTCAACTAGAAGAACCAACAGATCCTGAAGAAGGGGAGCGCCTTTTTCATTCACGGATGTGGGTGAAGGCGACCCCGCTGAAATTAATTGTTTATAGCAGAAGCCAGAAGAACCTCATCTCAGTAGAGGTCGTCAAACAATTGGGATTTTCGACAACACCACACCCACATCCATGCAACATCGGGTGACTTCGGCAATGATGAGATCTCTGTGTCAACCAATAGTGTCGATTGTCATATGGCATCCATCCCTTCAAGGATGAGGTATTATGTGATGTTTCCCCACTGGATGTCTGTGATGTTCTCTTGGGCCAGCCATATATGTGGAAGCGCCATGCTATTTATGAGTCTCGAACTCGTAGTGTTATTGTCACTTTGGGGGGTCATCTCTACAGAATACCAGAGGTAGTTCAAACTACTGTTCCACCTAAAAAGTGTCGCAAAGTAGTATCTCATACTACAGAATTTACCTTCTTCGCAATCTGTTCAAAAGGAGAACAGAAGGACACTGCAACCACTACAGCCTCACCCCAAGCACCTTCTATCCTACAGAAGCAGGTCAACAAGGCTGCAACAAAATGCAAAGATTCCTTCTGCACAACGTCCTCTCATGTAGCTCGACTTGTTGAACATCCTCAACCTCAACGGGTTCATGATAGACTTCCACAAACTAAGCAGTGCAACGTCTCCAGCAAGACAAGAAGCTCACCAAGATGCAGATTCAACAAATGCTTTTCCTTCTCCCCAAGGAACTCAATGCAATGGAGACCATTGCTTCCTAAGGAGGGAGGATTGATCCAAGCGAATATTGGTGGCCACCCACCTTTTCCAACTGGCTCAAAACAACTTTCTGGCAATTTTGACAATTTACTATTTTTAGTAGGTTTTAACTTCTAGGGCCATTTTGAGGGCCTAAATGAAGGTTTTTTGAGATCGAGGTTCTCAATGATAGTCGAAGGCATCATTGAGCCCCCAAAATGACTTACCTCTATGATACCTTTCCAACAAGCTATCATACGCCTAAAACGGAGATCGTATGCAAAAGTTACGACCCCGAGAAGTTGTGTACTAACTTACCCAAACGGGGCCCACATGACTTTTGGCACTTCATCTCCTAGGGTTAGGTTTTTGAATGTCTAGGACTTTTGGCATTCCCATTTATTGTAAAAGGGGCTTCAGAGCCTCATTGTAACCATCTTCTTGCGAATGCGAGTAGCCGTAACATCTCTTCTCAAAGATAAGCTGCCACCATTCTAGCGAGTCTTTCACTCTGTATTTTTACAGTCTCTGTACATTTCTTTCATTAATAGAAATCATGTATTACTGTATATCTATGTTTATGGTTGCATCTTCGATACAATTATGTTATATTATTGAATATCTGCGATATCTCTGTGCATTTATTTATTATATCTCCGATCTCATTTCGTGCCGAAAATAATCCGGATTAATGGTATCAGAGCAAGCTGCTCTTGATCGTTTTTTTCAGTGCATGTCCCCGACGAGGTCTGAGTATAGCAAGTTGGGTCTCAAGCTTGTCTCTCTTGAATACAATCGATCTCGCACACCCAAGAAACCCTCAATGGCGGAAGAAAATAAAAACGACGGAGCAGACGATCCTATCAATCTGTTGCTTGAGCAAGCTCTCACGTGACACAGGGACGAAATGATGGAGAATTTTTCCCACATCCTTCAATGCCTGTCGATAGCATCAGGTGAATCTTCATCAAGTGGCCACTTTGGAGGCACCTCGCCTTTCAAGGTACAAGTTAATTTTGATATTCCTGTATTTGAAGGACAGATAGATGCAGAAGCCCTAAAAAAATGGTTAACTCTGCTAGAAGGTTATTTCTCTGTTCACAATTTTTCTAAGGAAAAGATCACCTTTGCACTCCTCAAAGCTCTCCCTCATGTCAAACATTGGTGGGAAACTTACTGGGAGCAAAGTTCCACAGAGGAGTTTGGAATATATGGGGCCAATCCCACCTGGGATTTTTTTGTGGATGCGGTAAAAGAACAGTATTACCCTGTTGGCAACTATGAGGACCAGTACATGAGATCTACCACATTGCGGCAAGAGAGGGGCCAAGCAGTTTTGGAGTTCACCAATACCTTCCATACCTTGCGCACCAAGCTGGGTATCAAAGACTCCGAGCGACATTTGGTTCTGAAATACCGTGGGGCTCTACATAGATACATCCAAACTGAAATGGATTTTATGGACATCTCATCACTCGGTCCTGCTTATCGATATGCTGTTAAAATTGAGCAGAAATTTAAGCACCAGAACTAACGGGAATTCAGGTCTACAAATCCGTAACAACCAAAGTATGACAAAGACGGCCCGATCAAACAGTCTCCCGAAAACCAGTCCAAGACACAGGAAAAGAAGGGTCACGGGAAGACAAAGAAGGACACCAAAAAATTGTGTGAGTTCCACAAAAGCCCTTGGCACAACACCGATGAATGTCGCTCAAAACAGTCAATGGTGGTCGAGATCAAAGACAAGGAGCCAAACCTTGATTTAGAATCTGATTCTGAAAATAATGGTAAAAGACAAATCATCGACACAGACCCCACTGCTATTATCACGACCGCAGCAATTCAACCAGAAGAACCAACAAATCCTGAAGAAGGGGAGCGCCTTTTTCATTCACAGATGTGGGTGAAGGGGACCCCGCTGCATTTTATTGTTGATAGGGGAAGCCAGAAGAACCTCATCTCAGTAGAGGTCATCAAACAGTTGGGATTGTCAACAACACCACACCCACAGCCATACAACATCGTGTGTCTTCGGCAAGGACGAGATCCCCGTGTCAACCAACAGTGTTGATTGTCATACGGCATCCAACCCTTCAAGGATGGGGTATTATGTGATGTTGCCCCATTGGATGTCTGTGATGTTCTCTTGGGCCAGACATATATGTGGAAGCGCCATGCTATTTATGAGTCTCAACCTAGTAGTGTTATTGTCACTTTGGGGGGTCATCTCTACAGAATACCAGAGGTAGTTCCCACTACTGTTACACCTAAAAAGTGTCGCAAAGTAGTATCTCATACTGCAAAATTTAGCTTCTTCACAATATGTTCAAAAGGAGAACAGAAGGACACTACAACCACTACAGCCTCGCCCCAAGCACCTTCTATCCTACAGAAGCAGGTCAACAAGGTTGTAGAAAAGTGCAAAGGTTCCTTCTGCACAACATCCTCTCATGTAGCTTGACTTGTTGAACATCGTCAACCTCTACGGGTTCATGATAGACTTCCACAAACTGAACAGTGCAACATCTCCAGCAAGACAAGCAGCTCACCAAGATGCAGATTCAACAAACGCTTTTCCTTCTCCCCAAGGAACTCAACGCAATGGAGACCATTGCTTCCTAAGGAGGGAGGATTGATCCAGGCGGATATCGGTGGCCACCCACCTTTTCTAACTGGCTCAAAACAACTTTCTGGCAATTTTGACAATTTACTATTTTTAGCAGGTTTTAACTTCCGGGGCCATTTTGAGGGCCCAAATGAAGGTTTTTCGAGATCAAGGTTCTCAATGATAGCTGAAGGCATCATTGATCCCCGAAAATGAATCTCCTCGACGATACCTTTCCAACAAGCTATCATACGCCTAAAATGGAGATCATATGCAAAGGTTACGACCCCGGGAAGTTGATGTACTAACTTACCCAAACGGGGCCCACATGACTTTTGGCGCTTCATCTCCTAGGGTTAGGTTTTTGGATGTCTAGGACTTTTGGCATTCCCGTTTATTGTAAAAGGGCTTTCAGAGCCTCATTGTAACCATCTTCTTGCGAATGCGAGTAGCCGTCACATCTCTTCTCAGAGATAAGCTGCCACCATTCTAGCGAGTCTTTCACTCTGTATTTTTACAGTCTCTGTACATTTATTTCATTAATAGAAATCGTGTATCACTGTATATATGTGTTTATAGTTGCATCTCTGATACAATTATGTTATATTATTGAATATCTGCGATATCTCTGTGCATTTCTTTATTATATCTCCGATCTCATTTCATGCCAAAAATAATCCGGATCACTCCATGTTACGATAATCTTGCATCCACCTACCTTGGGCTTTGGTCAAGTACAGATTGTGCGATAACAGGTCATGTTACTTTCATCCTTAGATTATGAAGCCATCCTCTATGCTCCCATATCTATTGGACGGGCCAGTATGATGGTTCTAGCGATGGTGTGCGTAGGTAGGTGGGTTCGAGCAAGAGAACTATGAATGTTAGATCTTATATTGTCAAAGAGTATGCCATGGCATCCTGCTTTCATGTGCAGAGACTTATTGCGGGTATGATATAATCTTTCTTATGTAGTTTCCATGAAATGTGATCTTAAGACATTATGTGTAAGCTCCCTATTCAAAAACGTTTTATCATTTCTCAACAAGATTGGAAATTACCAAATACACTTAACTCTCTATTTCTTCTTTTTTCTGAATTTAAAATTAAATTTTTCAGACGGTATTAACTTACATATTGTAGGTTTGGTTTATGATGTTGGGGAGCAAAAATGGTTATTCTTTGTTGAATGGTGAAACGTCCGCTCAAATCTTTCATTTAATGGCTTTGTCACGCGCTTCAAGCCCTTGCATGTGAGTCGAATGGGATGGCGATGTATTGTATGTCATATGCATGGGTAATGGTTTGACCGTAGAGATTTTATTGTGTGGTATCCTCCACATTGAATCCTTTAGGGTATTAAAGAGTGGCATGCCAAATTAAATGTCAAAATAGAGATTCTATTATAATCAGAGCGCATGCGCATACAAGAGTATTCTTAGTTTTTAGGCCAGTGTCCAACAAATGTGAACAGAGAAGATGCTTCATTCATTCCTAGTATGAATATATATTATGTCTCTCATCTTTTCTTTCATTTTCAATGCATGTGTTGTTGCATATGTGTGTTTTTTTCTTGTAATTTTCTCTCTTATTGCAAATATGTTTCTCTTATCAACTTGGTATTGGTAATGGTTTGGAAGCACCTTATGAGGAGGATGGATTGGAAACAACAACACCAACTTTTGCATCGAAGGACGATGAAAATGATGTAACCAACCATTCAAAAAAAAATAGCATACATCTGAAGTACGGGACCAGGAGGAAGATTATATTGTAGTAGAATATGAGGACTGTGCACTTATTTTTTCTTTTGAAGAACATTTTAGTTGTATCATTTTGAAATGGTTTCTTGGGCTATAACTTTGTTTATATCGTATTAATAAGCACACTTCCACTTTTCTACAACTGAAATTGTGCCCGATGAAGTCCTGAAACAATTTTCAAGATTGGACACATTTGGCACTCATGATATCTTAAAAAAAGAGCTAAAGGACATTGAAGCCCCTGAGTCAGCAGGGACAAATCAAACTCCATCCAAGTCGAACCTATCTGGGCGAGACTATGGTACCAATATGTTTCATGTTTTATTTTAAATTTGGGTAAGGTTAATTTCATTTATATCTGGTGACCAAAAATTAGATCAGGTAAAGTCAAGTCTTATGTCAAGGTTCATGGACGAGAAGAATTCAAAACCATACATGCAAGAATTTTGCTACTAACTACAAAATACTTGATTTTCTAAAAAACGAACTGGATAAACATATAGAGATATAAATACTCTCAAAAGCTAAAGTTAAATTATGATGGATGGCTTACATGACTTGTATGCAGATAATTCAGTTAAACAAATAGGGATGAGGGAAAATATTTGAAACATGAACAAGAAAACAGTAACGTAGGTGGAGCTTCGAAATTGGAGGCCTAGCACGTGATATTACCATTTATATGCAATTTTCTTTACATACATAATAGAGCAATTTTATTTACATTAATGAACAGAGGAGATTACATAACCTCTAGAATACAAAATGAACCTTTGTATGCAGTCCTCTTATACCTCACCTAACACTTCACGGCACGTGAAATTCATGGCAAGGAAAAATGGTGGTGTTGGTTGCGTGTAGTTCTCATCTGCCTCACTTGACATTTCACGGCAAGGGACCTGGCAATTTATGGAAAGGGAAAATTAATGAGGTGGGAAGGAAAAAATCACAGGAGTTACACCATCAAAAAATGGATATGCCGGTTAATTTTAAAAAAATAAAACACAAGGAGTGTTTAAAATAAAACATATGGCAACGTTTAATTCGTCTTCGACAGACAATGAAAAATCTCAAGATATGTCCCCTTAGAAGAATGCCTTCGTCATAAATACTCCCCCAAGGGATAAAAATCTAAAAAATACCCCTTTTGATCTATCGTCGCCAAATTCAGTAACTTCAATCTTCATTAGATCCAAACCAAAGCTTCACACAGCCTCCAAGAGAGCATCACCATTCATAGAGAAATTTCTCCCACTCTAATACCATGTTGAAAACAAAGGAGAAAGGCCCAAAACCAAAGCTTCACATAGCCTCCAAAAGAGCATCACCATAATCACAGTGAAATTTTGCAATTTTACCTGCTCTAATACCATGTTCAAAACAAAGTATAAAGACCTTGTCACATGTTTTACATCAAAACATAAAAAATTACCATATTGAATGTATAGTGGAGAACATATCACACCACTGTCTAACCACCATATTAATAAGACACCACTATTGAGAAATGGAGCTCAAAGATTAATAAGAGACCATTGTTGAGAAATGTAGCTCAAGGAGGAACTTTTTGGACAGATTTTAGAGTGAACATGGAAGAAGTGGCTTGAGACATCTTCGAAAAAATGGTCAGTAATTCTATTTTGTACTTCACTTGGGATAAAGTGAAATATCTTATATTTTTTAGTTGAGTTTAATAAAGTCCGTAGAAAGTGGTCCCCTTATGTTTGTGAGTCTCTAAACACAAAGGGGGAGACTATTACCCTTAATACTTTACTTTATGTTCTAATTTCACTTTGACTTAAGATATTTAAGTCACAAGTGAAATATCTCACTTAAGTCATAAAGTGACAATTAATTCACTTTGTGGGTGAATTAATAGACATAAAGAAAACTAAGGAAACTTGAGAAAGTGAGATTTTTTAGATTAAATCTCACCCATTGATTAGACATGACTAGATTGAATCTAGGCCATTGGTCTTTTAGGTTTGGCCAAAGAGAGGCTAAAGGAGGAAAAAGGGTAAGGATGATATTCATTCTTCACTTGAGAGAGGTGAGTGAAGAGAGGAAGAGAGGAGAAGAGGTTTTTGTGGAGAAAAGGCAAAGTGAAAGAGGGTGCACAATGAGAGCTTGAGTTCCAAGCTTGGAGAGGGTGCATTGTGCTTGGTATAGGGGCACATCTTTGGAGGAGGCGCACTTGGATATATTGGGCGCACTATTGGAATAGGGCGCAAGTGTTGAAGAGGAGGTAGGGTGCACCAAAGAGAAAAGGGGGCGCACTTATCTATTACTTCAACAAAATCTTCAAGGGCAGCTCATAAGAGGTGCATGTAAAGGACACAAGGGCTTCTTAATGAACAATTTCACTCTGAATCCATAATAAGATATATCATAATAATTGATTGTAAAAATATGATGATATTACAAAGATATGGTTTGCCTATATATAAATGCACTTTATGGTTTTTTTGAAGAGTCATGACTTTTAGTCATGAACTTTTATTACATTAATGTTTAATTTTACTTTATTTATTATTTTAATGTCTTTATATTATATTATTTATTTATTGTAACATTGTCTTTCCCTTAAATATTGATTTGTCCTCAAAGCAATGGTAAGGAAGGATGTAACTGGCGAAAGTGCTGTGAGTCCCATGTTGCGTATTCTTCCGGTAAATTTTTCGATTTAATCAGATATTCCTTGATTACTCGAGAACGTAATATCTTTTCCCGGGTGGCGATAATGGTTTCGGGCTCTAAAATGATTCTTCCTTCCTCATCCAACATAGGAAGTATAGTTTGCGCCTTTTGTTGTTTCCCCGAGACTCTCTTTAGACATGATACATGAAAAATGTTGTGGATACGACTTTTATCTGGTAAATCCAACTGGTAAGCTACGTGACTATTTTTTCTATTTATTTGATATGGTCCATAAAATTTTGGAGCCAATTTATTATTCCCATGTTGTTTAAGGGATAATTGTTTGTAAGGTTGAAATCTCACAAATACCCAGTCTCCTACTTTGAACTCTCTTTATGTTCGGTTTTGGTTAGCTTGTTGCTTCATTCGATTCCTTGCAACTGTTAAGTTTTCTTTGAGTAACTGAAGGATTTTCTGGCTTTCGTCTAAATGGTCTTTTACTGACGCAATTTTTATGTGGCTAGTGGCCAACTCCTTCGACGATGGAGGTTCGTAACCATAAAGAGCTTGGAATGGTGTCATTTTAGCTTATGTGTGATAAGTGGAATTATACCACCACTCAGCAAGGTGCAACCATTGAAACCATTTATTTTGTTTGTCAGAGATAAAACAATGAAGATAGGTTTCTAAACATTTATTGGCAACTTCTGTTTGACCATTTGTTTGAGGATGGTAAGTTGAGCTCATATTAAGAGAGGTTCTGATCTGTTTACAAAATTATCTCCAAAAAATCCCTTTAAATTTGGCATCTCTATTGCTAACAATAACCTTAGGGAACCCATGTAGTTTGTAAATATTTTTACAGAATATTTCAGCCCTTTGTTTTGTTGAATCTGTTTTCCTTACTCCAATAAATAGTGCATACTTGGTTAGTTTGTCTAATACTACTAATATTTTATCTTTTTCGTGGGATATGGGTAGTCCTTCAATGAAATCCATTGAAATTTCTTCCCATTTTTGGTTTGGAATGTGTAACGGGTGGAGTAACCTCGGGGTCGACACATTTTCATTCTTGTTCCTTTGACAGAGATCACGTTCTGCTACATATTTTCAAATATTTGCACTCGTCCCTTTCCAAAAAAATGATCTGCGTGCATTATAGTATGTTTTGAAAAATCATACGTGACCTGCAGCTGGGCAATCATGAGATTCTTGAATAACCTTGGCTTTAAATATTGAGTTGGTATTTAAGTATATTCTCCCTTTATACCATAAGATGTCGTTCTTCCATTCGAACTTAGGGTATTGATTTAAATTGTTGATTATAGAGAAAGTCTCCAGGTTTTTTGCATACTTGGTTCAGATTTCATCCAGCCATTCTGGAATGGCTATTGATATTGCAAAAACTTTTGTTTCTTCATCTTTTCGTGATAGGCAATCAGCCACGATGTTGTCTTTTCCTCTTTTATGTAGAACTTCCATATCAAACATGGTAATTTTCTCTATCCACTTTTGTTTTTCGGTTGACAATGTTTTCAGTTGTAACAAGTATTGGAGACTGTTATGATCTGTACGTATCAAGAACTTACTTCCCAATAGATATTGGTGCCATTTTGTTGATGCATGCATGATGGCAAGCATTTCCTTATTGTAAGTGGATTGGAAGCATTTTTTTTAATTTAATTTCCTTCTCTCAAAATCTATTGGGTGCCCATCTTGCATCAATATTGCGCCAATTCCAAAACCTGACGCATCACACTCGATGACGAAAGGTTTGGAGAAGTCAGGTGTTGCTAATATTTGTTAATGTTTAAGCCATTATTATAGATGTTTTCATTTCATTAGATAACGATAGCATAATCCAAGATCACTGAGAAATACACAATCACAAGAGACACAACATTTATCCTGGGAAACCCTCTAGGGGAAGAAAACCTAGCAAAACTTCCTTAATATAAATAGCCAATACAATGCCAAGAGATATTTTATGCTAATACAAAAATTCCTCTCCTAGATATGTGCCACTCTCTCTCTCCTTCTTCTCCCATAGCAGATCCGAACTTGTCTCTCAAACTGAGCAAGTAATTTATGTCTAAGTGAGGCGCTAGCCTCCTTTATTTATACAAGTCTAGCACGTGTGAAGTGTCTCTTCACTGGCAGGGATGACTTCTAAAACTGGGTAGGTAAACCCACCTTTATTATATTTCTGGGTCTCTTTATTATCTGTTGGGGCCGACTTCTTATTCTGCCTATTACAATTGTCTTTTGACCAATCCGCAAAAGGGGATTTGGTCCTATTACAATAACCGACATGATCAATCCACAATGGGGATTGATCCTATGAATAATA